>CALYLW010000066.1:1425000-1774543 GCA_944989445.1 Ampullaceana balthica | reverse complement strand
AATCTTATGTGTCGTGTGTCTCCTCCAACAATCATAGAATTATATAAAAAGTAAAAAAAAATATTTTTTTTTGTTTTAATAATTATAAAAAAACATACATTAAACACTTTATTTTTCCATTCAAATTTCATTTTATTTGCTTAATTTAAGTCACACAACTTTAAACATTTGAGTAACACAAATTATTAGTACAGTGTCTTATACAATTTTAATTTACTTTTATCAGTAATTTTGAAAAAAATTAAAAAATTGTTATTTATCTCAGTAGATAAGTTTACTCACGTTAAATGTCACATATAACACGTCAGCACCGGTGCTCTGTGGAGTAGCACTATGTCAATGTAAATTACACATAAGTACTTTTTTAAAATGTAGATTTAACAGAAAATAAAACAAATTTATTTTTCTGAAATAGAACACATTTCTTTGTTCTCTTCTTTACAATATACGAATTTTTTTACGGAAAAGAAAGAAGCGTATGGAGAGTAATTTAAAATAAACCTACACGGAAGTATATCAAACTACTTTAAAAATTGAGTTTTATGTAATTTACAAAATGGTATTAACTAACAATTCCAGTTTTCGAGGCAGGGGTTCCGAACACAAGGGATGTCAAATTAGAATTTGGGGGAGCGACCCGTGGACAATACAGACGACCGTTCTTTAGAGAGGATTATTGCTTTCTACGCTAGAAGAAATAAGCCGTTTGAAACGGGCGAGGGATGTGCTAAACAATAATCTTACTGTACCGGGTAAAATACGCGCTAGCTATTTCAATGACATACTTCAACAATATCGATATAAGTCTGAACTTGATGTTGTAGAATTGATTCATACACTCACTTATTACCGCTCTATGAATAAACCGATCACATTGGTGCGTACTATAATAGATGGGTTCCATTAAGTTAATTTTGTAGGTTGGTACAGATAATTTTAACACAGTTGTAAAGTGTGTGCGTTTATTTCAATTTACTTTCTATGTTGTTGAATGATGATATTGGAAATTGTTTTTCACATTAGCGATGCACCACCAAGCACCGATGCTTTAGTATTTAATATAAATATAATTTGTTTTTACAACACTTACCTTAGATAATTAATGATACGACTTTAAAAAAAAATATTAATATATAATTTGTATTTTCAGGATTCTTAATGTTAATGTTTTGTGTTTCTTAGTATTTTTTATGAATGTAACATAAAAAATGTATAGAAAGATAAAATTCAATTTACAAATTAGATTTTAAAATAGTATTTATTTGGAGTTTAAAATAAACTATAAAATGAATATATTTATTTTAAGATATATGCTTACTTTACTTTTGAGCAAGACGTCTCGTTACAGATGATATTTTTGTAATAGAGTCTATCTAATTCAAGTTCTATGCCACTTGATCTCGATCCCTATAAATAGGGATACAATGTCAATGTAAGGTTACTATTCTCCTACCCCAATAAAGCCTTAGTCCAATTCTAAAAAACTTATTTCACCGGTTTATAGCATAATTCGTAAAAAAGTAGTACTAATTTATATTTATTACTTGTATATAATAAATTTGCCTTTGTTGTCTACAAGAGTGGATACTTAATATTTTGCATTAAATGGTTAAACGTCGGCTTGAAAGAACGCTACTAAACAACGCAAATGTCACTAAAATTCTTCCGTTAGCAACTAGAAAAACAAAATAATAGCAGTTTGATTATATTTTTTTTAAAAACTAGATGATTTGTTATGTCCAGAAATCAAAATAAATCAGAAAACTAAGAAAAGAGTTTTATAGTTTATTAGTAGTATTACTCCAAAGTGGCTTAAAAATGTATTTTAAATTTGTGTATATAACGTCAAGTGAAATAACAATCATTCAAGTCATTCAATTTAGGGAGGGGAGAGGGACAAATGCTAAGTTTCGGCGCCAATTGGTGTTATCGTAATTTAGCGGAGTGCTGCACCGTTTAAAATGATTTTACCAAAGGAAAATGGGTACACATTCTTTATTACACACGTGAATTCATCACAATCTTAAGCTATTTCGAGGGTTCATGGCCCCACAGATTTAAGTTTTTTCTTTTAATTTTCTGCTCCAATGTCAATATTGAAAGAAGACCAACAATCTGTAAAATTGCGTAGATACAATTCCAAGTGCAAGCGCATTGACGAATCTAATTGAAAACACGAGACTAACTTTTAATCCCGAACATGAAGCTATTTCATTTTTAAATTTACAGACAATCTTATATGCAGAAGATTTTGGTAAATATATGGCACAATGCCAAGCTGCCTTTGTGTGCGTAACCTATTCGATGCTCGGTGAACGCAGGGACACCCATTTGATGCTAAGTGGACGCAGGGACACCCATTTGATGCTAAGTGGACGCAGGGACACCCATTTGATGCTAAGTGGACGCAGGGACACACATTTGGTGCTGCGTGAACACAGGGACACCCATTTGATGCTGGGTGAACACAGGGACACCCATTTGATGCTGGATGGACGCAGGGACACCCATTTGATGCTGGGTGAACACAGGGACAACCATTTGGTGCTGGATGGACGCAGGGACACACATTTGATGCTGGGTGAACACAGGGACACCCATTTGATTCTGGGTGCACACAGGGACACCCATTTGATGCTGATGAAATAGCCATTAGCCCCAGGAACAAATCTCTGATTTCGCAGTGATTCAAACATGCGACACCGGTACACAAGCGAGCGTGAATGCCAGTCGACCACCGAGTCACAATAGTATTGATTCAGTGTATGCAGAATGTAAAGAGAAATGTAGCTTTTAATTTACATTATATCCCTAAATAAATCAGGATGGATGACAAATGGAGTGCAACTTTGTAATTTGGTTTAAAATAATTATTATAGAAGACATCACTGTAATTTAAGAACACACCATTACATGCTTGAAAAATAATTAAAATGGATCACAATGTCATTTAAATTTTTAAAAAATGCACTTTACATACTAGGACACTAGTATTTAAATACTGGAAACATCATTTAAATGATGTAAACATTAGTTAAATACTAGGACACAACATTTAAATAATGTACACATCATTTCAATACTAGGAAACACCATATGATAAAAGACACATTATTTAAATAATGTACACATTTAAATACTTAACACATCAATTAAATAGTGGAACACATCATAAGTGCTGGGCACATCATTGAAGTTCTTGACACATAATTTACGTACTAGACACATCATTTTAATTCAGTACACATTTTTTAATTACTGGACACATATTTAAAATACTAGTCTATGTCTGTTAAGCGTCCATTTCTGAACATGTTGTATGTGTAACTATGTTTCGGCAGATTGAGAGTGCATTGTGTTTTCTTTAGTTGTTAAACATGTTTAAAGCGCTGAGTCCAGCCATATTCTTGGGTACTGCGCTATATAAGTGAACAAAATAAATAAATAAATACAGAACACATAATTTAAATTACCAGTCTATGACGGGGAAGCGTCCATGTCTGAACATTTATATGAAATGTTGTATGTGTAACTATGTTTAGGAAGATTGAGAGTACTGCGTCTGTACTGTCCGTGACGCTACTAATTTCTGAAAGCTGCGCACCAAATTACTGCACCAAAAAATAACTCTCTTCGAATATCGGATAAAATTGTTCCATAGGAAAATAAATGAATGAAATAAAAATAAATATAATAAACGAAAGTTCTGTATTATGTTATTTTTTAATCTCATGTGTATTTATTTTGAAAACTTCCGTAATTTTTAACGGGTGATACAATAGTAAATTAATAAATATTGAACACACAATTTAAGAATACTAGGCAAAATTAAAATAAATAGTGCGTCATATCATTTAAATACCTGCTTATGGCAGCCCAATGTATAGTAATGCCAAAGTAGACATTTCAAAAAAATATTTATCTTAAACTGAAAGTTTCCGTATTTAAAAAAAAATTACAAGGAATTGTGTTTACTGATGTTTCAATCAAATATGTATACTCGTTATGTTTAGAAACATGCAATAAAACACTGAAGTTTAAGAACAACGTTTTTAAATAATATGTCTTATTCCCGTTGTCTGTATGTAATGCTGTTAGGTGGCACTCCAATCGATTTTGTTTTGTAGTAAGGCTGTTAGGTGGCGCTGCGATGGATGTAATGTTGTTAGGTGGCGCTGCGATCGATTTTGTTTTATTCTCTTGATGGGATTTTTCGTGCTTACCCATTACCCTATTCAATAAATTCCTTTTCGCCTTTATTATAAAAGTTTGAGCTTATATTTTAATACAAGGCGTGCATCGCAAGGCGCCCAAAAGGTGTGCAGAATAATTATAAATTAAATAAAGACGCGCTGTAAAAAAATATTATTTGACGTCTTTGTTTTAGCTTATATTTTAATTTTTGAAAAGGGAACGATGTAAAAATAGGATTTGAGGATTTATAATTATGAAATGCTTTGTGTACATTTCAGCAAGTTTAATATTTCGTATTTATTAAACAAGGATAAGTTACTTATGTTAATTATGTATATTGAACGGGATGTTGTCTGTATGGATGTAGTGCTGTTAGGTGGCACTGCGATCGATTTTGTTTTATAGTGCTGTTTGAACCACAAAAGATTCCGTCATTTTTGACGGGTTATCTCTAGTATGTTTTATAAAACTGCTAAATATTTTAATAAATTAATTAAACTCTATAAATACTCATTAGTCATACGAGTTTGGTTTTATCAAGTGCAAAGTGAGTGTCTATAAATAATTTATGAGTATAAAGTAACTTGACAGATAAGTGTTTACAGTTATAGATCTAGCTATGCAGTTACGGTTCTAGTTCTAGGTAAGTGTTTACAGTTATAGCTCTAGCTATGCAGTTACGGTTCTAGTTCTAGGTAAGTGTTTACAGTTATAGCTCTAGCTATGCAGTTACGGTTCTAGTTCTAGGTAAGTGTTTGCAGTTATAGCTCTAGCTATGCAATCACGGTTCTAGTTCTAGGTAAGTGTTTACAGTTATAGCTCTAGCTATGCAGTTACGGTTCTAGTTCTAGGTAAGTGTTTGCAGTTATAGCTCTAGCTATGCAGTTACGGTTCTAGTTCTAGGTAAGTGTTTACAGTTATAGCTCTAGCTATGCAGTTACGGTTCTAGTTCTAGGTAAGTGTTTACAGTTATAGCTCTAGCTATGCAGTTACGGTTCTAGTTCTAGGTAAGTGTTTACAGTTATAGCTCTAGCTATGCAGTTACGGTTCTAGTTCTAGGTAAGTGTTTACAGTTATAGCTCTAGCTATGCAGTTACGGTTCTAGTTCTAGGTAAGTGTTTACAGTTATAGCTCTAGCTATGCAGTTACGGTTCTAGTTCTAGGTAAGTGTTTGCAGTTATAGCTCTAGCTATGCAATCACGGTTCTAGTTCTAGGTAAGTGTTTACAGTTATAGCTCTAGCTATGCAGTTACGGTTCTAGTTCTAGGTAAGTGTTTGCAGTTATAGCTCTAGCTATGCAGTTACGGTTCTAGTTCTAGGTAAGTGTTTGCAGTTATAGCTCTAGCTATGCAATCACGGTTCTAGTTCTAGGTAAGTGTTTACAGTTATAGCTCTAGCTATGCAGTTACGGTTCTAGTTCTAGGTAAGTGTTTGCAGTTATAGCTCTAGCTATGCAGTTACGGTTCTAGTTCTAGGTAAGTGTTTGCAGTTATAGCTCTAGCTATGCAATCACGGTTCTAGTTCTAGGTAAGTGTTTACAGTTATAGCTCTAGCTATGCAGTTACGGTTCTAGTTCTAGGTAAGTGTTTGCAGTTATAGCTCTAGCTATGCAGTTACGGTTCTAGTTCTAGGTAAGTGTTTCCATTATAGCTCTAGCTATGCAGTTACGGTTCTAGTTCTAGGTAAGTGTTTGCAGTTATAGCTCTAGCTATGCAGTTACGGTTCTAGTTCTAGGTAAGTGTTTACAGTTATAGCTCTAGCTATGCAGTTACGGTTCTAGTTCTAGGTAAGTGTTTACAGTTATAGCTCTAGCTATGCAGTTATTGTTCTAGTTCTAGGTAAGTGTTTACAGTTATAGCTCTAGCTATGCAGTTACGGTTCTAGTTCTAGGTAAGTGTTTGCAGTTATAGTTCTGGTAAGTATTTACAGATATGTTATAATTCTAGGTAATTGCTTTCAGTCAAAGTTTTAGGTAAGTGTTTTAAGCTATAGTTTTGCTAGGTATTTACATTTAAAGGTCCATGAAAGTTTTTACAGTTATAGCTCTAGCTATATTGTGAACATTCTAGTTCTAGATAAGTGTTTGCAGTCATAGTTCTGGTAAGTATTTACATATATGTTATAATCTAGGTAATTGTTTACAGTCAAAGTTTAAGTAAGTTTTTTAAAGCTATAGTTATGCTAGGTATTTAGTCTAACTAAATATAGGTTATAGGTCTAACTAAGTGTTTACAGTAATTACAGTTATTTTATATTATCATATTTTAAAAAATCGCCGCACAACAATGCACCAGTGCTTTTTAAAAATGTATTTAAATATTGCACTTGACAAAATGGAGCTCTGAAATTAATGAGACTAAACTTAGTGACAATTCTCTTCAACTTAAATTGACAACGTGATTAGTCAAGTATTCTAAAATGTTTTTTGTTATTTTAGTATGCATTGTTTTTTACTTACGATGTAGAAGTGTTATACTATAAGCAATTTTTAAAAAAATCGTTTGTTTTTAATAAAAACTTGGAAACTATAAAGTATATATATTTATTGCAATCATTATGTGCTATTTACGATTTCAGACACAGATATGCAAACAAAGTAGTGATTAGCTGGTATTGGCTCGAAGGCAATTCTTACATATATTTTTAAAAACATTTTTATAAAGCTCATTAAAAGCTTATGTTTGACTATTTATTCATTCCATTGTATATCTTATTGTAGTGAGCGAAATCAGCGGCATGTCACTTGAATAAGATTTGTTTTTTTACAACAAAGGCAAGTTTATTATCAATATACATAATTTGCAATCTCTGTCACGTCTATAGTGTCTGTCCGTGACGCTACTAATTTTAGAAATCAGCGCACCAAATTATTGCACCAATGCATCAAAAGGTGTGCAAATTTAAATATTATATGACGTCATTTTTTAAAAGTCATATTTAAATTTTGGAAAAGGGAATACTGTAAAAACAGGTTTGATGATGGTTAATTATAAAATCAAAAACAACTCCTATTATAAAATACATTGTGTGCGTTTCAGTAAGTTTTATATTTCGTATTTATCGAACAAGGACTAGTTAGTTGGGCTTTTGAAAAAGGTGGGCGCCTTGGGCGCCCTAAAAAAGTGAAATTTTTAAAAATAAATAGTTTCAGCTGCAAAATTTCCTTCATTTTTGACCGGTAATACACTAGTTCAATATATATCAACAACCAATTAGTAGTTTTTAAGAATTATAGCATAAACCAGTGGAATGAGCTTGTTGAAATTGGACTACAGATTTATCTGCGGTATGATTCTCCTAACTATTCATTGACATTGTATCCCTATTGAATAAAATATAATTGTTTCCTGCTTTTTTTATAAAATATTTTTTTATGTATCTTTTAATCTTTTTTTCATTAAAAAAAAATAATTTTTATAACAATTTTTTTAAAAAATTTATTTTTATTTATTGTTTTTCCTAAACGACATAGTTTATATGAATTCACAAATTAAAAAATTCGTCAGCTTGAAAGGACGCTACTAAACAACGCACGTGTTGCTAAAATGTTTTCGTTAGCTAAAAAAATAAAAAAATCATAAATGATGGCAGTTTGATTAAATTAAAAAAAAGAAAATAGTTGCAGTGTTTATGTCCAGGGATAAATCAAGCAGAAAAAGAAGAAAAGTGTCGTACAGAGCTTTATTAGAACTAAGGAAACAGCGGACGGGGAGAGGTGCACTAGCAATAAGTTAAATTTGAGAATCAACACATTTAAGAATGTTCTGAAGCTGACACCAGATTGTATGAATGTGTTGTTCTCACTGATGTGTTAAAACCATGCCGCGCTACTCCAACAGTTTGAAATATATGCAAACGAAGCTCATCGAGTGTAGTAATCCATAATTGTGATGGAATATACTATAATAATATTATAAAAATTTGTTCCATGGTTATTCTAAAATGCTGCGCGTCGTTGATAAGATATCTACCCATGAACATTGGAACTGACAATCTGGTAATGCAAAGATTTATTGATAAAATGGTTGTTTTACTTTTAAACTTTAATTTTATCCAGCAAGTAAAACATTAAATAAAGAAACCTTTTAGAATACATGGAGAGCAGATAATTGTTAGTGAAGCATATAATTAGATAATATTTCTTGGAAAATAGTGCAATATAATATCACTAACCAATGACCAATGAATAAACATAGAGTAAATCTCCTAATTTATGCTAAATATACACACAGAGGTTTGTTGTATACATGGACAAAGTCATTCAGCGTGGGAATGAGGCGATACAAATATATCTTATACAGTAAAAGTCCGATAATCCGTCATCCAACAGTCCGGAATGCCCGATAGTCCGGCATCGCTCCGGAAAATTGTAAAAGATGTGGTTTTCTCTAAATGTGTGTTTTTAAAGCAAATAAAAAAGCTTGAGAGCTATTCGGACGTTTTCAGGGGTAGTTCGGGAAGCGCTCGGTATTGTTCGGAAACAATTAGCGGCCGGCTAGTCTCAGAGTATCAGCTGTCACAACAAATACAGGTGCAGTGCAGCACAGATAATCAATCGCGAAGCGTCTCGCCATATGCGTTTGTGTGTGTGTCCTTTCACATCGCAGTAAACTGTGTCTCAGTACTCTCTACTGTAATACAGTACATCTGTAGTGACGTACGTAACTTTTGAAACTGTTTATAAACAAAGTGAGTTTCGTTCTAACTGTACAGTGACCATGTTTTCAAAACCTAAGCTGTCAAGTTCAAAAGGAGAGAAACGAAAACACGTGACGTAACACTGACTCTCAATCAGAAATAAATGTTGTTGTATTTGCATACTGTATTTTTGAGATTAATTAGTAACCTAAATGTTCTTATAATTACCATTTATGTATGTATGTAGTTAAAAAAAATGTACATTTGTTTTACGGCAAAGCCTACACTAATAAAAAAAAGCCCGTAAAAAACCAAGTTTTTCACTATAAATCCTTTTTGTACGAGACGTAACTAAAAGAATGTTCATTATAATTCGCAGCGCAAGACCATCCAGAAATACAAAATTGCAGTTGTGTCGTAAAACATGTTTAATATAATGCGCACCGATCAGGAATATGTTTATAAAAAGAGTTGTCAATAAAATACGCACCTTATTGCGCGACAGAAAGGTTGTCCAATATAATACGCACCGCGACGCTCTATCTCAAAAAATAGCATGATACATAGGAATAAATAAAATAATCTAAAAAATCAATAATTTAATTACGTTACATGCGATCGATCTTAAATTTTGATACATTGTTTTTATTATCGGTACAAAACTGCCTGCAAAATTTCAGCTCGCTAGCTTACGAGCAAGTGGGTTAAAAATCGATAAAAATGTTTGGCGACAAGCAAGGGCGGGCGGCCGGAGGGGCGGGCGGCCGCAGACACCACGAGTTAATATAAAGGATTTAATAAAACAAACCCGTAAAAACAAAGTTTTTGACTATAAATCCCTTATTTATGAGACATAACTAACAGTATTGATTATTTTCAAACACGACAAACATACAGACTGAATCTGTCTTAACTCAACTTTGCTTCATAACCCTAGGGGGGGGGGAGGGGGAGAGGGGAAAAGCACCCCGGATCTTTGCTGGGTCGCCTCAAAGCGTCAACTCAAACTTTCTCGTGGGAAAAAAACAATAATAAACCGTGAATTTGAATTACATACCTCATATAAGGATAAACTAAAAATGCATTAATTTAATTACGGTACGTTCGATCGATCTGAAATTTTGATACAATGCATTGTTAGGTTAGACGAGTCCGTGTGCAAAATTTCAGTTCGATCGGATCATGGGAAGTGGGTCATTTTTTATTTTTATTTTTCCGCCCGCCCGCCCAAGACAGACAGACAGAGAGAGAGAGAGAGAGAGAGACGCCGGTGAAGTTAATATAAGGGATTTAATAAAACAAACCCGTAAAAACAAAGTTTTTGACTATAAATCCCTTATATATGAGACATAACTAACAGTATTGATTATTTTCAAACATTTACAGACTGACACCGAGTGATGTCCCTTGTCTTTAATAAATGGGGGGTGGGATGTGAGGGGGTGTCGGCACGACGGTCGGCGTCAACACGACGGTCGGCGTCAACTCAAACTCACGTGGAACTGGCAGAAAAAAACAATAACAAACAGTGAATTTTGAATTACATACCTCATATAAGGATAAACTAAAAATGCATTAATTTAATTACGGTACGTTCGATCGATCTGAAATTTTGATACAATGCATTGTTAGGTTAGACGGGTCCGTGTGCCAAATATCAGTTCGATCGGATCATGGGAAGTGGGTCATTTTTGACTTCTGTTTTTCCGCCCGCCCGCCGAGCCCAAGACAGAGAGAGAGACAGAGACGGCGGTGAAGTTAATATAAGGGATTTAAAAAGAAGGGGCACCGCCCGATAGACCGGAATTTCCGATAGTCTGGCACGGAGCCGGTCCCGAAAGTGCCGGATTATCGGATTGTTACTGAATATCAGTTTCTAAGTTACACTGAATATCATTGTCTCGTAGCATAACTTTTTTAAAATTATTTTTTACATTTTATTCTTAAAGTTAAGGGGCCGTCCATGAATGACGTCACGCGATTTTTGCCGATTTTTTACCCCCTCCCCCCTTTCGTCACGCGACGTCACAAAAACTTAGACCCCCCCATCTAAAAATACGTCACAAATCTTTGACCCCCCCCCCATACAAAAAAAAATTAATAACAAAGAAACAAAAAAAATAACAACTTTATTTACTATTTGAAAATAAGTATATTTCAAATCACTTTCATTGTCATTTAAGTATTTATTATTTATTTAGTGAAGATCTAAATTGTAATATCGTAACCCGCGTGAATCATTTTTAAAAACGTTTAACCGGCCTTCAGAAAACGAACTGTGTTAACATCCTTAGCTTATATTTTATTTTTAATGAATACAAATTAAACATTGACTATTGATCATCACGGTTAACGTCTTTGTTTAGAAAAAAAATTATTTAAAAATAACATTTTTAAAATGTATTTTTTTTAAATCCCTCAATTGACTGACGGGCATCCCGTAAGACAGAGGTCGGCGAACAGAGGTAAATAACCTGAACTGGGGTCAAAAAGGGAATTCTTGGGGGTAATGCAGACTCATTTGGGACATATAACATCCACTACAATCCGCTAGATATATTAAAATACGTCATGTGTACGTGTACGCTTGGAACATATGCCCATTATTAAACAGGTTCCATCCAGAAAATGCATTTTTTAAAAATTTGACAACTATGTAGATTTCTTACCTACGCACTATATGAAGACACCTAAATCTACCATACTTTCATTTATATTGACACGAGTGACAATAATCTTAATCCACATGACTTGTCTTTATCACGTATCATTTCTGTGATATTTAAAATTAATGCCTTAAAAACTGAGCTAAGAAGAAAAGTTGTTTTGTTCTCCTCTCGAATTGCAATGTCAAGAATTTGATGCATTCAATAAAGTTAATGAATACTTGACTAATTTTAAATGGGCTCATTTACCATTATATCTAGAACAGTGCTTCTCATACTTTTTAGTATTGCGGACCAGCAGGAATTTTTTCCATTGTACCAGGGACCTGTGCACTATTTTCCCTGCACTGACATTTTTTTCTGTCCTATTTTTGAGAACATCTGCGGACCGGCAGCGGTTGGCATCGGTCCGCGGACCACCACTTTGAGAAGCACTGATCTAGAAGACTAGAATGGCCAGGGGCGTTTTATCAAAAAACCATCGAACAATTATATCAAACTTAAAAGTTTTTAATTCTATCAAATAGATTCCCTCCCCCTCCCCTTTTAAAGAAAAAGGATATTCCGTGTCGTTTTGACTTAAAATATCTACACATAATCCTATTCAAATCATTTTTAGACACTTGTCATGCTTGTAAAACTCACCAGTAGCATTTTCGGGGGGGGGGAGGGGTGCTAAAGACGCTCCCCCAAATCCCCGAGTCACATGAGCAGGACCTAGAGTCTGTTACGCATACATAAAATTGTATATTTTGTGGTAACGGGCATGAGAGAACCAAACGGAGCTGCGGTTAGATCACAAATGCTTTGATGTCAACATCAAACGACGCAGTGTAACAATTTCATATGTTATCTTGTGGATTCTCAAACTTAAGGATTATAATTAGATTTAATTTTCGTGTCTTGATAGCATACGCCAACCAGCGTCTGATGGCCTACCGACCAGCACATTGAGAAGCACTGATTTTTTTTTAAAAAGAAAAAAAAAGTCATTAAATAAATTGTAAGCACCAAATATTTCAGTGGATGTTTTATTTAAAGTTACCCTTTTGATGTGACGTCACATTTCTTCAACCCCCCTCCCTCCCCCTCGTCACGCAACGTCACACAAGTGTGACCCCCCTCCCCCCCCTAGGTGCGTGACGTCATTTATGGACGGCCCCTAAGCTATTATTATAAAGTTGTTTTTTTCATTGCTTCAATGAAGCTGTAACATATAATAATATCTTGAATGCTTATAAACAAAGATATGCATTTATTATGGACTATGTCAGTTCAAGTCAATTGTGCTGGCAATAGGATGTAAAAAAGCACTTAAAATCTGCCACATTCCTTTACTCTGTGTGGTAGTAGTTAATAGCACTAGCAAATATAAACACCTTAAAGCTGTGACAGTTATTAATTTTTTGTGATGTGAATTTAAGTTGTCAGCAGTAAGATAAGTCAACACTAGAAACTCTAACATTTTTTTACTTGGTACCAAGCAGAAAAACTGAGAGAACATTTGAGGGGTGAATTTTGTATTATAATTCGTTGTTAGTAAACATGAACACTGAAATGTTACCTCTATGTGTTGTTAGTAAACATGAACACTGAAATGTTACCTCTATGTGTTGTTAGTAAACATGAACACTGAAATGTTACCTCTATGTTTTGTTAGTAAACATGAACACTGAAATGTTACCTCTATGTGTTGTTAGTAAACATGAACACTGAAATGTTACCTCTATGTGTTGTTAGTAAACATGAACACTGAAATGTTACCTCTATGTGTTGTTAGTAAACATGAACACTGAACTGTTACCTCTATGTGTTGTTAGTAAACATGAACACTGAAATGTTACCTCTATGTGTTGTTAGTAAACATGAACACTGAAATGTTACCTCTATGTGTTGTTAGTAAACATGAACACTGAAATGTTACCTCTATGTGTTGTTAGTAAACATGAACACTGAAATGTTAGCTCTATGTGTTGTTAGTAAACATGGACACTGAAATGTTACCTCTATGTGTTGTTAGTAAACATGAACACTGAAATGTTACCTCTATGTGTTGTTAGTAAACATGAACACTGAAATGTTACCTCTATGTGTTGTTAGTAAACATGAACACTGAAATGTTACCTCTATGTGTTCCCAAGATCAAATTAGCAGGGAGAGAGACAATAACGAGGAGCACAAACCTAGGGGCAGGGGTGAACAAAGAGAGGTCACAGTACAAAGGAGGGAGGGGGGCTCCCTATTTATATATCATAAATATATATAAAGTTAATCACTTTATATAAAGAGTTGTAGACTATAGTTGTTAAGAGACTCTAATTTCACATTTATATAAAAGTCTTTTATACTGTAGACTTAAATTTACAACCAAAAGAGGAAAAGAAAAAGAAATATAATAATTTTTTTAAAAATGTTTGAATGGTATAAGGGAGGTAGTGTTACACCATAAGTTAACCGATAGTTACTAAGCCATAAAGGACAAACAGAAAGGCATGCAGATTTTAAAATTTTTGATCGATTTTTAACCCACTTGCTCGCAAGATATATATATATATAACAAACAAGATGAATAGTGACACGAATTTGTTTCAATATAACTCAGTCTACACTACTCTACACTGGTCGTAGGAGAATCCTAGCAATTCATTTCAATTGTATCCCCTATTAAAGGATCGATGTCAAGTGGCGTGCCACTCAGATAAACAAATCGTTCTAGTTTTAGTAAAGTAACAAAGTAGCATTTGTCAAATACGCATGGTAATATATGACAGTAAAGGTATTCAATTTATAGTTTTCTTAGCTTGAAATAACTTAGATTGTGAAAATATATTTTGTCTACGAATTAAATATTTCTATACATAACATTTACTTAGATGGAAAACAAAGTGTAAACAATACGAATAAGTAATACAATGTCACATAAACTTGTAGATTGAAATTTCATCGAGATTAAGGTAAATAATATAATGATCTACTCATTAATCTTGCCGCTTAAGTTGTCTCAATTACAATCGCATTTTATGTATGTCGAAAGCGGTGCTTTAGAGTGCGGCGTTCACGGACAATACAATTTAATTGCGCGTCAGATGTGAAATAGAAAGATTTTTAATTTGTAAATTGTTCCTTTTACGTATATCTGATTTCAAACTTGAATCAATCAATGATTATTTTTCTATTTAAATATGCTAAAAGTATTGTTTTCTAATTTATTATTGCAAAACTAACAATAATAGGACACTATCAAAATGACAGACAACACTAACAAACATACTTTTACATACAGACAATACTAACACTTAGACATCTCTGACATTTAGGAAACACAAACACTCAGCCATCTCTGACAGATAGAAAACCTTAACAATCAGATCAATCTTATAGACAGACAACACCAACCATCAGACAAATCTAACAGACAGGCAACTCTAATAATAATGAATATCTTACAACTGACAGACAACAAAAATATCATACGACTCTTACAGACAATCAGACAGACAACACGAACTTGTACATTAGTTTCTGACATAAAACTGAGAATAAATAAGAGACAGAGATAAGCCGTATCGCCCAAACGTTTTACATTTACTAACATCAATTGTCTTGTGATAAAGTCATTGAGCAAAATATGTGGATATTTTATTATAGAGTAAGAGAATTGTATGACAGAATTATATATGTTCAATTAAGTTGTTGACTTAGTGCCCAGGTTAGACCCCTAACAGCGCACATTCGTCATTGTTTAAAGATCAACTTACTGCACTCATTCGTCATTGTTTAAAGATCAACTTACTGCACTCATTCGTCATTGTTTAAAGATCAAATTACAGTGCGCATTCGTCATTGTTTAAAGATCAACTTACTGCGCACATTCGTCATTGTTTAAAGATCAACTTACTGCGCACATTCGTCATTGTTTAAAGATCAACTTACAGCGTACATTCGTCATTGTTTAAATATCAACTTACTGCACTCATTCGTCATTGTTTAAAGATCAACTTACAGTGCGCATTCGTCATTGTTTAAAGATCAACTTAATGCGCAAATTCGTCATTGTTTAAAGATCAACTCACAACATCGCTAGTAAATGTAACCTTATTTAAACTGCATTATTGCACTATTGTATGATTCAAACGTTGGCATTGAAATTCTATCAATGTTTATTATGTTGATAAGTATCAGCGTTGTCCCGTTGTCTTAAGACATGTGTGAATATCTAGCCATAAATTTACATAAGTAGATTTTAAAAAATTACACGTTTACATTTCTGTCGGAAAAAATGTAACAGACAACAATAACAGAGAGCAAACACTAATAGGCAGACAACCCTATCAGAAAGACAACACCAAGAGACAGACAAAACAAACGATTACAAATTTAACAGACACACTGTAAAAATTCTTATAGTAATTCAAAGTTTATTTGCTTGAAATGAGATGCCTTTAATTAGACTTTTAACTGTGGTCTTTACGATAACTCTTCAGAGCGATAACTTTGTGTAAATGACGTACAGTAGCTATAACTTAGTGTTAATGACGTACAGTAGCTATAACTTAGTGTTAATTCGTTGTATCATAAAGATCGAAGACAAGTAGCGAGTCACTAATTTAAAAGGAGCAGATGTTGTATAGTTTTGCATCTCTAATTTAGCAATTTGACATAAATGTAAATTTTATTACATTATTAATCAGGAGTCTCCTAATCACACGTCACGTGACCAGCGTCAACACTTACGCATAAGGAGCATCAAGTGGTGTGGTGAATTTATTGCGTGCCTTACCCTCAGGAGGTTCACTATACAGACTTTACTGTTGAATGTAAGTTTTGTATTATTGGAAGAGATAGTTTTTGTATTATTTGATATGTTTTATAGTTGTACATTAACAATAGTTTATTTTTCGTAAACTTTTTAAAATCATTTGATATCTGTATTCCCTCTCCTATGTGTATTTTGATTGTCACCATTCAATTAAACAACGTAACGTAAATTTCTACTATACAGTTACGGACATATGATGCAAAATGGCATGGTTTCATTGCATATAATTATTATTTTATTGCTTAACCTAGAGACATAAAAAATACTTTTGTTTAGAATATCGTAACTGACTAGTGGATGAATAGAAAGATTATCACTAAAATCTGGAATCAAGCATGATTCTAACATGAAATACATTAAAAATTCCACAACGTTATAGCGTGCAATAGATTAAATGAATTCATTTCAGATTATTTATATTTAACGACCCATATTTTATGAACAAAGAGGGTTTATTGTTTAAAGATATTATTTTAAATATCTATGTTATTTATAAGTCTACTTAAATAGTGTGCTTGTTTTTTCCAATGATAATGTACCATTATTATGTTCGTGTCTTGTTCGGTTAGATCTCTAGATTTCGTGTGTTACGTTTACGCCGAAATTGGAGAAATCAGTATATGCATTTTATCAAAGGAAATTATTATTGCTCCTGTTAATTTCATTTTACCTAAAAGTAAATTAATTAGTGCGTATCATTGTAATATCTTGTACAACTTACGAGTTAGTTTTGGTTAAGTCATATAAAATTACATTGTATGCCTTTTTTAAATCCTTTATGTTAACTCGTGGTGTCTGCGGCCGACCGACCGACCGACCGACCGACCGACCGACCGACCTTGTCGCCAAAACTTTTGATCGATTTTTAACCAACTTGCTCGCAAGATAGCGAGCTGAAATTTTGCAGGCAGTTTCGTACCGATGATAAAAACAATGTATCAAAATTTCAGATCGATCGCATGTACCGTAATTAAATTATTGATTTTTTAGATTATTTTTATTTATTCCTATGTATCATGCTATTTTTTGAGATAGAGCGTCGTGGTGCGTATTATATTGAACAACCTTTCTGTCGCGCAATAAGGTGCGTATTTTATTGACAGCTCTTTTTATAAACATATTCCTGATCGGTGCGCATTATATTAAACATGTTTTACGACACAACTGCAATTTTGCATTTCTGGATTGTCTGGCGCTGCGTATTATAATGAACATTCTTTTAATTACTTCTCGTACATAAAGGATTTATAGTCAAAAACTTGGTTTTTTACGGGTTTTTCTTATTAAATCCTTTATATTAACTCGTGGTGTCTGCGGCCGACCGACCTTGTCGCCAAAACTTTTGATCGATTTTTAACTCACTTGCTCGCAAGATAGCGAGCTGAAATTTTGCAGGCAGTTTCGTACCGATGATAAAAACAATGTATCAAAATTTCAGATCGATCGCATGTACCGTATTAAATTATTGATTTTTTAGATTATTTTATTTATTCCTATGTATCATGCTAATTTTTGAGATAGAGCGTCGCGGTGCGTATTATATTGAACAACCTTTCTGTCGCGCAATTGGGTGCGTATTTTATTGACAACTCTTTTTATAAACATATTTCTGATCGGTGCGCATTATATTAAACATGTTTTACGACTCGACTGCAAGTTTGTATTTCTGGATGGTCTGGCACTGCGTATTATAATGAACATTCTTTAAGTTACTTTTCGTACATACAGGATTTATAGTCAAAAACTTGGTTTTTTACGGGTTTTTCTTATTAAATCCTTTATATTAACTCGTGGTGTCTGCGGCCGCCTGACCGACCGCCCGACCGACCGCCAGCCATTGTCGCCAAAACTTTTGTTCGATTTTTAACCCACTTGCTCATTAGCTAGCGAGCTCAAATTTTGCAGGCAGTTTCGTACCGATGATAAAAACAAAGTATTAAAATTTCAGATCGATTGCATGTACCGTAATTAAATTATTGATGTTTTAGATTATTTTATTTCTTCCTATGTATCATGCAATTTTTTGAGATAGAGCGTCGCGGTGCGTATCATATTGAACAACCTTTCTGTCGCGCAATAAGGTGCGTATTTTATTGACAACTCTTTTTATAAACATATTCCTGATCGGTGCGCATTATATTAAACATGTTTTACGACACAACTGCAATTTTGTATTTCTGGATGGTCTTGCTCTGCGTATTGTAATGAACATTCTTTTAGTTACATCTCGTACATAAAGGATTTATAGTGAAAAACTTGGTTTTTTACGTGTTTTTTTAAAATTAAATCCTTTATATTAACTCGTGGTGTCTGCGGCCGACTGACCGACCGCCCTTGCTTGTCGCCAAAACTTTTGATCGATTTTTAACCCACGTGCTCGTAAGCTAGCGAGCTGAAATTTTGCAGGCAGTTTCGAACCACTTATAAAAACAATGTATTAAAATTTCAGATCGATCGCATGGACCGAAATTAAATTATTGATTTTTTAGATTATTCTATTTATTCCTATGTATCAAGCTATTTTTTGAGATAGAGCGTCGCGGTGCGTATTATATTGAACAACCTTTCTGTCGCGCAATAAGGTGCGTATTTTATTGACAACTCTTTTTATAAACATATTCCTGATCGGTGCGCATTTTATTAAACATGTTTTACGACACAACTGCAATTTTGTATTTCTGAATGGTCTGGCGCTGCGTATTATAATGAACATTCTTTTACTTGTGTCTCGTACATAAAGTATTTATAGTGAAAGACTTTGTGTTTTACGGGTTTTTTTTATTTGTGTGTTAAATACCTCTCTCTATCTGCTTTTTGTTCTTCTTTTTTTGTAAATACATAAAATGTTGATTACTCTTAATTATGAGCAAATAATAGATCGTATTATTTTTTTTCCTTCCTTTCAAAACCAGACGCATGCTAAAAGTAAAGATTCATTTCCCGGTAAAGTTGACTCATCACGTTGAATAGACAAATGAGATCTCTTTATATTGTCACACAGAAACACTTCAAAACTTTAAGCCATTTCATTAATTATTATTTACACTGGATTATTTCTCATCTAAATTTTCTAGATATTAGATGCTGGCTTGTGTAGCACAGAAAGTATTACTTAAATTATAGCTGGTATATAGAGTTCTCCACCAATAGAATGAGGTTTTCCCGGTATTTGAAATCTTTAACAAAATATTTTAAGAAGCAAGTAAGCCATCGCTATCTGTGTGTATGCGGTTGAAAAGGTTTTGTTTTTCAATGTCAGTTGTTTCATTATATTTTCTTTTAGTGTTCGAAAGTAAGATAAATCCTAAACTTGTTTATGACCATGAAAGGTAGTATCTTGTTCTTGTAGTCTAGAAGTATTTATATCTTTACGCAATACAAAAATCATTTTTTCTAAATTCACTTTTCCTTCTTTATGTGTTCACCACACGTTAAAGTTATTCTTCGCCCCACAAATGAACTTGTGGCCATAACCCCGCCTCCCCCCCCCGAATTGATGGCGCGCACATTAGGGGGCCGTAGAGACAATGGTGGTAGGAGAATCCTAACAATTGTTTGAAATGTTATCCTTTATTAAAGAGATCGAATTGAAGTGGCGTGCCACTTCGAGGTAGAAAATTGTATGAGTTGGTGGACCAAATACATAAATATCTTTTATTATATAGGCTAAGGCATACTTGACGGTAAATGTATTACATTTATAGTTTTCTTAATTTGAAATAACTAGGATTCTAAAAATGTATTTTTCCTTCGAATTAAAAGTTTATTTACATAATATTTAGTGAACTGCAATACGAAATGTAAGCAATAAAAATAAATAATAGTGTCTCACATAGAATTTGAGATAATAATTTAATGGAAGTTAATTATAAAAATAATATGATTTTCGCATTAATCAGGCCACTTAAGTTGTCTAAATTACAACCTCATATTAAATAGGTCGATAATGGTACTTTTTAGTGCGGCGTTCATGAAAATACAAATTGATTGCACGTCATATATAGCTATATGAAATATTTCAATTTGTAAATGCTTTCTTTTATGTAAATTTGTGTTCAAACTTGGGAAAATGATTTCATTTCCATTTAAATATGTAGAATAGGTTTATTCTAATGTATTATAGAATTTACTGACAAAACAACACTAGCAATCATACAACATAATCATATTGACAGACAACACTAATAATCAGAAAACTCTAACAAACTGAAAGACAACACTTACAATCAAACAACTCTTAAATGCAGACAGACAACACTTTAAAAAATAGACAACTTTTACATACAGACAATACTAACACTCAGACATCTCTAACATTTAGAAAACACTAACAATCAGACATTAATGAGAGAAAAACAACCATAACAATCAGACCAATCTCATAGGCAGACAACACTGACAATAAAACAACATATACAAAGTGACAGACAACACAAACTATCACACAAATCTAACAGACAGACAAACATAAAAGTCATAAAACTCAAAAAGACAGACAAACTGAACAGACAACACTTATTTATATATTATTGGTTTCTGACACGAAACGGAGGATGGGCAGAGAGAATCACTATCTCGCCGACTTCGTACATGGAGCAAAATCAATTGTCTTGTTTTGAACTCATTTGAGAAAAATATGTTGATATTTGATTACAGACTAAGAGGATTGTATGACATAATTATATATTTACAATTAAGTTATTGACTTAGTTCCCAGAGCTAGATCTTCTTCAGATCACATTCGTCATTGCTCAAAGATCAGCTTACAGCATCGCGATTCAAAAGACGGGTATATCTTGTAAAGGTAAACTCTTAATCTAAACATTATAGTACATTTATGTAATTTAGGCTCATATTATTCAAACGTCGGCATTAAAATACTATCAAAGTTTATTATGTTGATAACTATAAGTGTGGTCCAGTTGTCTGGGGGAATTCTGTGAATATGTAACCATACCATTTACATTTTCTTCATGTCACTGTTTGGATGTTTTGAAAAAAAGTTTTAAACAACTCCTAAACACACGTGACCAGCGTCAACCACTACACACGAGGAGCATCACGTGACTCATACGTGAGGAGACTGACTTACTGCGGGCCTTACATTGGGGATGCTCAGTATACAGACTTTACTGTTGAATGTAAGTGTTGTATTGTATAAATATTAGGGCATAGCCGGATATCTGCAAGTGCGGATATCCGGTCTTGATATTGGGATTTTCCTCTACCATCCGGATTCGGAAAATACTTATGGCACATCCGGGATAGGACCCGGATATCAAATGTAGTAAAGAATTATTTGAAATCAAATTAAATTAGTATTAATAAGTTTAAAAACAAATTTAATAAAAAGTAAAACAAAAGCAACAACATTAAATTATGTTAATATATAACAAAATAAACAAATTAACAAACGTGTATCATATAACCATTCAAATCCATCCAAATATAGAAAAACAATCAATTTCAATGCGCGAAAAAATATTACGTTTATAAGTTACAAGATAGAAATTACTTTTCTACATAAGATAACAAGTTAACAGTTTTAAGAGTAACATAGGTAAAAATGAAGTGCGCTGATTTAAAAAATTAAATAATTTGCACTACCGGAGCAAAGGTTTCTTTTGAATGTCTTAAGAAGGCAAACCGAGCTACAGATAAAGGTTCGGAAATATGACATGCAACATTGGGGAAGTCAAACGATGTTTCCTACACTTTAGTCGTCCTATTCTTTAAATTATTTTGCATGTCAGCGTATATTCAGAGAGATTTTAAAAAGTGAAAGGTGCCATGATATATTTATTTCAAAAACAAAATGAAGATATGCCTAAACCGTTGTTCTAGTAACATTTAAAATGCATGAGAGGAGACAAAAAAAAACATAGAAAAAAAAACATTCATACATAATTTAATTCAATAATTTAAAATAATCTTTATTGCCATACTCAAAATAATTAAACATAATGATTTAATTAATAAGCGGTACACGAAATAAATATTCGCAAGCGTTTGAAAAGCTACAACTATAGTCCCTATCGCGCTTATATTTTTTTTTAAAATAATCAATTCATGTATTGCTTGAATTAGTCAACTTTAAAAAAAATAATTTTAAAGTAAAAAAATAAAATAAAATAAAATAAAAACGCTGATTCCATCTATACTTGTGCAAACTGAAACTTTAGATAAAAAGTTACCGTCATAACAGACATCGTAATACAAGAAATTATTTTATTATTACTGTTTTACTGTAAATAAAACATCTTTCCTACTTAAGAAATATGTTTAGCTTCTTTAACAAAGCTAAAACTCATAAAAATGTCTTAATTAGTCATTCATTCATTTTTTACTGTATTTCCTCATGTTGTCAAAGGGGTATATTCTGACCTGGAGGGGTATATTCTGGCCTAGGCCAGTTTAACCCCCAGGGTATATTCTGGCCTAGGCCAGATTATACCCGGGTATATTCTGGTCGGGGGTTTAATCTGGCCTGTTACACCGGTGCACTATTTTCCCTGCACTGACAATTTTTCCTGTCCTTTTTTTTGAGAACATCTGTGGACCGGCAGTGGATGGCCCACGGATCGGCACCCTTCCGCGGACCACCACTTTGAGAAGCCCTGCTTTAGAAGGCATAGCAAGTAGATAATTGTTAGTGAAGCATAGTATCTATGTATATAATGCACCTAAAGGAGTATGTTATCATGAAACAGAAAGTTGAGAAAGAGGGGTATTCGTTGAAGGGACAATTATTTTGTGTATTCAAGAGGGAAGTATTAATTGAAGGCAGAAATATAGTGAGACATCATAATTTATGAATATTCAAGTACAACATCTTCATTAAAATATAACATATATTTTTAAGTTGAATGAAAAGAAACAGAAAAAAAGTGTTGGGGGGAGTGTCAACTATTCATCTTGCATTCGCTTGAGTTGTTCCTTACAAGAATAGCATACGATTAGTAGTGTAGTGGTATCACGTTCACTTTGATGTACACATAAGTTAAATACTAGGACACAACATTTAAATAATGTACACATAAGTTAAATACTAGAACACAACATTTAAATAATGTACACATAATTTCAATACTAAGATGCCCCATTTCAATAATAGACATCATTTAAATACTCAACAAATCAATTAAATACTAGGAAACATAATTTAAATAATCGACACATCATTTAAATACTCAACACATCAATTAAATACTAAGACGCATAATTTAAATAATCGACATATCATTTAAATACTCAACACATCAATTAAATACTGGGACACATAATTTAAATAATCGACACATCATTTAAATACTCACACGTCATTTAAATACTCAACACATCAATTAAATACTGGGACACATAATTTAAATAATTGACACATCATTTAAATACTCAACACATCTATTAAATACTAGGACACATAATTTAAATAATCAGCAACCGGGAACTGTGGCAGCGTACAAAACAGAAGCCCATTGAGGAAGAGATTCTCCAGAAGCGGTGGAGGTGGATTGGTCATACACTAAGAAAACCTGCTTCTAACACAACAAAGCAAACCCTGAAATGGAACCCACAGGGAAAGCGGAAAAGAGGCCATCCAAGAAACACTTGGCGCCGAGAATTGGAGGCAGACATCAAGAGAATTAGCCATGAATGGAAGATCCTAAAGAAGCTGGTCCAGGATAGAGATGCCTGGAGGTCTTTTGTAGGTGGCCTATGCCCTTGGAGGAATCGCAGACGCCGACGATGATCGGTGGATGCCCCTCATGGACGAGAAGGCTCAACAACAAACACATAATTTAAATAATCGACACATCCTTTAAATACTGGACACATCATAAATGCTGGACACATTATTTAAGTTCTGGACACATCATTTAGATACTGGATACATCATTTACATACTGGATAGGTCATGATAATTATAGACGTATTATTTAATTACTGGACACATTATTTAATTACTGGACACATAATTTAAATTACTAGTCTATGACGGTGGAGCGTCCATGTGTGAACATTTATGTAAAATGTTGTATGTGTAACTATTTTTTTGGAAGATTGAGAGTATAAGTGAACAAAATAAATAAATAAATACTGAACACAAAATTTAATTTTAAAAAACCTGTAAAAAACCAAGTTTTTGAATATAAATCCTTTATGTACGAGACGTAACTAAAAGAATGTTCATTATAATACGCAGCGCAAGACCATCCAAAATTGTAGTTATGTCTCGTAAAACGTGTGTAATATAATGCGCACCATTCAGGAATATGTTTATAAAAGATGTTGTCAATAAAATACACACCTTATTGCGCGACAGAAAGGTTGTTTAATATAATACGCACCGCGACACTCTATCTCAAAGAATAAAATGATACACAGAAATAAAAAAAAATAATCTAAAAATTCAATATATTAATGACAGTACATGCTATTGATCTTAAATTTTGACGCATTGTTTTTATTATTGATACAAAACTGCCTGCAAAATTTCAGCTCGCTAGCTTACGAGAAAGTGGGTTGAAAATTGATCCAAAGTTTTTGCGACAATCAAGCAAGCAAACAATCAACCAAACAGTAACAACGAGTTAATATAAAGGATTTAATATAAAAAAAACTTAAAAAACCAAGTTTTAGACTGTAAATCCTTTATGTACGAGACGTAACTAAAAGAATGTTCATTATAATACGCAGCGCCAGACCATCCAGAAATACACAATTGCAATTGTGTCGTAAAAAATGTTTAATATAATGCGCACCGATCATAAATAAGTTTATAAAAAGAGTTGTAAATAAAATACGCACCTTATTGCGCGACAGAAAGGTTGTTCAATATAATACGCATCGCGACGCTCTTTCTCAAAAAAATATCATGATACACAGGAATAAATAAAATAATCTAAAAAATCAATAATTCAATTACGGTACATGTGATCGATCTGAAATTTGATACATTGTTTTTATCATCGGTACGAAACTGCCTGCAAAATTTCAGCTCGCTATCTTGCGAGCAAGTGGTTTAAATATCGATCAAAAGTTTTGGCGACAAGCAAGCAAGCAATCAAGGGTGCAAGCAGACACCACGAGTTAATATAAAGGATTTAAAAAATACTAGACAAAATAAAATAAATAGTACGTCATATCATTAAAATCCCTGCATATGGCAGCCCATTATATAGTAATGCAATTGTAAACATTTCAAAAAACATATTTATCTTAAACTTAAATTTTCCGTTTTTAAAAAAACAATAAATACAAGGAATTGTGTTTACTGTTCTTGCAATCAAATATGTATACTCTTTATGTTTAGAAACATGCAATAAAACAATACAGTTTAGGAATCACATCATTAAATACTATGTATTATAAAACTGCAATATATATTAATAAATTAATTAAACAATGTATATTCATGTTAGTCATTCGAGCTTGGTTTTATCAAGTGCAAACTGAGTGTCTATAAATAATTTACAAGTATAAAATAACTTGACAGATAAGTGTTTACAGTTATAGTTCTAGCTATACAGTTACGGTTCTAGTTCTATGTAAGTGTTTACAGTTATAGTTCTAGCTATACAGTTACGGTTCTAGTTCTATGTAAGTGTTTACAGTTATAGCTCTAGCTATATAGTGACAATTCTAGTTCTAGGTAAGTGTTTACAGTTATAGCTCTAGCTATACAGTTACGGTTCTAGTTCTATGTAAGTGTTTACAGTTATAGTTCTAGCTATACAGTTACGGTTCTAGTTCTATGTAAGTGTTTACAGTTATAGCTCTAGCTATATAGTGACAATTATAGTTCTAGGTAAGTGTTTACATTTATAGCTCTAGCTATGCAGTTACGGTTCTAGTTCTATGTAAGTGTTTACAGTTATAGCTCTAGCTATAAAGTGACAATTCTAGTTCTAGGTAAGTGTTTACAGTTATAGCTCTAGCTATAAAGTGACAATTCTAGTTCTATGTAAGTGTTTACAGTTATAGCTCTAGCTATATAGTGAAAATTCTAGTTATAGGTAAGTGTTTGCTGTTATAGGTCTATATATGCAGTTACGGTTCTAGTTCTATGTAAGTGTTTACAGTTATAGCTCTAGCTATATAGAGACAATTTTAGTTCTAGGTAATTGTTTACAGTTATAGCTCTAGCTATAAAGTGACAATTCTAGTTCTATGTAAGTGTTTACAGTTATAGCTCTATCTCTATAGTGACAATTCTAGTTATAGGTTAGTGTTTGCAGTTAAAGCTCTAGCTATGCAGTTGCAGTTCTAGTTCTAGGTAAGTGTTTGCAGTCATAACTGTTCTAGGTAAGAGTTAAAAATTATAGTTCTAGGTAAGTATCTACAGATATGTCATAGTTTTAGGTACATGTTTACAGTTAAAGTTAATGGTAGTTGTGTAAGTTATAGTTCAAGCTATGTGTTTACATTTAAAGTTCCAGGAAGATGTGTACAGTTATAGGTCTAACTAAGTGTTTACAGTAATTACAGTTATTTTTTTTATCATATTTTGAAAAATCTTGACACAAAAAGCACCGGTGCTTTAAAAAACAAAACATTAATATTGCACTTGACAAAATAGAGCTCAGACATTAATGAGATTGTACTAGTGACATAATTCTATTAAACTTAAATTGACAACGTATTTAGTCAAGTATTCTAAAATGTGTTTCGTTACTCTATTATTACGTTTTTTTTATAACGATGTAGAAGTTTCATACTATAAGAAATTGAAAAAAAAATGTTTTTATTAAAATGGAAAATTGTGATTATGAATATATATATAAATTAGGGATCTACCGGCCAGCCGGATTTATGAAGTGAAATCCTGCCGGAGCCGAAGCTGTAGCCGGATTTTTAAAATTACATAATAAAAAGGAAACAAAACAATTTGACTAAAAAAAAAGATTAGATTGACAAATTATGTGACCAACTCTTGTGCTATATTTAATCTATTTATTATGGTCCTATGAATTATATTTCATTCAAAAATATTCACTGGACATCATCTGTGTTCATCCATAGTTACGACTGACATCAATCTTTCACAATCATTGTTTCCTGGAAGGATAATTGCAGACACATCAACTCGTCCTCAACTAGCCACTCAACAGCCTCTGTATGTGCATTTCTCCTCTGGAAATAACTGCCATGGGTTCTCTTTGACTTCTAGAAGTGATTCTCAAAGGACGGATGCGTTTTATCTGAGTTGATTCTTGAACAGTTTGGATGGGCACATTCTCCTGAGCCCGAGCTCTGTGTTGTCCTGTATGTTTCTTCAACATTTTTTGTGAGGCAAAATATGAGTGACATACTTTGCAAAGTCGATCAAATAAGCTGGTATTCATATGGTTGTACTTTGAAAGCTCCTGTTGATCTTGGCATAATTCCATCAAATTTGAGAGTTTGTGCTACAAACAAGGAAGGAAATTTATGAGAATCTGCATCTGCTATTTCTTAAGCTTTGAGTCCATAATTTGATTGGGATTGGAGGAGGGAAAAAATTTTAAGGAAGAACGTTAAAATATGAGCTTCGTGCTTTGTCGCAACATTTCATGTCCTGATATTTAATAACAATTTGAGTGAAATATTGGCTGGTGCGAACATGATTGTCAAACCTTTCCTGATCCTTCGATATCAGTCCTGCTGTATCCAATTCAGGTTTATGAACAACACATTCAGGAGATACGCATTCCAATGCTATTTTGACATAAAACTAATTCTAATGTTTCACAAAATTTTTGAAAATTGTTTTTAAAGCTATTTAAATTCTAATAAAAAAATATAAATAAATTATTTTAAAATACTAAAAATAATAAATGTGTGACATCACACATGGCCTTTCCCCCCTCCCCCCTGTCACAAAGTGTCACACTTTCTTAGAACCCCTCGGAGCTTGACGTACTTTATGGACGGCCCCTAACGGGCAAAAAGTCCATGAGAGAACCAAACGGAGCTGCGGTTACATCACAAATGCTTTGATGTCAACATTAAATGACGCAGTGTAAGAATTTCATATGTTATCTTGTGGTTTCTCAAACTTAAGGATTATAATTAGATTTAATTTTCATGTCTTGATAGCTTACGCCAACCAGCGTCTGATGGCCTACCGACCGGCACAATGAGAAGCACTGATTTAATTTTTTTTTAAAGTCATTAAATAAATTGTAAGGGACCAAATATTTCAGTGGATGTTTTATTTAAAGTTACCCTTTTTATTTGACGTCACACTTCTTCAACCCCCCTCCCTCCCCCTCGTCACGCATCGTCACAAAAGTGTGAACCCCCTCCGCCCCCAGGTGCGTGACGTCATTTATGGACGGCCCCTAAGCTAAAAAAACAAAGGAGGATAGAAACAGAAAGAAACGTAGTAATGCTACATGTTACGTAAAATTCAAATGGAAAAATACAATACATACACATTTATATTTAACACTCTGCTAGAAATAGGGATGAATATTACTATTCTCGTTCAACTTGCAAGGTAAAACTTATACTACTGATACCAATTATCGTTTTCCCCATATGGCATAGGTTGTCTATATAAACCATAAAAACAAACGCATTAAAATCAAACTATTAAAAGCATGAAACGGTGTGTCTTTAGTGCATGCATCCTGAAAATAGCATCATCTCTCTAGTAACATTTGTTATTTTCCATATCAACTTCATTTCTCTTATCTGATTCCTAGTTTATACTTTATAGTTCCTCATCTCAGTGGCTATTTCTGCTGTTTTACCAGTCTCAAATATTCCAATTCCAGAGACGTTGTTGAGCTTGGCCTATAGGCTTAAAATACGTTTTATTCGTAACCAAAATGACCAAAAAATCATACCTAAAAATTTTTTTTTAAAAATTTGTAAAAAATAATAATAAAAATATTTTTTAGAAAAAGATACAGACGTAAGAATGGATGGATACTATCACTTCCTCGTCAAAAGTGATAATCGACAAAGGTGCAAACTGTGCAGCCTAAAGACAAATAACACTGGTCTACAAATTTTAATTTTTTTTTGAAAACTGCAGACATGAAAATATGTGTTTCTTACACAACTTTTCATGCTGATTCCAAATATGTAAACCAAATTTTTCTTTAACGTCAGGATTTTGTGCACTTTACATTATATATTAAACATATATCTATATATATAAAAATCAAAGTATGTCTGTGTGTGTGTGTGCATGTCCTTTATAGCTGACTAAACTATTCATCCGATCGTCATGAAATTTTCGGAGGCTGTTGAGTACCTACCTGGGATGGTAACTGGCAACTTTTTTTTCTAAATTTAACACTCATGGGGCACCGGGGGCCCATAATGTCATTTGTTGCTTATATAAGCTATATAAAAATTAGTTTAAGCGCTAGCTACTGTGTAAATTGTTGGAACTTAACCAAACTTTATATGTGACAACTTGATAGCCAACATTAAAATACTATAGGGCACTGAACTGCAAATAGTCATTCCCTTGGGGCTGGGGGCCCAAAAATTCATATTTCTTATACGTTTAAGATTTTATTCACCATTCAGTCATTAACAATCTTGACAAATCATGACAGATGTATCCATTATTATACAAATTGAAATGAACAGGTTTTTGAACTTTATATCTTGCACTGAATGGGCCCCGGGGCCCTTAATGTCTTTTTTTTGCTTATATAAGATATATAAAAATTAGTTTCTACATTAGCTACTGAGTAAATGAATGGATCTTAACCAAAATTTGAATACAAAAACTTGGTAGCCCTTATGAAAATACTATAGGGCACATAACTTCAAATGTCCATTCCTTCGGGGCCGGGGCCCCAAATGTCTTTTCTTCGTATATGTTTAATGTATTTCCCCCCTTTCAATTTTTCACGATCTTGAGAAATATATCTATGAGGAAACTTAATTAAAATGAAAAGGTTTTTGAAATTTAAATCTATCACCGAGTGGGCCCAGGGGCCCCTAAATGTCTTTTTTTCTTATATATATATATATATATATATATATATATATATATATATATATATATATATATATATATATATATATCTATACTAATAAAAGGCAAAGCCCTCACTCACTGATTCATCACTAATTCTCCAACTTCCCGTGTAGGTAGAAGCATGAAACTTTAGGGAAGTTGTTCGAGTAGCCTCTCGCGACGAAAATTGGCGTAAAAGAATTTTAAAATTTACACTCATGGGGGCCGGGGGCCCAAAAACGTTTTTTTCCCCTTATATGGCCTATATAAAATTTGAAAATCACCAATTCTCCTATTTCCCGAGTAGGCAGAAGCATGAAACTTTGGGAGGTTGTTGAGTACAACCCCGCGATGGTAACGGGAGAAAAAATATTTAAATTATCACTTCCTGGGGACCGGGGGCCCAAATGAAGTTTTTTCCTTATATGAGCTATATAAAAACTAAATATCACTAATTCTCCTATTTCCCGTGTAGGTAGAAGCATGAAACACTGGGTAGTTGATAAGCACACATCCGCAATGGTAACAAGCGAAAAAAATATTTAAAATAACATTTAATGGGGTCCGGGGGCCCAAATGTAGTTTTTTTCTTATATAAAAACTGACTCATCACTAATTCTCCAACTTCCCGTGTAGGTAGAAGCATGAAACTATGGGAAAGTTGTTGAGTAGCCTCTCGCGACGAAAATTGGAGTAAAAGAATTTTAAAAATAACACTCATGGGGGCCGGGGGCCCAAAAACGTTTTTTTTCCTGATATGGCCTCTATAAAATTTGAAAATCACCAATTCTCCTATTTCCCGAGTAGTCAGAAGCATGAAACTTTGGGAAGTTGTTGAGTAGAACACCGCGATGGTAACGGGAGAAAAAATATTTAAATTATCACTTATTGGGGGCCGGGGCCCAAATGTATTTTTTTTCTTATATAAAAAAACTGACTCATCACTAATTCTCCAACTTCCCGTGTAGGTAGAAGCATGAAACTTTGGGAAGTTGTTCAGTAGCCTCTCGCAACGAAAATTGGCGTAAAAGAATTTTAAAATTTACACTCATGGGGGCCGGGGGCCCAAAAAAATTTTGTCCTAAAATGGCCTATATAAAATATGAAAATCACAAATTCTCCTATTTCCCGAGTAGGCAGAAACATGAAACTTTGGGAAGTTGTTGAGTACAAACCCGCAATGGTAACAGGCGAAAAGATAAATAAATTATCACTTCCTAGGGGCCGGGGGCCCAAATGAAGTTTTTTCATAATATGAGCTATATAAAAACTGAAAATCACAAATTCTCATATAAGATGTTGAGTACACTTCGGCGATATCAACAGGCAAAAATATTTAAATTTTCAAATACTGGGGTCCGGGGGCCCAAATAAAGTTTTTTCTTTATGGGAGCTATATTAAAACTGAAAATCACAAATTCGTATGTTTCCCGTTTAGGTAGAAGCAAGAAACTCTGAGTAGTGGTAAAAAACTAAAACAATATTTAAATTATTACATAGTGGGGGCCGGGGGCCTAAATGTAGTTTTTTTCCTGATATGAGCTATATAAAAACTAAAAATCACTAATTCTTCTATTTCCCGTAAAGGTAGAAGCATGAAACTTTGGGCAGTTGTTAAGTAACATTCCGCAATGGTAACAGGTAAAGAAAAGTATATAAATTATCACTTACTGGGGACCGGGGGCCCAAATTTAATTTTTTTCTAATATTAAAAACTGACTCAACACTAATTCTACAACTTCCCGTGAATGTAGAACCTAAAACTTTGGGAACTTGAATAGTACACTCTTATGACGATAAATGACGAAAAGAAATTTTAAAATTTCACTCATGGGTGACCGGGGCCCCATAACCGTTTTTTTTCCGTATATGGGCTATATAAAACTGAATGAACACTAATTCCTCATCTTCCCGTGTAGGTAGAAGCATGAAACTTTGGAAAAGTTGTCGAGTAGCCCTCTCGCGACGATAACAGGAGTCACAACAGAATATAAAAATTATACACTCAGGGTGGCTGGGGGCCCAAATGTAGTTTTTTTTCCTTTATATGGCTATATAAAATTTGAAAATCACCAATTCTCCTAATTTCCCGTGTAGTCAGGAGCACGAAACTTTGGGAAGTTGTTGAGTACACTCCCGCGATGGTAGCGGAGAAAAAAAATTAAATTATCACTTCCTGGGAGCACGGGGGCCCATATTACGTTTTTTTCCTTATATGAGACAGATAGAAAACGAAGTTAAAATATCACTAATTCTCCTATTTCCCAGTGTAGGTAGAAGCATGAAACACTGGGTAGTTGATAAGCACACATCCGCAATGGTAACAAGCGAAAAAAAGTATTTAAAATAACATTTAATGGGGTCCGGGGGCCCAAATGTAGTTTTTTTCTTATATAAAAACTGACTCATCACTAATTCTCCAACTTCCCGTGTAGGTAGAAGCATGAAACTATGGGAAGTTGTTGAGTAGCCTCTCGCGACGAAAATTGGAGTAAAAGAATTTTAAAAATAACACTCATGGGGGCCGGGGGCCCAAAAACGTTTTTTTTCCCTTATATGGCCTCTATAAAATTTGAAAATCACCAATTCTCCTATTTCCCGAGTAGTCAGAAGCATGAAACTTTGGGAAGTTGTTGAGTAGAACACCGCGATGGTAACGGGAGAAAAAATATTTAAATTATCACTTATTGGGGGCCGGGGCCCAAATGTAGTTTTTTTTCTTATATAAAAAAACTGACTCATCACTAATTCTCCAACTTCCCGTGTAGGTAGAAGCATGAAACTTTGGGAAGTTGTTCAGTAGCCTCTCGCAACGAAAATTGGCGTAAAAGAATTTTAAAATTTACACTCATGGGGGCCGGGGGCCCAAAAAATTTTTGTCCTAAAATGGCCTATATAAAATATGAAAATCACAAATTCTCCTATTTCCCGAGTAGGCAGAAACATGAAACTTTGGGAAGTTGTTGAGTACAAACCCGCAATGGTAACAGGCGAAAAGATAAATAAATTATCACTTCCTAGGGGCCGGGGGCCCAAATGAAGTTTTTTCATAATATGAGCTATATAAAAACTGAAAATCACAAATTCTCATATAAGATGTTGAGTACACTTCGGCGATATCAACAGGCAAAAATATTTAAATTTTCAAATACTGGGGTCCGGGGGCCCAAATAAAGTTTTTTCTTTATGGGAGCTATATTAAAACTGAAAATCACAAATTCGTATGTTTCCCGTTTAGGTAGAAGCAAGAAACTCTGAGTAGTGGTAAAAAACTAAAACAATATTTAAATTATTACATAGTGGGGGCCGGGGGCCTAAATGTAGTTTTTTTCCTGATATGAGCTATATAAAAACTAAAAATCACTAATTCTTCTATTTCCCGTAAAGGTAGAAGCATGAAACTTTGGGCAGTTGTTAAGTAACATTCCGCAATGGTAACAGGTAAAGAAAAGTATATAAATTATCACTTACTGGGGACCGGGGGCCCAAATTTAATTTTTTCTAATATTAAAAACTGACTCAACACTAATTCTACAACTTCCCGTGAATGTAGAAGCTAAAACTTTGGGAACTTGATTAGTACACTCTTATGACGATAAATGACGAAAAGAAAATTTTAAAATTTCACTCATGGGTGACCGGGGCCCCATAACCGTTTTTTTTCCGTATATGGGCTATATAAAACTGAATGAACACTAATTCCTCATCTTCCCGTGTAGGTAGAAGCATGAAACTTTGAAAAGTTGTTGCGTACCCTCCCGCGATGATAACAATCACAACCAAATATAAAATTATTATTCACTAGGGGGCTGGGGGCCCAAATGTAGTTTTTTTTCTTATATGAGCTACATATAACTGACTCATCATTAAATATCTAACTTCCCGTGTAGTTAGGAGCACGAAACTTTGGGAAGTTGTTGAGTACCCTCCCGCAATGGTAGCAGACGAAAAAAAAATTAAATTATCAGCTCGATAGGATCACGGGAAGTGTGTCATTTTTTACTTTTCGTTTTTGTTTTTCTGCGGGGCTACGACAGACAGACAGACAAGACGGTGAAGTTAAAATATACATTATATTCATCATGATCCAGATTGAAATCAATTGGTATTTTGAATTTGTGTTACGCGGGTTGTCAACGGTAACTGAAATCCTAATTTCCGCAGCGGAGCGCGGGGATTTTGCTAGTATATATATAAATCAAAGTATGTTTGTGTGTTGGTTATGAGCATGTCCTTGATAGCTGACTAAACTATTCATCCGATCGTCATGAAATTTTGAAGACTGTTGAGTACCCACCTGGGATGGTAACTGGCAACTTTTTTTTTCTAAATTTAACACTCATGGGGCACTGGGGGCCCATAATGTCATTTGTTGCTTATATGAGCTATATAAAAATTAGTTTAAGCGCTAGCCACTGTGTAAATTGTTGAATCTTAACCAAACTTTGTATGTGACAACTTGATAGCCAACATTAAAATACTATAGGGCACTAAACTGCTAATATTCATTCCTTTGGGGCTGGGGGCCCAAAAATTCACATTTCTTAAACGTTTAAGATTTTATTCACCATTCAGCCATTAACAATCTTGACAAGTTATGACACATGTATCAATTATTATACAAATTGAAATGAACAGGTGTTTTAAACTTTATATCTTGACCAGAATGGGCCCTGGGGCCCTTAATGTCGTTAAAAAAATCTTATATGAGTTATATACAAATTAGTTTCTACGTTGGCTACTTAGTAAATGAATATATCTTCACCAAACTTTGCATACGAAAACTTGGTAGCCTATATTAAAATACTATATACACTGAAATTCTAATGCCAATATCTTCGGGGCCGGGGGCCCCAAATGTCTTTTTTTGTATATGTTTAAGATATTTTTCCTATTTACTTTTAAAAGATCTTGAGAAATATGGCCACAATAAAAATGAACTAAAATGAACAGGTTTTTGAATTATACCTCTTGCACTGAATGGGCCGGGGGCCCCTTAATGTTATTTCCCCCCTATTTTAGTTATATAAAAAGTAGTTTAAGCGTTAGATAATGAGAAAATAACTGGATTTTGACCAAACTTAGAATATAAAAACGTAAGAGCTTATATTACTATAGGGCTCTGAACTCTTAATTTCCATTCCTTCGGAGCTGGGGGGCCCCAAAGTCTTTTTACTGAACTTTAATCATTGTATTCCCTATTACATTTTACATGATATTGAGGAATATAGCTTGAGTACAATGGCAATAAAAAACTATATTATCACTCATTTTGGGGCCGGGGCCCTTAATATCGTTTCTTCTTTTATACGCTATTTAATTTATTTAATTTATTTATCCGTTTGCTATAAAACTTGGAATTTTTTTTCACACTTCCACGAAGGTTTCTTCAGAATTGTTTTTAAACATACCACTCATTGGTTTCTTTAAATTTATTCATTTTTACTGAGATCGTTGCAACGCACGACGGGTCTGCTAGTTATTTATATATTATAATATAGGAAACATTCAATAAACCAGCAACAAAATATACAATGGATAGTAAACTTCAATCATCCAGAAAACTATTGGAAGTTACACATCATCAAGCAAAGAGCAATATAATAGCAGATTGACATTTATTGATTATCTATCACTTTGTGAATTGTCTTTTCAGTGATTTTCGTTTATAAGAGCTGCTCCAGTATTATGACGTCTCAATGACCAGCAATAGGCGGCCATTATATTCACATCCCATCGACCTTGGTATTGACTCTCCATTGCACAAATGTCCTGATGGAAACTTTCAACCTGCTCTTCACTGTATTCACGAAGATTTTCAGGCAAGTAGTCAACGTGGGAGTCTAAAAAGTTCAACTTGATACTGATGCGGTAAACCAAAGCTCCAAATTCCCGACCATGTTCTTAACATGACTTTTGTAACTGTCTGATTTGAATTTACCTAAGAAATTGTTGACAACATCTTTAAAGGTATTCCAGGCTTCCAATTCAACTGTGGCAAATTCAGATGTAAACTCCTTATCTTTCATTACTTCTCGGATCTGCGGTCCAACAAAGATATCTGCAGTCAACTTTGCTTCACTACTTTGTGGAAATTTTTAGGACAAATATACGAAATTCAGAGCCAGTAACTTCACTAACCCCAATTTTTTTTGAGTGGTGGAAGGCAAACTCGATGTTCCTCTACTAAAGGCTCTCTCTTGACACTGTAACTTCCTGGGGTGAAATCTTCTCTTGGTGGCCACACTTACTTGGCATAATGCTCAGTCTGCTCTGCTATCCCAGAGGCACACAAAACATGGACATTTTGCATACCCTCCTTGGAGCCCTAATACGTTAGCTATGACCTTTAAATACCCACATATCAACCACTTGTGCTAGTCATAATTCAAAGATCTGAGCAACAATTTCATGTTTTCATACGTCCCTTTCAGTGTTACCGAGTATTCCACTGGAAGTCATGACACTGTGTTTCCATTAAATGGAAGAACTGCTTTCCTACTGCGCTTTGATGAATCTCCACTGATTGTGCATGCTCTTCTTGTTGAATCCAACAAAATTCATCATGAAAAAATAGTAGTCTGTCACATGACTTAAAGGCTTTGAACTGACATTCTTGCATACTTAATCGGGTCGACTCATCTACTCCGGGTTCCCTCTGTAGCTGGGGCGGGGTAGGGGTGCCTCACGAGCTCCACTGGTTGAGCGTTGTACTGATGTTGGCTGCAGGTGTCCTTGCCCCACCCGTGTCCTTCGTGCGGGGGCGGGGTGGTTGGTTCTGCAAGTCCGTCCTGGCCGATGCGCTTGGTTCACTGGCTTTGATGACAATGGGGTAAACTCTGGGTCACCTTGCCCCACGCCACGTTCCTTCTGTTGATGGGGCGGGCGCGGTTGGTTCTGCAAGGTCGTTCCTCTGGCTGGCGTGTCGTGGATTGCAGTAACTCGATGCTTGGGGTGTGGGTATAGGATTTCTCGTCTCGTGTTTAAGACGGCAACAACTATCACAGGGTGTGTGATGAGCTGCTTTCGCATTCAACGTTTGGGTGATATGCGAGCTTTTGGGCACAGCTATGTGTGGCAACCGGCTTCGATTGGTACGGTGTGTGACCAATCGGGTATGACAAGTCTGCCTGGGCAGGACTGTTGACAGGAGTGCGGGTTGACTCTCTGCACAGGTCCGGTATCCAGGAACAAGACTAAAACAGAAAAGAAAACTAGGGTAGTTTCTCTAATTTAGTCCGTTCATATTCCACCTTCCGACAACCAAGCCTTCAGAGCAAGGTGCCAAGAGGGGATTACATACATTCATATACAATGCGAAATATTAATTTAATAACGATGGTATGGTTTAGACTAAGTTTTAGTCTTAAACCACGGGTGCAGACCTATCTGGCTGACGCCCGGGCATGTGGTTCAATACACATAAATATATCAAATGCATCTCATTTTGTGTAAATCTAGATCGCTCCATCCATCCGACGGAAAGCGTGTGTAATCACAGTTAAATAACATGGAATGTTCACGTATTCCACGTGGTCCTGCACGGCGAACTATCAACCGTGGGGCTTAAACATTCAAACAATTTTACACAAGGAAAAGTTCATATTTAAGTATTTACATTAAGGCATATTAAACAAATAAGGCAAACAAAGCTAGAGCTCACTCTTACCAGATTTCTGGGTTTGGTTGTACTTGTCGGCTCTCTCGACCAAGGATGGGCACAGATTGAATCCTGAGGAAATAACTGCACGTCGTTGTCCTTAAGGCTGTTATCGTTGGCCGGAAAAAGAGAGCGAGATCCAGGGTGTGCACTTGTATTTATACCCTGAGGGGCGGTTTGGTCCAGTCTCGTCCGATTGGCCTTTAATCACTTCCCATCTCACAAAGAGGTTGGACTCTTTGAACTGACATTCTTGCATACTTAATCGGTTTCTACTGACACAGGCGAGCTAATCAAGAGCGAGTGAGTTATTCCCCTTGTTTCACCTGTATGCTGTGTAGCAGATAATTGGGGTCAACATAAATTTCGTCACAGAAAGGGCAAATTATATACATTCTCAAATCCCAACATTTTGAACAAATGTCACTTACAATTCCTTTTATAATGTTAATTTAATTTATAATTAGCTATGATATGTAAATTATAGGGGCATTGTGGCCGAGCAGCATGTATGCTCAGCTGCCGACTGAGAGTCGCAGGTACAACATTTAGAGAAGTTAGTTAATACAAGAGCGTATAAAGCAATAATCATCTGTAATACAAGAGCGTAGAAAGCAATAATCATCTGTAATACAAGAGCGTAGAAAGCAATAATCATCTGTAATACAAGAGCGTAGAAAGCAATAATCATCTGTAATACAAGAGCGTAGAAAGCAATAATCATCTGTAATACAAGAGCGTAGAAAGCAATAATCATCTGTAATACAAGAGCGTAGAAAGCAATAATCATCTGTAATACAAGAGCGTAGAAACCAATAATCATCTGTAATACAAGAGCGTAGAAAGCAATAATCTTCTGTAAAGAACTGTTATCTGTAATGTCCAAGGTTCGCTCCCACTTCTCCTACTTTGACCTCCACTGTGTTCGGAATCCCTGCCTTGAACATTTGAATTGGTTGTTGATATACAGTTCAGTTCATTGATATACCATTCAGTTCATTGATATACCATTCAGATAATTGATATACCATTCAGTTCATTGATATACCATTCAGTTCATTGATATACCATTCAGTTCATTGATATACCATTCAGTTCATTGATATACCATTCAGTTCATTGATATACCATTCAGTTCATTGATATACAATTATGTTCATTGATATACCATTCAGTTCATTGATTTAACATTCAGTTCATTAATATACCATTCAGTTCATTGATATACCATTATGTTCATTGATATACCATTATGTTCATTGATATACCATTATGTTCATTGATATACCATTATGTTCATTGATATACCATTATGTTCATTGATATACCATTATGTTCATTGATATACCATTATGTTCATTGATATACCATTATGTTCATTGATATACCATTCAGTTCATTGATATACCATTCAGTTCATTGATATACCATTATGTTCATTGATATACCATTCAGTTCATTAATATACCATTCAGTTCATTGATATACCATTCAGTTCATTGATATACCATTCAGTTCATTGATATACCATTTAGTTCATTGATATACCATTCTGTTCATTGATATACCATTCAGTTCATTGATATACCATTATGTTCATTGATATACAATTCAGTTCATTGATATACCATTATGTTAATTGATATACCATTCAGTTCATTGATAAACCATTCAGTTCATTGATATACCATTCAGTTCATTGATATACCATTCAGGTCATTGATATACCATTCAGTTCATTGATATACCATTCTGTTCATTGATATACCATTCAGTTCATTGATATACCATTCAGTTCATTGATATACCATTATGTTCATTGATATACCATTCAGTTCATTGATATACCATTCAGTTCATTGATATACCATTCAGTTCATTGATATACCATTATGTTCATTGATATACCATTCAGTTCATTTATATACCATTCAGTTCATTGATATACCATTCAGTTCATTGATATACCATTCAGTCATTGATATACCATTCAGTTCATTGATATACCATTCAGTTCATTGATATACCATTCAGTACATTGATATACCATTCAGTTCATTGATATACCATTCAGTTCATTGATATACCATTCAGTTCATTGATATAACATTCAGTTCATTACAGAAAAACTCAATTTTGTGAAATAGTTTGATATACTTCCGTGTAGGTGTCTTTTTTAATTAAAAAAAAACTTTTATTATTATAATTATTATTTTATTTTTTTTAAATTACCCCCATGTGCTTCTTTCTCTTTGGTATAAATGTAGTACATGTATATTTTAAAGAAAAGAACAAAGGCATTTTTTTCTATTTCATTAAATAAAAAATATTTTCTGTTAAATCTACAAAAATATAATACTTAAGTTTAATTTGTATTTACTTAGTGCTGCACCACAGAGCACCAGTGCTCACGTATTTATGTGACATTTCACTTTAGTAAACTTATCTACTGAGATAAATAAGAATATTTAAATTTTTGAAAATCACTTTTAAAAGTAAATTACAATGCTATAAGACATTGTACTAATAATTTGTGTTACTCAAATGTTGAAGGTTGTATGACTTAAATTTAGCAAATAAAATGAAATTTGAAAAGAAAATGAAGGGTTTCTTCGATGGATCTGAAATTGTGATACAATGAATTGTCATCCAAGATCATATGTGGTAAAATTTTGAGATCTCTAGGACCATCAAAAGTGGTTTAATTTTACGTTGGCATATTTTTAAAAAATGTGGACAGACAAACAGGAATGAAAGTGAGTTAAGAAAAACGTGGTAAATAAAAGACATTTTGGGCCCCCGGTCCCGAAGAAATTGACATTAGAAGTTCAGTGCCCTTAATATTTTAATATGGGCTACCAAGTTTTTGTATATAACGTTTGGTTAAGATCTATTCATTTACTCAGTAGCTAACGCATACAACATTTTTATATAGCTAATGTAAGAGGAAATGATATTATTGGGCCCCCGGGCCCATTCGGTGCAATATGCCAATTTCAAAAACCTGTTCATTTTAATTCAGTTTCATCGTGGATATATTTCTCAAGATCTTTAAAAGTGAATCCGCAAAGTATATTAAAAATTTACGAAAAAAATACTTTTGGTGCCCTCGGCCCCGAAGATATTGACATTAGAAGTTCAGTGCCCGTAAGTATTTAAATATGGGCTACCAATTTTTTGTATACAAAGTTTGGCTAAGATCTATTCATTTACTCAGTAGCTAACCCATAAACTAATTTTTATATAGCTCATATAAGCAAAAAAACTACATTAAGGGCCCCAGGACCCGTTCAGGGCGAGACATAAAGTTCAAAACACCTGTTCATTTCAATATGAATAATAATGGATACATTTACCATTATTTGTCAAAATCGTTAATAATCTAATTGGGGAATAAAATCTCAAATGTTTAAGAGAAAAATGTATTTTGGCCCCCCAGCCCCGAAGGAGTGCCCATTAGGAGTTAAGTGCCGTATAGTGTTTTAATATGGGATACTACGTTTTTGTATACACACTTTTGTTCAGATCTATTTATTTACTCAGTAGCTAACGCATAAACTAATTTTTATATAGCTAATATTAGGAGAAATGACAATAGGGGTCCCCAGGGCCCATTCTGTGCAAGATGTCAATTTACAAAAAACCTATTCATTTTCATCGATGGATTTATTTCTCAAGAACTTTAAGATGTGAATAGGAAATTGACATTAGAAGTTCAGTGCCCGTAAGTATTTAAATATGGGCTACCAATTTTGTGTCTACAAAGTTTGGTTAAGATCTATACATTTACTCAGTAGCTAACGCATTAACTAATTTTTAATAGGTCATTTAAGCAAAAAATGACATTTTTTGACCCCGGCGCCTCATGAGTGTTAAATTAAGAAAAAAAAGAAAGTTGCCAGCTACAATCCCGGGAGCGTACTGAACAGTCACAAAAATTGTAATGACGATTGGATGAATGGTTTAGTCAGCTATAAAGGACAAGCACACAGACACACAGACATTTTATTTTATATATATATATATATATATATATATATATATATATATATATATATATATATATATATATATATATATATATATATATAAATGTAGTTGCAGAAATAATATGTAAGTCAATTAATTATTTCAGATGAGGCCGCGGGCTAGTTAAAATTGCATCGCGGAGCGGCTTTAGACCGCGGGCCGGTCTTTGGACACCACTGCCATAATAGGCTTAAAACATGTGTAGCTCATATTTAATCACTATATAAAATTGAAATTATTCAATTGTTCGGATGTTTTTGAGGGTTCTTTCAATGCACAAACATACAAACATGCCCGTATTACGTATTTGATATGTTTATTATTATTAATGCATAATACTAGTTTAAGGAACCACAATAATAAAAGTATACGACTGACCTATAATAGATTAAAAGCCCTTTTCTTAATCGATGACACGTATTTGAAAGATAACATAAACAAAATATTTAAAACAATTCTTGAATACTAACTCACCTCCTGTGCCAGGCCATGTCTGTACCAGAATTTCTTTAACAAATTGTAAGAAAAACTTTACAAGGAATATGTATTTATAGGAAATATTATGTCATAGGCCTTAAATAACCTCCAATAAAATTTTGAATCAAATACGAACCAACTTTCCCTTTCCGTCACCAAATATATTACGGTTTACAAAAAATATCGTCAGGTTGTCAACTTGACATCAAGTGGTTCTAAAAACACAATTTCACTAGTAGAATTAGAATGTTTAAGATTTGATCAAAGAAGTGAATCAAATTTTTTTATCATCGTGCATACATTTTTGCATAAAAAGATTTTTTTTAAAACGTTATATCGCTAATGCAATAATTATACATAAGATCAACATATTTCATGTTTTCATCGTACAAAAATTTGAAAGGCGGCAATAAGACATGTACCCTTATATACCGCTAGAAACCATTTATATCCTTAAATTCACCTCTATCTCTTAGGGTATTCTATAGATTAAGGTGTTTTCAATATTAAGAAATAAACGTTCACTTAAAAAAAGAAAAGGTTAAGTCGTCAATTATTTCAGCAAAATGTTAGCTTGGTTAATCTCAACACCAATATTTTCAAGTTTAATTTTCAGTTTTTAATTTAAATTACATCAGCTATTATCCCAACATAAATAGATTTGATCTACATATATTCCCACATACATATATTTCATCTGAAGTTATCCCCACATAGAGAGCACTGACGCAAGGACGTAAGTTTACGTTGAAGATGATTACAATACAGTTGTCAGCAAATCTAAACTACGTCATACGCATACAGATTAGGGTCCTGGTGACGTCATAGTCAAAAGTTTGAGATGCACTGTCGATGAAACACAACACTAGAATGTTTGGCCATAAATAAAACTGCTCAAGGTCATCGTTTATCCACTAGAATTAGTAACGACCGCACACGTCAGGTGATAAAATATTTTCTTACTATATCATTCCTCACAACACGGCCGTATGACTCATTGAAAGACATCAGTAGTATTTATTTAGTAATGCAGGTCTGTCGTACTGATAGTCTGTGATGGTTGAACGAAAACACGTTTCTCAAGTCTAATTATAATCTGCATTAGCCGTCTGCCGTGACACGCTTGTAGTTTTGGAGTTGCAATACTCTGTTTACTGTATTTGCTCAAACGAGTTTAATTTGGTTATCATCGTAGAAGGTACATAAATCTAACGACACTGTCCATAAATAAATTAAAAATGTAATCAAACACAACGAAAAAGACCTTGAAATATGCCATCCAAAAAGAAAATGGAACTTTTTTTTTAATTATGTATTATAACATTTGTAATTAGGACTTGTTAGTACTTAGTTATAGATAGACTTATGATTAAAATGTATCCAAAAAAAAATAATAACGTATAGCTCTATAAGTTTCAGTTTCATATTATTATCAATGTATATTCCATTTTATTAATTTTTTATTTTATTTTCGTGTTTTATTCTTTTTTTGTGTGTGTATTAAAATGTATCATTTTTAAATTTTAACTAAACTTTATATTCTAATCGAATACTTTATGCACAATTTGAATATTTGTTAAATTTTAACTTTTCAATCACAGTACAGGGTGACATCTTGTCTTCTGTGCAAACTGGCCAGGTTTATTGTGTAACTTGAAGATATTATGGCCGTGTATATTATAAACCGTGAAGACAGTGTAGGGATAATATACACAGTGAAGATAGTATGATCGAAGTTAGTGTAAATTATGAAGGTTATAAATTGTATTACCGGGTATATTTTGTTGTGTATATGCTAGTGCCGCCACAATGTACTGTCCGATGCGTTGTATCGTTCATATGATCAAGTAACCGTTATATAAGTGTTCTCGTCTTGTCCTACATGTGCTTGTGTTGTCGTAGGTTGATGTGATCCAGTAACCGTTATATAACTGTTCTCGTCTTGTCCTACATGTGCTTGTGTTGTCGTAGTTTGATATGATCCAGTGACCGTTAAATAACTGTTATCGTCTTGTCCTACCAGTTCTGGTGTTGTCGTAGGTTGATGTGATCCAGTGACCGTTACATAAATGTTCTCGTCTTGTACTACCCAGGCTAATGGGTTCCGTGACAAACGCGCACAAGACAATCGCGCAAACACATTTCCGCAATGACACAAATGCGCACAGGACAAACGAGAACACCGATATTTGCACACACGGTGTCAATGGCGCACGCTAACAAATGCGGACGCCGACAAACGCGCACCCTGACAAATGCGCAAAAAGCAAGTTATACATAACCAATTTGAAGATTTTAATGTAATCTGTTGGTTTTCATCAAAAATACATTATTTTTAAAGATAACAATTATGACTAATAGAACAGCCAAAGTCCTTGGATCCGTAACGCTGAGGATCATAGAACAACAGCCCATTGCAGTTAAAAAATCGTGTGGTGTTTCTCGCCGTAAAAAATTATATGATGTTATTGATTTAGCTTATCTATACTAATAAAATGCAAAGCCCTGACTCACTCACTCACTCACTCATCACTAATTCTCCAACTTCCCGTGTAGGTAGAAGCATGAAATTTTGGGAAGTTGTTGAGTAGCCTCTCGCGACGAAAATTAGAGTAAAAGAATTTTAAAATTAACTCTCATGGGGGCCGGCGGCCCCAAAAGTTTTTTTCCCCCTTAAATGGCCAATATAAAATTTGAATATCACTAATTCTCCTATTTCCCGAGTAGGCAGAAGCATGAAACTTTGGGAAGTTGTTGAGTACAAACCCTCGATGGTAACGGGCGAAAAAATATTTAAATTATCCCAAATGAAGTTTTTTCCTTATATGACCTAAATAAAAACTAAAAATCAATAATTCTCCTATTTCCCGTGTAGGTAGAAGCATGAAACTCTGAGTAGTTGATAAGTACACTTACCCGATGGTAACAAGCGAAACAAAAATTTAAAATATCACTTAATGGGGGCTGGGGGCCGGGGGCCAAAATGTTGTTTTTTTTTCTTAATAAAAAACTGACTCATTACTAATTCTACGACTTCCCGCGTAGGTAGAAGCATGAAACCTTGGGAAGTTGTTAAGTAGCCTCTTGCGACGATACTTGGCGTAAAAGAATTTTAAAATTCAGACTCATGGGGGCCGGGGGCCCAAAACCATTTTTTCCTTATATGGGTTGTATTAAAATTAAAAATCACTAATTCTCCTATTTTGTGAGTAGATAGAAGAATGAAAGTTTGGGAAGTTGTTAAGTACTTTTCCGCAATGATAACAGGCAAAAAACATATTTAATTTATCAAATACTGGGGGCCGGGGTCCCAAATGAAGTTTTTTCCTAATATGAGCTATATAAAAACTGAAAATCATAAATTCTTATATTTCCCGTGAAAGTAGAAGCATGAAAGTCTGAGAAATTGTTGAGTACAAACCCGCGATGGTAACGAGAGAACATTTTTTAAATTATCACTTCGTGGGGGCCGGGGGCTTAAATTAAGTTTTGTCCATATATGAGCTATATAAGAACTGAAAATCACAAATTCTTGAATTTCCCGTGTAGGTAGAAGCATGAAACTCTGAGTAGTTGATAAGTACACTTCCATGATATTAATAAGTGAAAAAAATATTTAAATTATGACTTACTGGAGTCCGGGGGCCCAAATGTAGTTTTCTATACTAATAAAAGGCAAAGCCATCACACACTCACTGACTCATCACTAATTCTCCTCTTCCCGTGTAGGTAGAAGCATGAAACTTTGGGAAGTTGTTGAATAGCCTCTCGCGACGCAAATTGGCGTAAAAGAATTTTAAAATTCTCACTCTTGGGGGCCGGGGGCCCCAAAATGCTTTTTTTCCTAATATGGGCTATCTTTAATTTGAAAATCACTAATTCTCCCATTTCCCGAGTAGTCAGAAGCATGAAACTTTGGGAATTTGTTGAGTACAAAAACTCGATGGTAACGGGAGAAAAAATATGTAAATTATCACTTCCTGGGGTCGGGGGCCCAAATGAATTTTTTTCCTTATATGAGCTATATAAAAACTGAAAATCACAAATTCGCATATTTCCCATGTAGGTAGAAGCATGAAACTCTGAGTAGTTGATAAGTACACTTCCGCGATGGTAAGAAGCCAAAAACAATATTTAATTTATCACTTACTGGGGGCCCGGGGCCCAAATGTAGCTTTTTTCTTATATAAAAAAACTGACTCATCACTAATTGTCCAACTTCCCGCGTAGGTAGAAGCATGAAACCTTGGGAAGTTGTTAAGTAGCCTCTTGGGACGATACTTGGCGTAAAAGAAATTTAAAATTCACACTCATGGGGGCCGGGGGTCCAAAACAATCTTTTCCTTTATATGGGCTTTATTAAAATGAAAAATAACTAATTCTCCTATTTTGCGAGTAGGCAGAAGCATGAAACTTTGGGAAGTTGTTGAGTACACTTCCACGATGTTAACAGTAAAAAAATATTTAATTATCAAATACTGGGGGCCGGGGGCCCAAATTGAAATTTTTCTTTAAATGAGCTATATAAAAACTGAAAATCACAAATTATCATATTTCCCATGTAGGTAGAAGCATGAAACTCCGAGTAGTTGATAAGTACACTTCCGCAATAGTAACAGGTGAACAAAAGATTTCAATAACTCTTACTGGGGGCCGGGGGCCCAAAGGAATTTTTTTCTAATATTAAAAACTGACTAATCACGAATTCTACAACTTCCTGTGTAGGTAGAAGTATGAAACTTTGGGAAGTTGTTGAGTATCCTCTCGCGATGCAAATTGGCGTAAAAGAATCTTAAAATTCACTCTAATGGGGGCCGCTGGCCCAAAAGCGTTTTTTCTCCTTATATTGAAAATCGCCTTATTCTCCACTTTGCCGTATAGGTAGAAACATGAAACTTTGGGAATTTGTTGAGTCCACTCCTTCGATGGTAGTATGCAAAACAAAATATTTAAATTATCACTCACTGGGGGCCGGGGGGCCCAAATGTACTTTTCTTATATAAAAACTGACTCAAATTTAATTCTCTGATTTCCCGTGTAGGTAAAAGCATGAAACTTTTGGAAATTATTGAGTACACTCCCGCGTTGGTAACAGGCCAACAAATATTTAAATTTTCACTCACTGGGGTCGGGGGCCCATTTTTTTCTTATATAAAAAATTAATCAACACAGATTCTCTATTTTCCCGTGTAGTTAGAAGCATGAAATTTTGGGAAGTTGTTGAGTGCACTCCCGGGATGGTAACAGGCGAAATATTTTGTTTAATTATCACTCACTGGGGGCCCGGGACACAAACATATTTATTTTTAACATTTATGAGCTAAATTACAAATACAAAAACTTTGGATGATGTGTAAATGTATTTTTACAAAACTTTGAAGATAAAAACTTGATGGCCTATATTAAAATTCGTTAGGGCATTAAAATTATATTTTTTCAATATTTTGTAGCCAAGGGCACCTAATCTCTTTTTTGTAAACGTTTAAGACATTATAACCATTCGATTTCACTAATTTTAAAAAAAAATGTTTACTGACAAATATATTCATCATAATCCAAATTGAAATAAGCTGTAGTTTTGTACTATACATATTACACAGATAGGGCCCCCGGCCCTTACTTTAATTTTTTTAAAGACGTATTAATTGTAAATGTATTTTATTCATCCCACGGCCATTAAACTTTAGGAATTTTTTGTGTACATTCCAGCGAAGGTTTCTGGCATTAAAAGTAAAATTTAAAAAAACACCACGTATTCTGGGCTGGGGGCCTGTATGCCATATTTTAACATAAGTTATATAAAAAGTAATTTAAAATGTTGCTACTAGGTAAATGGATGAACTATGGCCAAATTTGATTTTAAAAAATAAAATAAAATAAAATTCTATAGAGTAATGAATTTCTAACATCTGTTCCTTAGGGGCCGGGACCCAACATATTTTTTTCGTAAACATTTAAAGCTTTGTTACCTTTAAATTTTAAATAATTTAAATAAATATGGACACGTATCTCTATCATGACCTAGATTGAAATCCTCGGACCTTATGAGATATGCACATCCTGCATCCATTTTGCACGGTGACCCGTAATGTCGTTTTAGTACCCATTTTATTTTACACGACCTTGACAAATATTGACAAACAAGTATATCAATCATGATCCACACTGAAATCGATTGGTGTTTTGAATAATTGTGAAACGGGTTTTCAACTAAAATCATAACTTTCGTAGCAGAGCGCGGGTATTTTGCTAGTATTTTAATATAGTACAAAAGTCCATAGCAGTTAAAATAGCGTGTGGTGTTTCTCGCCGTAAATAAATGTAATACGACGTATTTGTTTGAGCTTATATTTTAATTTTGGGAAAGGGAACGAAGTAAAAAAGAGAATTTGAGGATTTATAATTATGAAATACTTTGTGTACATTTCATGAAGTTAAATATTTCGTATTATAAACAAGGATAAGTTACTTGGGCTTCTGAAAAAAGTGGGCGCCGTAGGAGGCCTATAACTCCTAGTATTATAATAATCATAATAATAATATAATTATTTTTTAAAAATTAATTTCTAAATATGTAAGTATAAAAATAATTAATATTTTTCGTGCAACATCATGATATTTAAAATAAGTCATTAAAAAAAATAATAATTAAAATAGCATATTTGTGTCCTCATTTAGCTTGTTATGCCATCGTAGTATTATGGAAGCTCGTCAAATGATTATTAAACAAATAACAGTTCATAATACTAACACTTCAGCATATAGTTTTAAATAAGACTTATACTAAAAATATTGCATGTGTTTCTTTTTTAATTAAAGAAAGAGGAATATTAGACTAAAAATAAAGGCAATGTAAATTTTAAAACATGCATTCATGCAGCCGATTTTTTAAAAAAATAATACCACACAGTTTCATTTCGACCCCTCTTTCAACCCGAAGATTTATTAGGTACATAATCGTGGTTATTGTTTTAACCAAGGGTCTGATATTTTAGTACACATAAATTTGCAATTAGGCTTTAAAATACCTTTAAAACAATAAGCAAACTTAAAGTTTATTACTACAAACTATATTATTATTTCCAGTTATATTCTTTCAGTTAAAATTATGTTTTCCTTCCTGTTGCTGTACTATTAAGCTCTAGTGCTTCCTCATTAATTCTGTAAAAGTATAGTAGACTCTAGACAAACACATATGTTTAGGGGGGAAAATGATAATTTTTAAAAGACTCACTGCCGATAATTCTAGTAAATGATACTGAGAAAAATTTGTAGCACTAGATTTAAAATGTAATGAGTTGTTTACCATATTCTTACATTATACTAATTCTTTTACTAATTGCATGTAATGTATTATATATATATTAAGAGATATATATATAGCTTATTATTTTTTATTGAATGCTTCTCAAATGTTCAGATGAAAAGTATTTTTTAACAATAACTCTCAATACTTTATAAGTGTCTTGCTTCATTCATGGAAAGTGTGAACATGAAAGGTAGCATTTTCATTAAACATTTTTATGAAAGTTAAATACTACTAGCGGCCAAGTCACGTATTGCAACGATCTCAGTATATGGGAATAAATTCAAAAGAACAAATGATTGGTACATTTAAAAACAAATACTTATGCAAGAAACATTAGCGGAAGTGTGAAAAAAAAATTATAGCAAATGGATAAATAAAGTTATTTAAAAAGCTTACAAAAGAGAGAAAAAATATATTAAGGGCCACTGCACCTAAAATGGTTGATAATTTGATTTTTTTAAAAATTTCCAATATCCATTTACTAGAAAACCAATTGGGGCCCCCAGCCCCGAGGGAATGGACATTTGGAATTCAGTGTCCTTTAGTAATTTAATAATTTAAGGCTCTTAAGTTTTTCTATACCAAGTTTGGTCCAGATGCATTTCCTCATTATCTAATGCTTAAACTAATTTTTTTAGCTAATATAGGAAAAAACGACATTAAGTGGCCCCCGAACCCATTCAGTGCAAGATGTTATGAAGTTCGTAACACATGTTCATTTCAATTAATTTCTTAATGCATACAGTTATTTATATTTCTCAAGATCATTAAAAAAATTTGTTTCTTCGACTTTATTCCGCTTTTTTCACGAGATCCTTGAAGAAAATAATAATTATAAAGCTTAAGAATTTTTTTTAAAACACACAAAAGTCCCGGCGACACAAATGGTGCAAGGCGTAAATTTCTAAATTCCAACACATTGCAATCTGGGTAATGAGGGATATATTTGTCAAGATCGTGTAAAATCGAATGGAGAAAAACACAAAAAAGGGATTTGAAACATTCTCATTTTTAAAAAGAACAAAAGGTTTTTACTAAGGGGAGGGGGGCTGCAAAACCTTGTTACGTAATATTAGATGTAGGTGTAACTTTTCGTGACGACGTGTGATGAGTAAGGAGCGGGGTGAAAATTCGGCCAAAATTGCGTGACCTCATTTATTGACGGCCTCATTTTAATGTTGTTTTGTAATCTTATTAGCTTTTTCTTTGCAAGTCCTGATTTTGGGCAAGCTTTCTGAAAATAGAAAACGTGTAAATTAATTATTTTTTATTATCATTAAAAATAAAATCGTTATAATTATATTGTAGTTCCAACAATTTCTGGAATAAATGATTTTATTTTTAAAAATAAAAATAAAAAAAATAACAAATAATAATAACAATAAATAAACAAAAAAAAACTTTGTAGTTATGATTCGAAATCTACTCAGTCAGTTAAAAATAACAATTACCAATAGGGCTGCTGAAAATAACGTTGAATTTCTCCATTAATCGTTAAAAAATATTTTTGATTAAATATCGATTAAAATTTAAGAAAATACTTTAAATATTGTTTTTGTTCAATTTATTAAAACAAATTAATAATAATAATAATTTATATATAGTTTTATTGTACAAGCTTCTTAAATTTATTAAGTTATATAGACGTGGAGATTTAAACAAAAAATGGCAACAAATGACAGCTTCAGCATAGTTAAATTTAAGAATATAAACAAAATGCTGAGCAAACATTTTGTTTTTAATCTAACTGCGGATGGCAAAGTAGAAGTTGGTGTAAAAATTTACTGTGTTTACTGCAGTAAACAATTAGTTTTTAGGGGATCAAATACATCGCTGAGGTACCACATTCAGCACAAACATATTGGACAGGGGTAATAACTCGATAAAACAAAAAAAATGTCAATTACTCGTTTGTGTTACTTGCCTTGAGATGCTCAGTTTAATAACGTCATAAATTTTAATTTTTGGCTTTAATTAAAATTAACAATTAATTCACGAAATTAATCGTTGATTTTTCTAAAGTTAACGATTAGATTTAAATGAATCGTTACCAGCCCTAATGAACAAATGTTGAATGGGAATAAACGAATTTCAAGTTAATATCAGAATTTGAATATTTTCCTTGGTATGATCATAAGACTTGTTAGCCGTCTGCAGTAATTGTTATTTTATTTTAAATGGACTATTACAATGCATAATACTAAAAGTATGAATACTTAAATTAAATCTTATTTTCTTTTGTTGTTGAAAATATCAATTTTTTTAAAAATAATTTGAAACCTTAATTATTCAACATGATAATATTTTATGTGTATACAATTTAAAACATTTAAAAATAAATACTGTGGTACTTGTTTTATTTTATTGATACATTATGAAATTAAGTAATTAAAATATATTTTGTTATACAAAAATATCTTCAGGAAAATATTTCAAACTAATAACAGATTATTAAAATTAATTCACTTGATGGATATACTGATTTCTGTAATTTGAATAATTTAATAATTTTAAAATATAATGTTAAATTTTATGGTCCATATTTTGATAATAAATCGTTCGGCTGAGGTACCCATCGTCAATGTGTTCGAATCTCCCTGATCTAACACAGCTCCAAATAGGTACCTGACACTAGTTTCTGAAATAAAATCGGATGGACATTACTTGGAAGCCTAATTGCCGAAACCTGTGAACAGGGCCGTATTTAGACTTAATGGAGATCTAATCTATTTGAGATATGAGGGCTCTTTTGAAGTCCAGATATTATCTGTCATTGCTCAATATACGTTTAAAAAAATTACTCGTTTATATTGCGTTTGACTTATATATTAATTATTATTATGCTTTATTTTAATGTATTGAAAAAAAAATTTTAAATGTCAATGCTAGGCACTTAAGTCATAAGTAGATTTACTCTTGTTTGTCTCATCTATACAGACGCTACTTCTATACAGAAGATTATTGCGTCCACAGACCATGCCAGTCTGTTGGCAAGTTATGCAGCGTTCACAGGCCACGGGTATGAGAGTTCTTCAAAAAAATCACTAAACTGCAACCGACTGTAGTCTGTAGAGAACGGTCCTAGTCGATCACGATGGATAGACAACAAATCATTGTACGTATCATGTTCTCAGATTGTAAAATACTTTATTCCACTAATATGTCTGGTTTATTATTTTTACAAATTTATTTTCTTAATAAAATAAATATTTTATCTAAAACAATTAACCAAAGACGCCCGTAAAATACACCACACAAACTTAACGTTACTTTATATTTCGATTGTTGACGTATGCTTCTCGAACTCCACTTTAATTGTCGTTAACTTATTTTCTTATCTGTATCGATTTTTTTTTATTTCTTCATTGATAAAACATAAGTTATAAATTTAATTTATTAATATATTTGTTTATGTGGGCGACATGGATTGTACATCATAGCTCATGTGTTTTAAATGGTATTTACTTCTGTTTGATCGTAGTGAAAGAATTATCGCTTCTACGTTTATTGTTTTTTAATTTCAGATTTTTCTATACCATGTTAATAGCTTTCTAATTTTGACTAAGAGTTTGAAAAATATTGTATCATCATCCTTATTTACATAAATTCTAATAAAATAAGTATTGTAATTTTTTATTGAAAGTTATAATTTTAAATATATTTTTACATTATCCTCCCAAAGTCATTAAAAAATATTCCAAACGTTATATTTTCATTTGTGGAGCAACAATTGTTGAGGAACATATTGCAGCACGAAATACAAACATATGCCTGTACTGAAACAAATTATTTTTATGTTTTAAAATAAAATCGCCAACTTAAGTATTTCACTGGTTTTTAATTTGGTTAATTAATGAATTAGGGTCAGTGGCTAAGAAGGGTGCTATAAGGCAAATGCCCAGGCTGAACTGTTTTAAGGGTGGCAAATTTCTCTTTGTTAATTTGTTTCAAATTTGTTTAGAGCAAAGTGAAGGATTTTAATTAAAAATATAAAAATCAAATAAGAAATTGATTACAGAAATAAAGGAACTATTCCGAAATATGTAAACATTTCAACTTCTAAAACTTTAAACTCTATTTGTATGTATTGATTCTTAGTATATTTATTCTACGGAACAGTGGCGTAGCTATGGGGGGGGGGTAAGGGGGGACAAAATTCGAAAGTTCCCCCGGGCCCCCACTTGAGGCGGGCCCCAAAATTAGTGTCAGAAATATGTTTGTGCATTAAATATTACGCTAACGGCATGTATGTGGGGCCCAAAAGACGTTAAGCCCCCGGGCCCCCCTACCCTTACAAATTGCTAGCTTCGAAAATGCTACTGAACTGAAAAGCCAAGACACCTAGGTATGAGATTGTGATCTTGATGTGCTGGTAACTGTCATTGATTCTTCAAATTTGACGACAGCCTCCGTTGTAAGTGAAAAATATATTTTCCCTATCAATTTCAAATATGAGCCAATCAAATGTTTCGGGAGGCGCTTTGTTGGGGTGCAAAATTTCTCTTTGTTGATAATTTCTAAAAAAAAATAATGCGTTGAAATAGTGTATAAAGTAATAGAAATGCAAGGGTAAAAATTAATCATCGAAATTAAGGAACTATATTTTTAAATACTTCAACGGTTCAAATGCTACAACTTCAAACTTTATTATTAAGGCTTAGGAATTAAACGAGTAATTAATCTATTAATCGTAAATATTAATCGACTAAAATCAATTTGATCGAATAAAGTTCGATTAAAATTTAAGAAACTATTTCTAATATGTTTTGTTTCCCCATTTTTAATAATTTATTTTTGTGTTAATTACTTACGTTTCCCTTGTCAAATTATAATTTATTTAGACGTGCTACGTCAACAATCGGTTTTTCTTCCTTATTTCTTCCATAGCAGAATGAATTTGTTGTGTTACGTCACAAAAATTGGGACCCATGCAATTACCGCTTTAGCTGATTTCGCGAAATAATGAATCGCAACTTATCTGGATCTATATATGTATTATAAATATAATTAATTTACTTGTATAACGCATATATAGCACACCTATCTACGATGCTTGCGTAGGATTCTACACATTAAGTGGCAAGACAAGATCACCAATGTCGAGGTACTCAGAAGGAGCCATATGCTGAGTATGCACTCAATCCTGAGTGAGAGGCGCCTGCGGTTGTTGGTTCATGTCCGTACAGGCACGCACATACACGCACAGGTACGCACAGGCAAGCAAAGGTACGCAAAGGCAAGCACAGGCACGTGAAGGCACGCGCTAGCACGCAAAGAAACGCACAGGCACGCACAGGTAAGTGCAATCACACGCAGGCACGCGCAGGCACGCACAAGCACGCACAGGCGTATACAGACACGCACAGGCACTCACAGGCTCGAACATGCACAAAAAGCAATTACATGCACTTGCAGGCACGCGCTGGCACGCACAGACACGCAGAGAAACGCAAAGACACGCACAAGCACGCACAGGCATGCCAAGGCACGCAAAGGCAAGCACTGGCACACGAAGGCACGCGCTGCATCGCACAGAAACGCACAGACACGCACAGGCACGCACAGATACGCACAGACACACAGGCACGCAAACGCACGCACAGGCACGCACAGGCACGCGCTGGTACGCACAAATACGCACATTCACGCACTGGCACGCGCAGGCATGCACAGTCATGCACAGGCACGCACAAGAATGGGCAGGCACGCACAGGCACGCACAAGAATGGGCAGGCACGCACAGGCACGCACAAGCACGCCCTGGCACGAACAGGCATACGCAGGCACTCAACTCACAGACACGAACAGGCACGTACAGGCACGCAAATACACGCACAGGCACGCTACGGCACGCACTGGCAAGCACAGGCACGCGCTGACACGCACAGACACGCACAGGCACGCACAACACGCGCATGCAAGCCAATGCTCGCACAGGCACGCATAGGCACGCGCAGGAACATACAGGCATGCGCAGGCACAAAAAAGCACGCGCAGAAACGAGCAGGCACGTCAAGGCACACACAGGCATGCGCAGGCATGCGCTGACACGCACATAACACGAACATAAACGCTCAGGTAAGCACAGGCACGCGCAGACACGCCCAGGCACGCACAACACGCAAATGCAAGCCAAGGCTTGCACAGGCACGCATAGGCACGCACAGGCACGCGCTGGCACGCACAGGCACGCGCAGGCATGCACAGGCACGCACAGGCACGCGATTGCATCCACATGCAAGCGCAAGCACGCACAGGCACGACACCGCATGCACAGGCACAGGCACAAGGCACGCACAGGCATCCACAGGCACACACAGACACGCTCAGACATGCAAAGGCACGCACAGGCACACACAGGCACGCCAAGGCACAAAAGGGCACCCACAGGCACGCGCAGGCACGCACAGGAAAAATCAGGTTCGCACATGCACGCAGAGGCACGCACATGCACGCACAGACATGCACAGTCACGCACAGACACACGAATGCACGCACAGGCAAGCACAGGCACGCGCAATCATGCGCTGGCACGCATAGACATACACAGGCACGCACTGACACGCACTTGCACGATCAGGTATGCACAGGCAAGCACAGGCCCGCGCTGTCACGCACAGAAGCGCACAGACACGCACAGACATGCATAGGCACGCGCAGGCACGAAAAGGCACGCACAGGCACGCGCAGGCTCTCCAAGGCACGCACAAGCAGGCACAGGCATGCACAGGCACGCGTTGGCACCCACAGGTACACGCAGGCACGCACAGGCACGCACATACACGCACAGACACGCACAGACACGCAAGGGCACGCGCAGGCACGCGAAGGCACGCCAAGGTACCCACAGGCAAGAGCAGACACGCACAGGCACAAGGCACGCACAGGCATTCGCAGGCACGCACAGACACGCTCAGACACGCAAAGGCACGCACAGGCATGCCAAGGCATGCAAGGGCACCCACAGGCATGCGCAGGCACGGACAGGCACGCACAGGCACGCACAGGCACAATCAGGTTCGCACATGCACGCAGAGGCACGCACATGCACGCACAGACATGCACAGTCACGCACAGGCACGCGCAATCATGCGCTGGCACGCATAGACATACACAGGCACACACTGACACGCACTTGCATGATCAGGTAGGCACAGGCAAGCACAGGCACGCGCTGGCACGCACAGAAGCGCACAGACACGCACAGACATGCACAGGCACGCGCAGGCACGAAAAGGCACGCGCAGGCTGGCGCAGTCATGCACAGGCTCGCACAGGCACGTGCAGGCACGCGTTATCACGCACAGGCTCGCATAGGCACGCGCACGGCACGCGCAGGCACGCACAGACACGCACAGGCACGAACAGGCACGCGCAAGCACGCGCAGGCATGCACTGTCATGCACAGGCACGCACAAGCACACGCAGGCATGCACAGGCACGCCAAGGCACGCTCAGGCACGCACAAGCACTCGCAGGCACGCGCATGCACGCACAGGCATGCACAGCCATTATCAGGTTTGCACAGACACGCCAAAGCACGCACAGGCACACACAGGCACGCACAGACATGCACAAGCACGCACAGGCAAAAACAGGTACGCACAGACCAATTGGCGCAAAACTCGTCGGCACGCAAGAACGAAGAAGAAGAAATTTCAACAAATAAGAACTAAGATCACAAAGATACCGATACGACAAATATCATAATGGTACCAATAAAAACAAGAACATAGTGATACCAAAAAGAACAAGATCATGATGGTAAAAAAAATCATAATGGTACCAAAAAGAACAAGACCATGATGGTAAAATAAGAACAAGATCATAGTTGTACTAAAAAAATCAAGATCATATTAATACCAATAAGTACAATATCATGGTGATACCAAAAAGACACGTATATATATATATAATGTGTTTCCTAGAACAACATTAGTATCAATAAAACAAATACACATAATAGTGATAATATGTTTCTTTATGATTGGGCATGTGATGAGAAGTCCAAACATTACAAGGTGGAGCATGTGACACTGAAATTAACGTTTGAATAGATGTTAGCTGGACTGGTATTGAAACACATGTTCATTGGATTGGTATGGTAACATATGTTAGCTGGACTGGTATTGAAACACATGTTCATTGGATTGGTATGGTAACATATGTTAGCTGGACTGGTATTGAAACACATGTTCATTGGATTGGTATGGTAACATATGTTAGCTGGACTGGTATTGAAAAACATGTTCATTGGATTGGTATGGTAACACATGTTAGCTGGACTGGTATTGAAACACATGTTCATTGGATTGGTATGGTAACATATGTTAGCTGGACTGGTATTGAAACACATGTTCATTGGATTGGTATGGTAACACATGTTAGCTGGACTGTTATTGTAACACATGTTAGCTGGACTGGTTTTGTAACACATGTTAGCTGGACTGGTATTGAAACACATGTTAGCTGGACTGGTTTTGTAACACATGTTAGCTGGACTGGTATTTTAACACATGATAGCTGGACTGGTATTTTAACACATGCTAGCTGGACTGGTATTGAAACACATGTTAGCTGAACTGTTATTGTAACACATGTTAGCTGGACTGGTATTGAAACACATGTTCGTTGGATTGGTATATAATACGAAAAATAATCTTCTTATTTTTACAATTAAAAAACTTCATTGAAATACTACACGAATTTATTTTCATTTCTATAACTTACCTTTGTTTATTGATTTTACAATCTTATACTAACCGATTTAGAAGCTAGCTTCCATTATATAAAAGACTAAAATAAAATCCTCAAAATTTAATGTAAAAAAAACTATTTTTTTTCCTTTACTTTGGACGATTATTTCATTTGCTGTCATAAAGTTACAGTTACAGTATACTGTATATAATGTTCTTAGCAAGGAAACAAAAAGATTTTTTAGAAGTTTATTAACAAGTAAATATATATATATATATATATATATATATATATATATATATATATATATATATATATATATATATATATATATATATATATATATATATATTCTTTTAATACTTATGCTGACAGAAAAAATATAATAAAATTTACAAGTTTTTGTGTCCACAATACACATATAATATTATTTTTAAAAACAACATGTAAGGGGCCGTCCATAAAGTATGTCACGCTATTTTTTTAGCATTTTTAACTCCCCCCTCCCACCTGTCACAAACTGTCACAAATCTCAGACTATAAAGTACCTAAGACTTTCGAACAAATGTGTTCATTTTTATTAACAAAATAATTAAAATTTAATAGAAAACACCGTGACGTCACACATGGCCAGACCCCCCTCCCCCTGTCACAAACAGTCACACTTTCTTACACCCCCTCTCCCCCCTCTGGAACGTGACATACCTAATGGACGGCCCCTAATATAAAATTTCAATAGTAAGTTAATTTTAAAAATAAACATGCTAATGATTAATTTTAATGGAGTTTATATTTATCAAATATTTTATGAAACATGCTACTTTCTTAAAAATTGAAGTTTTGTAAAATTCTTTAGTTTTAAACGTTTTTAAACAAATACATATCTCTACTTTGTTTCCTTTTTAACCTTAAAGCATTTGTAATATTTTGTGTGACTAAATTCAATTTGAGTTTAAATAATGATGATTTAAAATCAAACAACTAGACTACTGTTATTCCCAAGGGTTTTTAAAATTTTGTTCTAAAGGGATTAGTATATTTTGTGATTAAAGCATCTTTATTTTTACACTCTGGCGTGTATTACAAAATAAATGAAATAGGCTTTATAATAAGTTAGTCACAAATTTAAAGTGTTTTTTTTTAATATATATATTTTTTTTTACTTATAAAACTATTCATTTTGTTTTCATTTTTTTGAAGCCTGTGCAAGTAAACATTAAAGTTTCAATGTTTTTAAAATAAAAATTTATGGTTATATATGTTATTCATGCATTATTTTTTGTGTTTAGTTATAAGGCTGCATTTGATTATAAGAACTATATCCCATTTAAATAAATGACTACGTACATAACTTACTTACCTCCAATTTACAGTTTTTGGTATACAGTAATTCAATACAGTATACAGTAATTATTTCTGTGAAAGACAATAATCTGTTAAATGTATATAGAATATTAAACATTTTTATTATCATAAAATATATAATAATATATAAACTTTAAAAATAATCTCTATATAATCATTTTAAAATAATTTTTTACACTAGGAATAAACATTAACTATAACAGTTTTTAACAGCCTTATATTTCTTTTCATTAAACAACATCTTGAAATCATCTATTTCACATTGTTATTGTAAATAACATATTTTCAGTATCTTTCAGACACCTTTTACTTCTGTTATTTCTATATTTCTCGTTGTCAGTAGTCATTTTATTTTCGTCAATCAAAATGTATTTGTTTTTTAAATATATATTTTTAATATAAGTAGCTTTATATTCCCTCATACGTCTCTGTTATAGCTATACATTTTTTATCAACGTACTATCTATATATTGTTTCTTTCATTGAAGTGATCAGACCACACATCATCGACGTTAATGCCTCCTTATCACTTGAAGACTGCTGCTCTAAATTTAATCATATCAAAGTGAACTTCGTTTTGTTTACTTCATCCTTTTGTTTAAAAAAAAATTGTCTCAACTTATTTGAGACTTTGTGTTATTGCTTTCTTTTTTAATGTCTACATGGGTTATACAAGGGAGATTATTTCTACATGGAATTTCAGTTTACGATTGTTCCCCAACGACCCACCCAAGGGTTAAGGTTAAGAGATTCTCAAGTCAAGTCAATTTCTACATTTGAAGACCCAGAGCCGTCTTTACACCAGTTTGGGCCCCCGGCAAAGAAACAGTGTTGGGCCCCTCCCCCGCATTTATTATGTATAAATATACATAATATAAATAAATAAACATATTCCCAGGGAGCCCCTATGCTCGTGGGTCCCGGGAAAAAACCCAACGGGCCTATGCGTTAAGATGGCCCTGTGAATACCTCAAGGGAAGAAACGGCTATATGATATATTTCCTTTTTTTTTAGTTATCCCCTGTATCTGATAGAGCAGCGGTTTTCAAACTGTGGTACGCGTACCACTGGTGGTACGCCAGGCCTCTCTAGGTGGTACGCGAAAAATTTTGAAAACAATTTAAATTGTGACCATATTTCTTTGATTGTATCTATTGCTACAATTTTATTTTTTAAAACTTTTTATTAGTTAACTAGTAAGTATTAATTACAAAAATATTTTAATTTGAACAAATTTAGGCAATAGTTTGAAGCAAAATAATTCCCAAACGCAACAGATTTCTAAAAATCAAATGCAGATGTGCCAATTAGTGCATTAACATGGCGGCGATGGCCAATTCATAGGCCTACGACCCTACGTAACCTATTATTCTAATTGGCTTTTTTTGTAAAACTTTTAATTCTCTTCCATAAATACTTATTATTTATACTCAAAAATATCTATCTTCCAACACAATTGCATACGAATATCTCCTATTTTAGTGTTGATTCTACAATTAAATAATCTATGGTTGTAAACGCGCCAACTGGCAACTGTGCGAAGGAATTCTGTTTTCTAGTAGAGGTAGCACAGACGTAAATAGTATACTGTGGACTGTGGAGGTAGTCTTGGCAGTTTGACTTTAGATTTGGAACTTTTATGCGGTGTTCGTAGTTTATTTAAATTTTAATGTGGAAATGTATAATTAATAAGTTTGTGAATATACATTCTGGGTTCCGTGGCAAAATTTTTGAATATTGGCCTAGCCACTGGCTATATGTTAGAAATACCAAATACCAATTCTTAATCTTTAAACCCATCAATGGATAAATCGTTAAAAAATCAACCGCTTAAAAGAAAGTTAGAACCGGCCAATGCTAAGGTTAGTAATGAATCCACCAAGGCTAGCACTTGAGACCAAAGCTTGAATTTTAACCAGAATGAAGATGATGGCACTCGTAAGCAGCGAAAGATTATTAGACGGTATGACGAAAGCTATTTATACTTTGGATTTACTTGGTGTGGTGACAAAAATGAACCCCAGCCTCAATGTTGTCATTTGCAGTGAACAACTTTCAAATCATTCAATGAAACCCTCTCTGCTTCAGCGCCATTTCAATACAAAACATATCCTTTATAAAGATAAACCACTTGAATTTTACCTGCTGCTAAAGATATTGTAACTTGTTTGTTAGGACAGAATGCTGCCAAAAAACTTTATAATGTTCCTTTGTCGGATAACACTGTTTCCAGACGCATTCAAGATTTAGCTTGTGAAGTAAAGAAAATCCTCATTCAAAGGATACAGAAAAGCAGATACTTTGCAATTCAGTTAGATGAGAGTACTGATATTACAAACTTTGCTCAATTGATGACGTATGTTAGGTATGAACATGAACAGGCAGTTGAGGAAGAATTTTTGTTCTGCGAATCTTTAGCTGAGCGGACAACTGCTAATGAAATATTTAAAAAAATTAATGATTTTGTTGTTGCCAATGAAATAAATTGGAAAAACTGTGTTGGGGTTTGTTCTGATGGGGCAGCTGCTATGACAGGCAAACATGGTGGAGTGGTTACTCAAATTAAGCAAGTTGCACCGAGAGCCAACTTCACACACTGCAGCATCCACCGTGAAGCATTGGCATCCAAAGCCATGCCCGACACTTTAAAAACAGTTTTAGACCAGGCTGTTAAAATAGTTAACTTCATAAAAGCTCGAGCTCTAAACTCACGCATGTTTACAATAATTTGCAATGAAATGGGAAGTGAACACAATAACCTTCTTTTGCACACGGAAGTACGCTGGCTATCTCGAGGGAAAGTTTTAACTCGGCTTTTTGAACTACGCTCAGAAGTACAAATGTTTCTGTTGAACAGCAAATTTGAAACATCGCATTTACTTTTGGACGAATTGTGGTTAATGCGTTTGGCATATATGGCGGATATATTTTGGGAAACTAAACGAACTGAATACGAGTTTACAAGGAAGAAATATTACTCCATTTACTGTTGTGAATAAGATAAATGCAATAGTAAAAAAGCTTCAGTTCATTTTGTCAGATCTTGAGAAATCTTGTGTAGCTTCATTTTCTTCTCTTGAGTCTTTTGTGATGGAGAATAAGCTGCAACTTCATGCTAATTTGATTGAAGACATTAAGAAGCATTGCTCTCAACTGATACTGAATTTTCAATCATATTTTCCTGAACAGTTGGATAATAAGGAATGGATTCAAAATCCATTTTCGGATGTGGTGTTGCCGGCTGATTATTCAGTTTTTGAAAGAGACCAGTTTGTTGAGATTTCATGTGATCGTGAATTGAAGAACGAATTTAAAAAAGACATGCTGTGCGATTTCTGGTTGAAGCGAAGGAATGAATATGGATTAATTTCTGATCGAGCTTTAAAGTTTCTGATTCCTTTCAACACGTCATATTTGTGTGAAACTGGGTTTTCAGCTATGCTTGCAATAAAAAATAAATACAGAACAAAGCTTGAACTTGAACCAGATTTGCGATTAAAACTAACAAACATAAAACCTGACATTGCAAATTTGTGTGCGTCTAAACAAGCTCACAGCTCACATTAACATTTCTATTTTCATTTTTATTGATACTCAGAATGAGCTCCATAAAATAAAATATTAACTTTTCTATGTCTAAGTTTACCTTTATAGGCCTAGTTAGTACCCTTACCTATAACGTACTGTATGTCTGTATGATGTTTTCTTTAATTGCAAGGGGACTTCGTGCCCACCTGCTGCTTTTTTTATCGGACTTTAGCTGCATGTGGTACGCCAAAATTTGATTTTTTTACCAAGTGGTACAATAAAAATAAAGTTTGAAAACCGCTGTGATAGAGGATAGAATATAGACTTTCTGAATCCGGATTTATGAAAAACATTTGTTATCGGACCCTCTTAAAATTTCAAATCTATTTAGTTAATTTATAAGAAAAGTGTAAAATTTTGAACTTCAAAACTGGAATATATCCACCTACAAAAATGTGACATAACCTTTTCTTCCCTAGAGCTCTTCATGTGTTATACATGGAATACAATTTATATAGGGTTCTTACAAGGGATATACAAGAGAGATCATTTATACATGGGTTATACAAGAGAGATAATTTCTCATGTATTAATTTTTTTTTAACCAAGCATTTTTTATGTAAGATTATTTTTACGGGGATCAAAATTATCCAAAACAATTGTAAGGCTTTTCTTAAATCTAATCATTTTTAACAATATTATTGTGTATGGAAAATTGTATAAGCGTATTGTGTCCTGATGTGCGAAGTAAAATTGTTAAGAAGGAATATAGTGTACCACATTGAAATGTAATGTTAACTAAAAAAACTCAATTATTATTAAAGGTGTGACCCTCGGTTAAAATCTTCTACCACCAAGCGACCTTCGAGACAAAAAAGTCCACACTCCTGAAAGGCGTCCATAAATGACGTCACGCGCATATTTTATAGGGGGTTGTCAAGTATTTGTAACGAGCGGGAGGGGTGATTAAGAAATGTGACCTAACTTCAAAATACGTTACTTTAAATAGAAGTTGCTAAACAATTTCATTGCTTGCAATTTACTTTAAGACGTTTTCAATGGTTTCAAACGTGTTACGATATATGAGAGCATTCTTAATCTTACACTAAATACTTACTGAAATGACAAAAAAGTAATTGGTAACATAATTAGCAATTAGAAAATACATTTTAAGGGGGGAGGGTGGTCAAAACGTGGTGACGTCATGTTAAACTCCTGAGCTACATAATAAAATACAAAACATAACACGTAAGTACTTCTATGCTAACAAATTTCAAAAAAATACAGGTTTCTCCAACGATCTAATATTTATTAATTAGATCGTTATAAAAATAATTTACGTTTCGTTCAATCAAAAGTTGTCCTATTAATTGCTTGTAGAAAATATTGAAATGTTGGATTGAGTACATGCAAACAAATTGTTTATTAACACTCATGAGATTACTGTACATTTTGTAAAATTATTATCAGAATCTCAACGCTTTATTCATAGGTTGTTAAATATTTATGTAAATAAAATATTTGTTTATGAGTGTGTGCTTGTGAGAGGCAACTCTTCTACTACTTTATTTAAATACCCACGAAATAATGAATCCGAAAAAAAGTGAACTGCCAAGTAAAGAAGGATTACTGAAATATATTTTTTTAAAGAATTTTTTAAAGGGGAAAATAACAATTCTGATAATTAACTTTTTGAGGTTTTTCTTGTCACAAATTGATATCCTTTAGTATATTAATGGTTATCTATTTTTTTACTTTAAAGTTATCAATGTATATCAACAATATTTGGGGTTATTTGTTTCTATCTATTACAGTTATGTATACTATATATTTCAAATCATTATTGTGTATGTGTTTGCCTGCAGAGACAACACTAATGGATAATCACACGATGACGTTCCGGCGGAATTATGGGAATAATTGTGCATGCGCATTGACTCAACTAAACTAAAATTGTCTAAACAGACTAAACAGTTAATGATTCAAATCTGCATGATATACAGAAGTTGATTTTGAAGGTAAAAACTGAATGGTGTGTAGCAATGATGGCGAACCTATGCCACGCGTGCCACAGACGGCATGCAGAGTCTAATTAGCCAACTACAATTTTACTTCCTTACAAATCACTCAGTAACACTGTAATGGCACTTTGCTATATAAAAGTAGGTTTTAATTTAAGTCTGGGCAAGCAACCCCAAAACGGTTCGCCATCACTGGTGTAGAGAGACAGAAATGTTATATCTATTTTTTAAAGTAAATAATAGTCCTGGGTTTAATCACAAGTCAATAAATGAAACACTTCCTGGTCATGGTCTTTTTAGACTTTTATCTTTATATTAATTTTTTAACGTTTGTAAATTAATCTTTATAAATGTACTACTGTATTACCCGTCAAAAATGACGGAAGTTTTCAAAATGGATATATTTCAGTTTTTGTAATTGTCCCTTTTGCCTGAAAGCCGCATAATCAGAAATAATCAGAAAATGTAGAGACCAAGACAGAAAAATTAAATCTCGTTTCCATATTGAACAATTTTATGCGGACATTTGAAAATAGTGTTTTTTCTGGGTTTTTTTTTCCTGCAGTATTTTTTTCAAGGCTATATTTTTAGCGGTGCGCTTTCTAAAATTTAGCGTTACGAACGTACATAGCAGAGTATATATTTTGATTATATATACGAATGCATGTGTTATGAGAAAACCTCCAAGCTTAGGCTTCGCGTTATATAAGTTTGCATGAATAATAATGTGCCACGAGGACTCAGTACGGATAGAGTGACTGAGGACCAAGAACGTAGTGACGGCCATGAGATAGAGAAGTTTTGTACGCTAATAAAGAACTGTCCGGCTCAAAGGGGTGTTGTTATTGCTTGAACAAGAGTAGTAGAAGTAGGAAAAGACACACTCAGACAGATCCTCTACAAATGGTGGTAGCGGTGGGATAGAATCTTACAACGCCTCCGAATGGCAGTTAGTAGCCTTACAACGTCCCGGAGAGAATTGAAGGATTATAACAGCACGTACCAGAGAGAAGACATTTTTTTTCTTTGTGTAGTCAAAGATTCGGCATGTTGTTCGTCCGTCGTGGTCTACGGTGATCACTCTCATCATATTTGCTGGGCCGCCACATGTGTCCTCTGGTGGCTTATTAACCCTATTCTGGCACGAAAAAGGCGTCAGCGTGTCGGACAAGAGATGGATGCGGTCCCTTCAGAAGGGTTTTGGATACGGTCCTTTCTGGCTTGACGTTTTAACCTGGCAGCCTGTTGTCTATTAGCCTCACAGACAGCTGCGCCATTCCATATCATAGAGCGCCAGTGGGCTCGGTTACTGGCTGCTGCTTCCCAGGAGTCATGTCCGCTGTCGAAGGCCTTCAGAGCAATTTTAAGTGCATCCTTGTAGCGCTTACGTGGGCATCCGCGTGCTTAATGCCCTTCTGTAAGCTCACCATAGAAGAGCCTCTTGGGGAGGCGATGGTCGGGCAAGCGCACTACATGCCCCGCCCAGCGTAGTTTGCTTTGCATGAGGCTAGTGTGGATGTTTAAAGTTCTAACCTGGCTAATATTTCGGTGTCTTGAACTTTTTACTGCCATTTTATATTGAGCATTTTTCTAAGGCTTTTGGTGTGGAAGTTGTTCAGCAACCTCGCATGGCGTTGGTATACAGTCCAAGTTTCACATGCATATATTAATGTGGGGAGCACTACAGCTCTGTATACTTTTAGTTTTGTTTTGTTGCTGATTCCCCTTCTGTTCCAGACACTGTCACACAATCTACCGAATGCTGCGTTGGCCTTTGAGATTCTCGAGTTCACCTCGTCAGCGATTCGGCATAGAATTACAACGATGGTGCGACCTGAAGATGTTTTTAATAAACTCACAGCGTACGATGAATCATCGGCGTGGCCAACGTATATTTTCCAGTTTGAATGGGTTGCCAAAGAGTTACAGTTGTACGAAGAAGAGAAACATGATTACCCAATAATTCATTTAAGGGATAAGGCAGCTGAGTATGTCTTCTGTGATATACTTAAAGAAGAAAGAGACACCTTCGAAAAACTAAAAGCGGCCATGGTCATGGCGTCGAGCTTTAACTCATTAATTCCTGAGCCCTCACTTCCTGTTCAACTTCATATTCCTGAACAAAAGGAAGTTACTCCGATTTTTATAACATATGTCTTTTTAAAAAATTGTTTTGAATACCTTATCAGTTGTCAATTGAAATTTAAAAAATATCAGTAAACTCAGAAATGGATGAGCTTTCAGAAATATATAACATTAGGGGTACTACAACAACAAATAACAGTATTAAAAATAAATATCGCAAAAAAATTGCAGTTTTCAACTTTTTTTTCGAAGTTTAATCCACTATTAAATACCTTAATTCCTTAAATTGTCATGAAATGTGCTGTAGCACTGACCAGCATGCAAGTGAACTTGGCACAAATGGCAGCCTTTGATAGTTTCCTTGGTCCTTCCACTGGGCATTTTCGCTCCAACAAGAGCGCACTGGTAGCACCTTCTCTTTCGGCCTGACAAAGTCGACACCATATGCTGGGGGCTGAATGGCTTCGCAATGCCTGCAACACTAGGCTTCCTGATAGCCCTGCTTGAATGGGTAGCTGCTTTCATGGTCAGCAGTTGTTGGGAAAGCTTTGTCCTGAATTTCAGATGATTCTGGACGAATGGTGAATTTGGGTTCACCATCTTCATGAGTAGGTAGGAATTGATAATTGATACTTGTATCAGATACCAAAACAAGTATCTCCACCACTTCTTACTGGGTCTCCCAACAGGGTAGTAAGACCGATGCTGGTCTCCCAAGTCAACACCAAACATGAATGAATTGTACTCGTTGACACAGTTTGGGATTTCCAACTGTACAATTCCATCTTTAGTTCTCCTTTGAACAGACACCATCAGTGGGTTGCAGTTGGTTGAAATTATGTTGACCTGGCGCTTGTCTGTCCACTGGCAGGCAACCATCAAACCCTTCTGTTGCATTGTACACTCTCCTTTCTTTTGTTTTGATTTTTTGAGAGGCCAGCCCTTGCGGTTTGGTCGAATCGTGGCACAACAGTACGTGTTGCGTGACAGTAGATCTTGAGCAAGCTTTGGCGACGAGAAGAAGTTATCAAAAAAAAGTTCATGTCCTTTATCGAGGAAGGGTTCAGCCATAGCCATCACCACATCATAGCCCAAGCCATTGCTTGAGCTCACTTCCCTTTTTCCGGTATACACTTTGAAATTTAAAATGTAACCAGTCCTTGCTTCGGCACAGCACCAAACTTTCACTCCCCAAGCAGTAGGCTTGTCTTTCAAATACTGCTTGAATGCAAGTCTTCCCCTGAAACCTATCATGGCCTCATCAACACTAAGTTGGCATTGTGGCTTGTAAAGGCTTACGCAGTTGTGCCTTATGATGTCGAGAAAGGGCCTCACCTTATACAAGGGGTCATAATCTTGACTGCCTTTTGTAGGCTGTAGGGAGCTGTCATTGACATGAAAATACCTGTGGATAATATCATATCGGTCTCTACTCATGACGTCAGCCACTGCAGGAACCCTCCACATCTTTTCAGATGACCAATAAAGTCTTGTATTAGGAAGCTGATGAAGACCAAACATAATGTTTATGTAAATGTAATTCTTGATGTCATCAACATCAACAGGTGTCCATACATTTGTCACCGAAGGCTGGTTGGCCAGTTGCTGTTGGGCATATAGATTTGTTTGAATGACAAACTCACTGAAGCAGTTGTCTGTGACATAAAGTTTGAAATAGTTTAATGGCAGACTCTCACTAGAGATATCACAAAGGCCGCCTACATATTCGGAAAATACAGACATTTTTTCTGTAACATTTGACAGTTCATCAGTCCATTCTCCTAAGCCAGTGTCATTAGACGTAGACGGTATATCATTATCATCCTCTAGCTCTAAGTCAGTATCTTCCTCGGATTCACTACACACTGGATCAACTTCATTTAAATCAATGTCTGAACCCTCTTCTTCTAATAAATCTTCATTATTGTCAATTAGGGATTGCAGATACTGAAACGCCATTGTAATTGTAATGTTTGAACGTCAAATTAATTTTACACAAAAAAATTTCACTCAAAAAATTTCATTTCTATACTTCTCACTTGACACACGCTTTGAAAATGAACGCATCAAGATAAAAACTTCCGGTTTTTTATTTTGAAATTTCGTGGATTCTCGGTACATCGAGGTTAGCGTTAGAAATCTCGGGAGCTACGAGATTTTTTAAATAAAATTGAAAGGAAAAGTAGGGGGTGTGACCAGACGCATTTGGACGCATCCGTACGGACCCCTATAAGGACGCATTTAGTCGCATCAGGGGCTAATGATGGATGCGGTCCCTTCAGAAGGGTTTTGGATACGGTCCTTTCTGGCTTGACGTTTTAACCTGGCAGCCTGTTGTCTATTAGCCTCACAGACAGCTGCGCCATTCCATATCATAGAGCGCCAGTGGGCTCGGTTACTGGCTGCTGCTTCCCAGGAGTCATGTCCGCTGTCGAAGGCCTTCAGAGCAATTTTAAGTGCATCCTTGTAGCGCTTACGTGGGCATCCGCGTGCTTAATGCCCTTCTGTAAGCTCACCATAGAAGAGCCTCTTGGGGAGGCGATGGTCGGGCAAGCGCACTACATGCCCCGCCCAGCGTAGTTTGCTTTGCATGAGGCTAGTGTGGATGTTTAAAGTTCTAGCCTGGCTAATATTTCGGTGTCTGGAGCTTTTTACTGTCATTTTATATTGAGCATTTTTCTAAGGCTTTTGGTGTGGAAGTTGTTCAGCAACCTCGCATGGCGTTGGTATACAGTCCAAGTTTCACATGCATATAATAAGGTGGGGATCACTACAGCTCTGTATACTTTTAGTTTTGTTTTGTTGCTGATTCCCCTTCTGTTCCAGACACTGTCACACAATCTACCGAATGCTGCGTTGGCCTTTGAGGTTCTCGAGTTCACCTCGTCAGCGATTCGGCATAGAATTACAACGATGGTGCGACCTGAAGATGTTTTTAATAAACTCACAACGTACGATGAATCATCGGCGTGGCCAACGTATATTTTCCAGTTTGAATGGGTTGCCAAAGAGTTACAGTTGTACGAAGAAGAGAAACATGATTACCCAATAATTCATTTAAGGGATAAGGCAGCTGAGTATGTCTTCTGTGATATACTTAAAGAAGAAAGAGACACCTTCGAAAAACTAAAAGCGGCCATGGTCATGGCGTCGAGCTTTAATAAGCCTAAATTGTCGGCCCACGTGGCAAAAGAGGAAAACAAGCCAAAGACTCCGAGAGTTGAAGAATCGAGCCGGGAGGAGATAGCAGAAGAGAGCCGGGAGGAGATAGCAGAAGAGAGCCAGGATGAGATAGCAGAAAAGAGCCGGGAGGAGATAGCAGAAGAGCCTCCGAGAGTTGAAGAATCGAGCCGGGAGGATGAGATTCCAATAACCACAACCAGTGCCCAGTTACCAACTAAAAAATTTGTAACTCAACGGGCCGTAACACCACTTGACATTTCACCTGATATGTCAACTCCATGTCCCACTGGCTTAGCAAATAGTCCTGTGGACACTACTGGCGTCACTAAGGAAGCCATACAAATGCCGGGTCCTGAACTAACGTCTTCTTTGAACGATTCGACGAATGAGGAAAAGCGGTGTTGCCGTTGGGACGGGATTGGGCAACTTGCCTGTAACTGTCTTACTCGAGAATTGGGAGGAAAAACTCCCAGACAGCTACAATTAAACAGTGGTGTTCATTCATATTCAGTGGATTTATTAGTCAGTGTGTGTAAACAGAACATGGTTACAAACTAGCTGAGTTGTTCTACATAATATAGTTACAAACTTGCTGAGTTGTTTTACAGACACATGGTTACAAAGTTGGAGTCGTTGTTGCTGACAACAGTTTGCTGACAAAAACTGTGTTTACCACAAGGAAAACAAAAACTGTGTTTACTACCAGGACAACAAATACTGTGTTTACCACCAGAAAAACAAAATAAAATTTTCTCACTTTTATGTTTGGTATTTGTGAAGATTTGGTTTAGTTGTTTTTTTTTCAATGTATCAAAATAAAAACTTGTTTTGTTGTTATTTCTGCTTGTTATTCAATTTATTGTTACTCAAAATTTTACCACACATAGATCTTGGATGGCAATGCAATGTATACAAATTTCAGATCGATCGAATGTAGCGTTATTTAATTATTGAATTTTTTAGTTTATCTCTATATAAGCATCTGTATTATCCGTCTGCTATTGTTTACATTACATTCACGTGCCGAGTTCACACCAGACCCGACCGCATCAATCATGCTTAACATCAAGGGGAGATCTGTCAGTTTCAGTCTGTAAATGTTTGTCGAGCAATGCGTATTATATTTGAACATAATCAATACTTCAAAACTCACAATAACATACACTTAGACTAAAAAGAATAAAATAAATAGAGGTAAAAACGGATTTTTAAAATCCACGTTTTTATAAGTGGAATAAAAAGAAGAAAATAATTTAAAACTTATAAGTTCAAGTACTTTCATTTAATATGACTAAAAATGTGGGGCGGTTTTACATCTGCAGTTCACTCATTCTCTCACTTATAGATCTCTATTTCATCTTGTAAATATAAATCGTTAATTTTGATAGCAAACACCCGCCCCACGTTTTTACAGGTTTTTTACAGTTATTAATCAGCCCTTTGTTAATAATCACTCTTCAAAAACAAAAGGTCTCACATAACATCCTTCCTTCTTCCTTCTTCTATACAGAAAATTTCAATAAAATCTAAATATATTATATTTTTATTAATGAGTTATCCGCCATCATCTTTAAAATAAATTCATCAAAATTAAATTTCTAGACATAGTAGAATGCATCAAAATAAAATTTATAGATCTAGTAGAACGCATTAAATTAAATTAACTTCTAGCCCTAGTAAAATGCATCACAATTAAATTTCTAGACCTAGTAGAATTCCTTAAAATTTAAATTAATTTCTAGACCTAATAAAATTTATCAATTTTAAATTTCTAAACCAAGTAGAATGCATCAAATCAAATATCTAGACTAAGTAGAATGAATAACATTAAATTTATAGACCAAGTAGAAAGCATAAAATTAAATTTCTAGGCCAATTATATTTCTATACCTAGTAGAATGCATCAAATTTAAATTAATTTTGAGACCTAATAAAATACATCAAATTTAAATTTCTAGACCGAGTAGAATGCATTAAATTAAATTTCAAGACCAAGTAGAATGCATCAAATTAAATTTCAAGACCTAGTACAATGCATCAAGATAACTGTCCAGCTCTAAAAAATGCACGTACTTAAAGGAACGCCTGGTTCTCGTTTCGTGAACAAGAACAATATTTAACAAGAAAAAAAGAAGACATCAATGATTAATTAACAGTCTGCTATGTTAATAAGAAATCTATGAAGACACTAATACTTTGCCTTGATAACAAGACAGATTTGATACATTTTAAATTAATAGGTTGCTATGAAAATAAGACAGCTATAATTAATTAATAGATTGCAATGATAATATGACAGATATGATAAATCAATAGGTAGCTATTAACTGCTGTTATTTAAAAATAGTCACATTGAATTTTTCAACCAATAGTGATTAAAAGTAATGAAATATAAAGAATAACAAAAGCAACCGAAAAAACAACATCAACAAAAAAATTGGCTACATTAATTTACCATTTCTTTATCAATTTTATGTTAGAATTTAAATATATGTATTTTACATTTGCTTTCATTATAGCTGGGCTTCATTTTAAATTCAAGTGTGTCTTCTATTGTGTATAGCTAATTGTGAAAGTTTAGAAAACAAGCAGCACAATTGATCCTATTTATGAGGTTTATAACTAGTCTGTCTTTTTAAGATTAATGTTCACTTAGTAACATTCAAGAGAAAAAAACACATAAGACAGGTAAGATTTATGAAAAAGATATTTAAGATATATGAAAAACCTACACCAAAGTGTGAGATTTATTTATATACATAAAAAATAACATTATAAGCAATGTGAGATTTATGAAAAATTTCATTAAGTAATATGAGATTTATGAAAAAATTAATTAAGCAGTGTGAGATTTGTGAGAAATAATACAAAAACATCATAAGCATTGTCAGTTTTATAGATTTGAAAAACCGTATAAGCAATGTGAGTTTTATGAAAAACCTACATAAGCAATATGAGATTTAGGTAAAAAACAACATCAGCAATGTGACATTTATGAAAAAAAAATACACTTAATACAGCATAATCAATTGGAATTTTAAAAAAAAACATATAAGCAATATTAGTTTTATGAAAAAAAAACATAAGTGATGTCATTTTTAATAGCTTTTTCTCCAAACTTTCTTCTTTTTTTTGTTTTGTTTTATTTTTTATTTTGGTGATTACTTTAACTTAGATATGGTAGTGGTAGCAACAATAGGAGCTGAAAATTAATTTTATGTACTTTTTTTTTAAATTTCAAATATGTGCCCTAATGTGTTGAGTTAATCTAGAAATAAAATAAAATGTAGCAGAACAAATGTCGCATTTATAAGGTTTCTCTCTAGTATGTGCTCTTATGTGTCCAGTTAATTTGGGAAATATTTGAAAAAGCAGCAGAACAAAAATCACATTTGTAAGGTTTCTCTGTAGTATGTCTTATTCTGTGTCGTGTTGACTTTGAACTTGTTAAGAAAGCAGCACAGCAAATGTTACATTTGTAAGGTTTCTCTCAAGTATGTGTTCTTTTGTGTACAGTTAATGTTGAACTATTTGAAAAAGCAGTAGCACAAATGTTACATTTGTAAGGTTTCTCTCCAGTATGTGTTCTTTTGTGTTTAGTTAAAGTTGAACTATCTGCAAAAGTAGCAGAACAAATATCACATTTGTAAGGTTTCTCTCCGGTATGTGTTCTTTGGTGTCTAGTTAAAATAAAACTAGAAGAAAATGCTGAGTAACAAATGTCACATTTATAAGGTTTCTCTCTAGTATGTGCTCTTATGTGTCCAGTTAATTTGGAAATATTTGAAAAAGCAGCACAACAAATGTCACATTTGTAAGGTTTCTCTGTAGTATGTCTTATTCTGTGTCGTGTTAACTTTGAACTTGTTAAGAAAGCAGCAGAACAAATGTTACATTTGTAAGGTTTCTCTCCAGTATGTGTTCTTTTGTGTACAGTTAATGTTGAAATATTTGAAAAAGCAGCAGCACAAATATTACATTTGTAAGGTTTCTCTCCAGTATGTGTTCTTTTGTGTTTAGTTAAATCTGAACTATTTGAAAAAGCAGCAGAACAAAAATCACATTTGTAAGGTTTCTCTCCAGTATGTGTTATTTTGTGTTTAATAAAACCAGAACTATATGAAAAAGTAGCATAACAAATATCACATTTGTAAGGTTTCTCTCCAGTATGTGTTCTTTTGTGTTCAGTTAATTTTGAACTATTTGAAAAAACAGCAGCACAAATGTTACATTTGTAAGGTTTCTCTCCAGTATGTGTTCTTTTGTGTTTAATTAAACCAGAACTGTATGAAAAAGCATCAGAACAAATATCACATTTGTAAGGTTTCTCTCCGGTATGTGTTCTTTGGTGTCTAGTTAAATTAAAACTAGAAGAAAATGCTGACGAACAAATGTCACATTTGTAAGTTTTCTTTACAGCATGTGCTCTCTTGTGTCGAGTTAATTCGAAGATATTTGAAAAAGCTTCACAACAAATTTCACATTTGTAAGGTTTCTCTGTAGTATGATTTTTTGTGCGTTTACTTAAATCAGAAGTAGTATGAATTGCAGCTACACAAAAGCCATATTCTTTGGGTTTATCTTTCATGTGTATTCTTTTATGTTCAGATAAATCCAAATTAGTATTAAATGTGCAAGCACAAATGTCACATTTATAAGGCGTATCTCCAGAATGTGTTCTTAGGTGCTTATTTAAATTAGAGTCTGTATCAAATGTAGGAGCACAAATATCATATAAATTGAGTTCATCACTTGTGTTTGTTCTCTTGTGTACTTTCTGCGTGTCCAAACATTCTGTCTTGATTTGAATTTTGTCATCAACATCATTATGCATTTCATTCTTTGTTTCTGTATTTAAGAAAGATTCTGCCTCTGTCGTAGTAGTCAAACTGTCACAACTGATCCTTGGGTTAATGTCATCACATATTTCCTTTTTCAGGATTTCATGAAAGTCTGTTTCTGTGTCTGACGGTGTCTCAACATCATCTGTCTCTATTGTCGAGACCATAAACATGGTTAATTGTTGAATTTGAACTAATCTTGGACAGCTTCTGTTCTGTCTAAAATTCACAGGAAAATATCTCTAGCTTTTATCAATCTCAAATATCTGAAAAATGTAATTTTTAAAAAAGTTATATAAAAAATATTTTGTTTAAAGGAAATTTTTACAATAAACATATAAACTACACACTTTAATCGATATTAAAATAATATCTGCTTATTTTTGTAGTCGTGGTATACATAAGCCAAAGCCGGTTGTTTAGCTTGGTGTACTGCCTTGATTTTAAAAATATCATGTGGTTGGTATCTTTGAATTTATTTTAATAATAAAATGAATGAAAATGTTGTCATTATTTTATTTTTTTTCTTTAAGAATGAACCATTTTAATTGCTTTCAAGAAATTGGACTTAATCATTGTAAACTTTATTTTTACTTAACCAAATCCTGGAAATCTGTGTCAATTGTGTTTGAAAATAAAAAATTCTTGAATATGGTCCTTTTTGAAGATTCGAAATTTGCAATTATTTGCGGGTTTTCACTTAACTTGAAAATAATTATTATTTTTGTTTATTAAGATAACCTATGTACAAAAAAGTAAAATATTATATAAAATTAAATACACCGCAAATATCTACTGTAAATAATTAATACCAGTTTGGGACTACCTACTAATACCGCTAATTTAATCATGAAATCTCCACTACTTTCCAAATTCTCTGCTCCACAAAAAATGTCAAATGTTTAAATGGCCAGTCCCTAGTCAAGTTTATCTCACCTAATCCCATGTTGTCATTTCCCTACTCTAAGTTCACCCCAGTAACCAATAGGAACCAACAAGTTTGAGTAAGGGGGAAGGCGGTCACGAGTCCAAGTCGAAAGGTTCTCGTCATACTGTACATTTCTTATGCTCTGCAAACATTGACATTACATTTTTAATTAATATTATAAGGTAAAATTTTACTGTAAATAAAAATATATGTAAAATAGTATACCCTGATTAAAATTAACTTTAATTGGAACTGATTAAAATGTAGGGAAATTTCTTTTTTAAAAGGCAAATTGATAAAAATGGGCTCATAATATGTAATAAGAAAATAGTGGGAATTTTTTCCAATAAATTTTTAAACCATACATATTTTATAGAAGATTTATTTTATTTATGAATCGCTTCATGCTGTAACATAATTATACTGATCATTGTCAAATTTCTGGTTGGTGTACCGCAGTCATGGATTCTCCTCTCGACATATCCCCCTTATTATCTTTAAGTTTTATTCAAGGAATGAAACTATCATTGTAACTGTATATTTGCGAGAAGCAGAATCCCAACTAAACAAACGTAAAAAAAATATCTTTTACTCTAAGAGCAAGCCTCGATATCTCTCAGTGTTTTCTCCAAGGTTCTTTAGTCTCTGAGCAAAGTGGAAAATTTGATTGCAAAGCTGCAAATCTCCCATTTTTTGAGTGCAATATTTTATAAAATCAGCTGAGAGGTATTTCTAAACTGCTTCGCTGCATCGGCTAAATATCTGAGCGTCCGCTCAGCATAAATGGAACAGTGTACCTCATACTTGTCAACTAAACGTGTCAACGAATATCTTTTTTTGAGCGAGACCCTTAGAACTAGACATCCTGCATCACTTAAAAATTATTCTCCCGTTTTGATTAATTATTTTGAAATCAATGCATTACCTACGGGGAAAATTAAATGTTTTTACTAGTGTTTATGAACCATTTGAGACCAGCTGTAGATAAATCACATGATTGTTATGAATATGGGGAGCCTATTAGTTTAAATAATTCGTTATTCCTGAGTATTAAAGTAGCAAGGTAAACAGTACCCGCCTCACCCATTGACATCCATTAGAAGGTCAGTAGTAAACAGTGTCCGCCTCACCCAGTGACATACATTAGAAGTTCAGTAGTAAACAGTGCCCGCCTCACCCAGTGACATACATTAGAAGGTCAGTAGTAAACAGTGCCCGCCTCACCCAGTGACATAAATTAGAAGGTCAGTAGTAAACAGTGCCCGCCTCACCCAGTGACATACATTAGAAGGTCAGTAGTAAACTGTGCCCGCCTCACCCAGTGACATACATTAGAAGGTCATTAGATACTGTGCCCGCCTCAACCAGTGACATACATTAGAAGGTCATTAGATACAGTGCCCGCCTCACCCAGTGACATACATTAGAAGGTCAGTAGTAAACAGTGCCCGCCTCACCCAGTGACATACATTAGAAGGTCAGTAGTAAACAGTGCCCGCCTCACCCAGTGACATACATTAGAAGGTCAGTAGTAAACAGTGCCCGCCTCACCCAGTGACATACATTAGACGGTCAGTACTAAACAGTGCCCGCCTCACCCAGTCACATACATTAGAAGGTCAGTAGTAAACAGTGCCCGCCTCACCCAGTGACATACATTAGAAGGTCAGTAGTAAACAGTGCCCGCCTCACCCAGTGACATACATTAGAAGGTCAGTAGTAAACAGTGCCCGCCTCACCCAATGACATACATTAGAAGGTCAGTAGTAAACAGTGCCCGCCTTACCGAGTGACATACATTAGAAGGTCAGTAGTAAACAGTGCCCGCCTCACCCAGTGACATACATTAGAAGGTCAGTAGTAAACAGTACCCACCTCACCCATTGACATACATTAGAAGGTCAGTAGTAAACAGTGCCCGCCTCACCAAGTGACATACATTAGAAGGTCAGTAGTAAACAGTGCTCACCTCAACCAGTGACATACATTAGAAGGTCAGTAGTAAACAGTGCCCGCCTCACCCAGTGACATACATTAGAAGGTCAGTAGTAAACAGTGCCCGCCTCAGCCAGTGACATACATTAGAAGGCATCATTAGAAGGTCAGTAGTACACAGTGCCCGCCTCACCCAGTGACATACATTAGAAGGCATCATTAGAAGGTCAGTAGTAAACAGTGCCCGCCTCACCCAGTGACATACATTAGAAGGTCAGTAGTAAACAGTGCCCGCCTCACCAAGTGACATACATTAGAAGGTCAGTAGTAAACAGTGCCCGCCTCATCCAGTGACATACATTAGAAGGTCAGTAGTAAACAGTGCCCGCCTCACCCAGTGACATACATTAGAAGGTCAGTAGTAAACAGTGCCCGCCTCACCCAGTGACATACATTAGAAGGTCAGTAGTAAACAGTGCCCGCCTCACCCAGTGACATACATTAGAAGGTCAGTAGTAAACAGTGCCCGCCTCACCCAGTGACATACATTAGAAGGCAACATTAGAAGGTCAGTAGTCAACCCATCCCACTACGGAAAAAGTGCGTATGTGGGGAGGGATGATTTTAGAGTGGTCGTGTAGGGAGAGATTGCGTAGACGGGGAGATGCCCATGTAAATGGCATAGATAGGAAAGCTTGTAAATGCAGAAAAATGCTTAAGTCAGTGAGTGCTGTCCAGCCCTTGGTCCGCGGACCTGTCTAAAATGGCCCGCAAGAGTTTTGTACAATTTTACAATTTTAAAGAAAACATTTAAAAAGGAAAATAGAGAAAAATATATATTAAGTAAAGTATTTTTGAGAATTTGGTAGAGACAAAGTGAGAATTGTGGCATTTTATTAAGATTATGTAGGGTGTCACAAAGGAGGGTGGTGGTTTTTTTATATTAACGTTCAGGACGTTCTATGTTCAAATGGGGAAACTTCGGGTTACCTGAAATTGGATATCAACAGTTTCCTTTCTGCTGCATTGGCCGGGGGAGGGGAGGCGGGTGGGGCATGGAATCACGGTGTACACAACGGCTGTAATTACCAATGGCGGTTGAAAGGATGCATAGGTAAAGAATGGTCAACGGGTTAGTAATTAGCTTGTCATCATAAAAATGTCCGTGTCTCCCATGATTGCATTCGATTACAAAGATAGACAAACAAGAAAAATTAAGATTTGTTCCGGAATGATTGTCAATAATAGAACAAGTGTAATCAAAATGACACCCAGGGTACTATAATACTCACAGATAACTGCAGATAAATGTAAACGAATCGAAATTAAACCTGCCTGGGTTTGGGGGAGGGGAGAATATCAGAGCAGCAACTGGTTTTTATTTCTTGAGTGTGACCATTATTGAAGTAGAAAGCAGAATATAAGATGTGTTTGTAATTAATGCTATATACTCAAGAAGAAGCTTTGACAGACATCAGGATCGATTTTTGAAAGGATATTTATTTCTATAAAGGAGCACACCAATTTGACGAGTAGGAAACGAAAAAGGTTACAGATGAAAATCGTACTTTTAAACTCTTCATGGGAACTCGAATTTGTGTTTTCTTTATTTAATGGAAAGCCTGTTTGTTTGATATGTCAGACTACTATTTTTGTTATCAAAAAGCCAAACCTGCAGAGACATCACATGTCAGTGCATGCTGATTTTGATAACGATTATCCGAAAGGAAGAAAGCTAAGAGAAGACCAAGTTAGTTCTTTAAAGAAGAATTTAAATGGCCAACCAAATGTTTTTCGTCGGAATTTGAGTCCAAGTGATTTCGCTACTGACGCGTCGTTTAATATTAGCTCAGGGTTATTAGCAAAGAAACAATAATTGTATATAGATTGTGAGACAGTTAAACTTTCTTTTCAAAAATATGCCTAAGCATGATTGTCTTATTTTAAAAACAAGGAAGAAATAAAGCTACAAATATCTTATCTTTATCTGTCCCACCAGTCTGTTGCAAAGCGTATTGAAGGTATGTACGGTAATATATTGGATCAGTTGCTTATGGATTTAAAAAAATAATTGCTTCTGGTTTCAGTCTGGCATTGGATAATTACTGTCATATCACTGACATTGTCCAACTTATAGTTTCAGACAGAATTTACAAGGGGAAGACACTTAAAGAAGAATTATTGACACTAATTCCATTGGAAAAAAAAACCCGTATTGAGGATGTTTATAAGGCACCGAAAGGAATTTCTATTAAAGAAACAACATTGATTTTAGGAAGCTCATCTCTGTTACAACGAATGGTGCCCTAGCAATGATAGCAAGGAATTTCTATTAAAGAAACAACATTAATTTTAGGAAGCTCATCTCTGTTACAACGGACGGTGCTCCATCAATGACAGAAAAGAAAGTTCGCACCATTGATTTGCTGATGGCTGACAATGATTTTTCATACATTAAAGCTTATAATTGTATTTGTATAATTCACCAGCAATCTCTTTCCTCAAACGAAGTGATTATTCGGAGATATCTCCGTATAACGCTGGGCATTATAGACAGATATTTCCCATGATTCTTAGCGTCATACGCAAATATTTTTGGCTGGTCATGTGACTACTTGCCGATTTGATATAAGATTTTTAAAAATTCATACGATACATGAGCTTCTGTGGTCTCAGGGTTAGGGCATTAGATTTTTGGGCATCTGGGCAGAATAGCGACTGTATCAAAACAGCGACTGTCACAACAGCGACCGTCATAATATCGACTGCATCATAACAGCGACTGTATCAAAATAGCGACTTTTCTCTTTTGTTTGTGATAATGTTTGAAAAACATTTTGAAAAACTTACTGTGCCTAGCCTACAATTGAGTTTATAAAATCAAGAAAAGTAAGACATGATAAGCCATGTACGTTTTTTGTACAGAGGGACACTAGAAAATTAAATACATTCAACTGGAGGTGTGTATAAATAAATGTTGGTGTTGTAAAGAGTGTATACAAATTTTCGGGACACATTTGTTTTTTAAATTCTGGAAAAAAAAATAACTGCTATTACTTCAGTCAAATATATTTTGCAGAAAGCTCGATAGAGATTAACAAACATAGATGCAGTCAATTAATTGAGGGGGATTGCGGTGGTAGGGGCAGAGGGGGCGTGTGGCTGCTTCTTTAAGCTAGAGACAGTTCGACTACAATACTTTTTGATCCCCGGATGTTTTGACCCTTTTCGTTTTAACCTCGTAAAAAAAAATTTCTAATTTAAAAAAAATAAATAAAAATAATATAGTTAAATATTATTATCTATTAAAAATTAAAAATGGCATGAAATAGTTATTACACTCTTTTTTTCTTGTTTAATTTAACACTAAAAAGTATACACACTGAAAACCAATCAACATTAAGGGCGAATTGGTGATTGTGTTAAATGCACCACTCCTCTGAGGTAACAAGTCCTTCCAAACATATCCAACTCCACCCCCACCCCAAGGCAATGTGGTCAGATAGTCCTATATAAAGGTACCTACATTTTATGAGCCCCAATCCCTTTATTTACCTTCTCCATAACACGAGGTCCGTGGTCGTTACTTAGTGTAGCCTCCGTAACATGTCATTATGTAACCCCCGGACAGTTCGACCACAGGACGTTTTGACAAAAACGTTGTGTTAAAAAAGCTGCCCGGGTAACCATGATTCAAATTTTATTTTTACTGACCAGTTGTTTGTATTTGAATGAATGCGTGTATATATAGCATAAGTTAATTGTTTTAAATTTTATCTTAAACACAATTTTTAATTTCAATAAATACTTCATAAAAATGTTGCCATTTTTTGGAGTTTTTATTTGTTACTATGCATTTATGTAGTTTTTTCACTAGGGGTCCTTGGGTAAGTTTAGACAATGAAAAGGGGTCTATGTGTCAAAAAAGATTGGAACCACTGTGTTAGGTGAACGGTTGGACAAGAATAGCTATGTGGTGAAGTCGCTGTTATGGCAGTCGCTCTTTTGATACAGTCGCTATTATGACTGTCGCTGTTTTGATACAGTCGCTATTTTGAAGTCGCTATTATGACGGTCGCTGTTTTGACAGTCGCTATTTTGAACCCGTGCCAGATTCTTGAACTCTAGCGGTCAAGTGGAGGTTAGAGTTTCGATTGAGTCCTTTTTTAAATCCCTTATATTAACTTCACCGGCGTCTCTCTCTGTCTTGGGCTCGGCGGGCGGAAAAACAGAAGTCAAAAATGACCCACGGACCCGTCTAACCTAACAATGCATCGTATCAAAATTTCAGATCGATCGAACGTACCGTAATTAAATTAATGCATTTTTAGTTTATCCTTATATGAGGTATGTAATTTAAATTCACGGTTTGTTATTGTTTTTTTCCCACGTGAAATTTTGAGCTGACGCATTGAGGCGACCCAATGAAGCGACGGGCGCTTTTGTTTACATTTTACGTGTCACTCTGAGCTCGGTCAAGCGAATCGGTGACCAGACTTTTCCCCTCTCCCCCCCCACCCACCCCTCCCCCCCACTAGGGTTATGATGCAAAGTTGAGTTAAGACAGATTCAGTCTGTAAATGTTTGAAAATAATCAATACTTTTAGTTATGTCTCATATATAAGGGATTTATAGTCAAAAACTTAGTTTTTACGGGTTTGTTTTATTTAAATCCCTTATATTAACTTCGCGGCCGTCTCATCATCTCTCTCATCATCTCATGGGCGGGCGGAAAAACAAAAGTCGAAAATGACCCACTTCCCGTGATCCGATCGAGCTGAAATTTGGCACACTGACCCGTCTGACCTAACAATGCATCGTATCAAAATTTCAGATCGATCGAACGTACCGTTAATTTGAGTTAAGACAGATTCAGTCTGTAAATGTTTGAAAATAATCAATACTGTTAGTTATGTCTCATATATAAGGGATTTATAGTCAAAAACTTTGTTTTTACGGGTTTGTTTTTTAAGGTTGTAGTTTCAGTTTTAGGGTCTGGGTTAGGTTTAGTTGTCTATTTACTAGTCTTATATTAGCTTGCTTTGTAAGTTTAATCGGAACCGTCCGTCCAACCGTCCACCTATTTGTTTATAATTTTTTCACGTGCCCACTTCATGCGTTGACGCCGACCGTCACTGTTCACACCCCCTGCCGTCCCTGCGCCAAGGGGAGATAAAAACCAGGGGAGATAATTCTGTTTCAGTCTGTAAAAGTCGCGTTTAATTATAATCACTACTTTTAGTTATGTCTAATATATAAGGGATTTATAGTCAAAAGGTAAGCTGGCTCTGCACTTACTGTAAAATGCGTAAACTAAAAAGTAGAAAATTAGTGCATTTTTAATATAAGACTAGTTTTTAAAAAGTGTTTTTAAGGTTAATTATTTGTAAATTAAAATAGAAAAAACAACAAATATAGCAACCAAAAATACGATTTATCGAGCGCACCGTTCTCTTTGCTTTTACCAAATTAATTTTAAAATCATAAATTGTTTTGAAATAAATTTTAAGCTATGATAGGTACATATATACTAAATTAGAACGGAAATTTTGTTTGTTTTTAAAAAAAGAAATCTCCGTATAACGCCTCCCTTCCTTAAATTTGAAGAATGATACATTTCAAAAAAAAATTAATGTTGTGGTGAAATATGTTAATTTCATTCCAGCTAATCCATTAAGTCACTGGCAGTTTAAGACTTTGTTAGAAGATTATGATAAATATTTTTGGGTCTTTACTCTTCATACTGATGTCACGACATATAATATTTTGCGGCTTGAAGCATGCTCTGTTAATCTTGAGACAAAATAATGCTCCTTATCTCAAACTTAATTTAACGTGTGGTACCCATTATTATAAATAATATACCAGTAATTTAAATATATTAATGATACTATCATCTAATCTAATACTATAACTATAAGATTTAGTACTAGAAAAGTACTAGTATTAGGTAGGGCTGTTAACGATTAATTTAAAGGCCGGTGTCACGAAATAAAGTCTCCCCCAAAATAAAGTCTCCCCCCGGAGAGTTTATTTTAAAACAAATTCGCCCCCGGAAACTTTGTTTTAAAATGAAGTCTCCGGGGTCAAAATAAATCCTCCCCTTAATTATGGGAATTAAAAATAATTGTTTTATTAAACTTTATGACTAACAACATAATTTGTATTTATTCCACATGCATTTGTGTATGATTTTTGGAAATTCAGCAATCATAAGCTTAGTCAGGGGCGTAGCAATTTGCGGGCTTAGTGAGTGTATGTGCGTATAGACACATATTTCGAGTAGGTTAATTGCCCAGAGTTATTTAAAAGAATAACAGACAAATGAAATGAAATACAAAGATGATCAAGTAATACGAGAATAAGACACCAATGACTTTCTTACGTTTGTGAGTAGCACCTTTTGTTAGGATTTAAACGAAATTTGCGATTTCTATGTGGGCATTATAATTATTTAAAAATAGTATGACCGTCTTTTAGAGGCCGTCCATAAAGTACGTCACGCTTCAGAGGGGGAGGGGGTGTGACAGTTTGTGACAGGGGGAGGGGGGGTTGTCCGGCCATGAGTTTTATATTAAATTTTAATTATTTTGTTAATAAAATAGCGTGATGTACTTTATGGACGTCCCATTACCGGTAGCGTTTACTAAATTTACAGCAGAAATTTAGCAAATCCAAGTAGCCAAGCTTTGTAAATTTATAAAAATTTTAAAGTTTACTCTTAAAATGTAGTTTAAAAAACTCTTTTAAAAGGGATTACTTTATGCGTAGCCGTCTCAAGAAACACAGCATATGCCAACACTTAGACACACACAAATTAGATCCCGCGTTTAATCAATGAGTGTCGTTGCTAGTGTTGGAGTCACCCGATACGTTAAATTTATTGTGTAGCCCAGATCACAGTACTGTGGAGATCTGGGTTGAGGGGAGGCGCACGCTTATTTAGTTTGAGATCCGCGTGCCGCTGATTTAGTTAGGCATAAAGTCAATTAACTTACGGAATGTTAGAGCCCAAGAGACTGAAGGTGTAGCTGAGAGGTGGGCTTTTTCATTGATGACATGCGACGTTGTGTGTGTGTGAAGTGATTTTCATATTGTTTCCCAAAGATACAACAGCCAAATGTGAACGAAAAGAACGTGGAACGTTGATAACGTTCTAAAACTTTCCTTATTCATTCAATAAGCTTATCCCTTACATCACTTTTTTTTTACATATTTCTTCTGTGGGCTATTTTATTTAATTTTTGAAAATTGTTTATGTTTAGTGTCTGATAATATTGTAATGTCCTGGAACGAAGTATTTGAAATTATAAATTTAATTTTAAAGTTTTTATGTTCACTGTAATAAAATATTATTTTAATATTAAGAAAACACAAGTTCCAGTGACATTTTCACGCACACAAAAACACACACAAACATATATATTAAAACTAGGGGTGATCTGGCCGGATTTATTAAGTGAAATTAGACCGGAGATGGATTTGTACACATGGCCGAACTCCGGATTTGCCATATAAAAATTAAAGATTTCTAATTTAGAAGGCAAAAGAGAGATCTATAAGTGAGAGTATGAGTGAGCTGCATATGTTAAACCTCATAAGCGCCCGCCCCACGTTTTTAGTCATAGTGAGTGAAAGTACTTGAACTTACAAGTTTTAAATTATTTTCTTCTTTTTAGTCCGCTTGTAAAAACATGGTTTTTAAAAATCATTTTTTTACCTTTATTTATTTTATTCTTTTTAGTCCACTAATAAAAACTTGTTTTTTAACAACATTTTTAGAGTTATTAAAGGATTTACTTAATATATATTATTAGTGTCTCGCCAGAGGCATCACTAAGGTTTCCGTCACCCAGTGTGGTAAGCTCAATGTGTCACCCGCTCACGACTAAACCCATAGTCCTCCTCCGAGTCTGCCAGTGCCAAATAACGGGAACATACTTAATTTTAGATTTTGTTTTACCCCTTTACACCACCAGTACCCCCTCCCCCCATTGACGCCCCGCCTCTGCGTCTCACAATAACGATGCATAGCCCAAAGACTGTATAATCAGGTCATAAGTTAAACAGGTCAGTGTCGTAGCCCGATTTTTGTTCCCTCCGTGCGCTTACTTAATTGGGTCACTCCCACCCTTTTCCCCCCGATCCTAGATGGATAGTAAGAATCTTTCTCACCGTCTGAACATCCGACGTTATTACGACTTTACCGTTTATAATAACAACACTAACCCATGCCTTCAAAGACATAATCCTTGCTTTATGAAACAAAACAAGTGCCTTTATACACCCCAAAACTGCCTGTGCGTCAATTTGGACAGCGGGAAAAAATTAAGCAATTAAGCAATTTTTCAAATTATATCACGCCCCTGAGAGGTGTCTAACGGTATGGTCCTAATCCCCTCATATCTCTGTATATATACACCACTACCATAAATAGTATTACAGTGAACAAGTGTGAATATTATGTCACGCCCCTGAGAGGTGTCAAACGGTATGGACTGCACCCCCTCTTATCTCTCTATATCTACACCACTACAATAAATAGTATTACATTAAAAATGTGTGAATATTATGTCACGCCCCAGAGGTGTCAAATGGTATAGACTGCACCCCCTATTATCTCTCTATATCTACGCCACTACAATGAATAGTATTACAGTAAACATGTGTGAATATTATGTCACGCCCCTGAGAGGTGTCGTTACGGTATAGACTGCACCCCCTCTTATCTCTCTATATCTACGCCACTACATAAATAGTATTACATTAAACATGTGTGAATATTACAGCAATACACAAGTAAGTATTCTTTATTCTTTTGTTTTTTAATATATCTCTTTGTTTTATATCGAAAGTATGATAGGGGCGGATTTATTTTGGGGGAGACAATATTTTACAGGGTAGGGGCGAATTTATTTTAATCGGGAGGAAAACATTTTCTCCCCCGGAGGATTTGTTTTAAAACAGAGTCTCCGGGGGGAGACTCTGTATGGGGGAGGATTTATTTTGCAACACCGGCACTACGTACACCGCGGCGGTGGACCTAGCTATAGGCCTGCGTACACCGCTGCGGTGAACCTAGCCAAAGCATTGTCTCAGGGCTAGGTACACCGCTGTTAAAAATAGATATATAAAAGTTAATGGGGCTGTCCATAAATGACGTCACGGACCTAGGGGGGAGGGGGTCACACTTTTGTGACGATGCGTGACGAGGGGGTTGAAGAAAAGTGACGTCACATCATAAGGGTAACTTTAAATAAAACTTCCACTGAAATATTTGGTCCCTTACAATTTTTTTAATGACATGTTTTTTCTTTTTTTAAAAAATCAGTGCTTCTCAATGTGCCGGTCGGTAGGCCATCAGACGCTGGTTGGCGTAAGCTATCAAGAAACAAAAATTAAATATAATTATAATCCTTAAGTTTGAGAATCCACAAGATTACATATGAAATTGATACACTGCGTCGTTTGATGTTGACATCAAAGCATTTATGATGTAACCGCAGCTCCGTTTGGTTCTCTCATGGCAGGAGTCGTCCAAATTTTTTGCCCGTTACCCCAAAATATACAAGTTTATGTGTGCGTTACCCCCCCCCGCGCAACCCTCAGACTCTAGGTCCTGCTCACATGACTCGGGGATACGTCGTTAGGCCCCCTCCCCCCCCCCGAAAATGCTACTGGTGAGTTTTACAAGCATGACAAGTTTCTAATGACAATAAAAATGATTTGAAACATACTTATTTTCAAATAGAAAATAAAGTGTTTTTTTCTGTCAAAGATTTGTGACGTATTTTTAGAGGGGGGGTCTAAGTTTTTGTGACGACGCGTGACGAGGGGGGAGGGGGGCAAAAATCGGCCAAAATCGCGTGACGTCATTTATGGACGGCCCCAATAGAAAATGATACCTTACCCATAATTAAGTTAGATGTGAATAAATTACGCATTAGCTAAAAGTTGTAAACTAGTCTATTTAATATATATATATATATATATATATATATATATATATATATATATATATATATATAATATATATATATATATATATATATATATATATATATATATATATATATATATATATATATATATTGTTACATTTTATTTTTATTTATTTTATTATAGTTTTTGGTGGTGGGGGTGTGGGGGTAATCAAATGTTGACTTATTTTTAATTAGGTGTGTCTATGACTATGGAAGTTTGACAAGTTGTTGACAAGGGGGAGGGGGAGGTAAAAATCGCCAATAATTTGTTGACATAATTAATGGACAGCCCCTGGAATTGCTTGCAAATACTCAAATTTCAAAACTATTTAGATTTAAAGGGGAATTATAAAATTTCCATTCAACTTCAACGAAAAATTTATTGTTCTACAAAATGATACTCTGCCATCTTCGACTGTTCATTAGCCCCCCTCCCCTTATCTTTCTTCATTCAACGGCAACGAGGAACTTCACTATTTCTCTTTCAGGCTGTGGAAACTGACATAATTATCAAGTATAATTTTAACAAATACATTTTAAAGTTAAAATTAAATACTAGTCTACATGTACAAATTATAACCTGTGTGTGTAGGCTATCTTATTTGTCAGTCCAGTGAAAAAGTGTCTTTAAATAACGTCACGCGATTTTTTACGATTTTTAAATTCCTTATATTAACTTCACCGCCGTCTCTGTCGTCATCTCTCTCTCTGTCTGTCTTGGGCGGGCGGAAAAAACAAAAGTAAAAAATGACACACTTCCCGTGATCCGATCGAGCTGAAATTTGGCACACGGACCCCTCTCACCTAACAATGCATCGTATCAAAATTTCAGATCGATCGAACGTACCGTTATTAAATTTATGCATTTTTAGTTTATCCTTATATAACGTATGTAATTCAAATTCACTGTATGTTATTGGTTTTTTTTCACGGGATTGTTCAGTCACGCGTTGACGCGACCCATCGAAGTACCAGCGTGCTTTTGTTTACATTTTACGTGTCACGCTGAGCTCGATCAAGCGATCGGTGACCAGACTTTCCCCCTCTTCCACCCCACCCCCCGCCCCCAGGGTTATGAAGCAAAGTTGAGTTACGACAGATTCAGTCTGTAAATAAATGTTTGTCGCGTTTGAAAATAATCAATACTGTTAGTTGTCTCATATATAAGGGATGTATTGTCAAAAACATTGTTTTTACGGGTTTGTTTTTTAAAACTTATACTTATAACTAATTATCCTGGAATGGTGACCAAAATAGTTTTTTTAAATATTCAGTAATCATTAAAATTTGCATAAATACATTGATTATTTAAGGTCTTCTGTTTATTAGCATAGGGATTACACACTTTTAGCCTAAATATAGTGAAATCGTCTCAATTTTTAGCCGCTGTGTACCTAGGCCAAGGGTTTAGCTAGGTACACCGCGGCGGTGTAAGCAGGCCAAGGACGTTGGTTTAGCTGGGTACACCGCCGCGGTGTCCGTAGACACTTCGTAATTTAAATTGAATAGTAAGCTTTTGAAAAATTAACAATTAATTAATCTATAATTTCGATTGAAGCCAAAATTTAAATTTATGAAGTCATAAGTAACACGTATTAAATGCTCTTGTTGGAAATCTAAATAACACTGGAATGTCTCCTTTATATGTCATCTTTTAACCAACTATGCAAAAAGACAAATGTGTTGACATTATTTGGCTCAAGTGATGAGCAAGTCTAATGTCTAATTGGCAATATAACGAGCCGAGCTGAACCATCATGAATAAACTTAATACACTATTATGTTCAAGCTTGCAACCCTTAATTAATTTATTTTTCGAAGTCCCTTGTTCTAACATACATTTCATAAGAAGTAAATCACTAAAGATGAGGAAATTGAAAACACCTTGGTCACGAAATTCCTTTGCACACGTCACCAATGACGAGAGCGCATTTATAAGAGTATATGATTATATGTGACGTACAAAAAAAATTAAAAACGATATAACTTTATGAGTTGAGTATATGTTGCCATGACATAAGTTACATAGAACGATGCGTGAACGAGAGCCTACAATAAGATCTTCAATTAGTAATTAAATTACATTTTTAACATCTCGATAAAATGATATATATATATACTTATCTTGTTGTATCCTAAAAAATCATAAATGCTACAGGTTATAAATTACATTGCATGATATATTTTTTAAAAAATAAATGACAATACCTTTCAACAGAATAGCGGCTGTTATGATGGCTCGATTTTGTGAGAAAGTGAATATTTACGCTTTTATACATTGTGAATTTATTGGTAAATGGAGACATGTCATTTACTAATCCAAAAGCCTGATTGCAGTCTCATCCACATTATCTGAATCTTTTGTCTGGTTGATCTTTAACCTTATCAATAGGACGCCTTTGAAACTCCACCCAACTTCTTTCCACTGCCCCATGATTGAGCCAATCGGAACATTGAACCGCCCACTTCCTTATGTCCGAGACAGACTACTGGAGTGTTATCTTACATGACACAACTGGTACAAGGGCGTGGAAGGAAATTTTAAGCGTAGGAATAAGTGGGAGGGGAATGTAAGGTAGAGTGACAGATGACTTAGTGTGTGAAAGCGAAGAGCGTTAATACCCACTATTTGTATACAAGCGTTGTTCCAATATGCTCGCGGGCAGTCATAACGTAGTAGACACTAGTTTGTTTGGGAGGAGTTCTTTGTTCCTATATACCTCACGAGCAGTCACCGGTGACGCGACGTGTTTCAATCTCTCTAAAGACGCCATTTGTCTGTGACTTTTATTGATTTTGTCCAGACGGGTGACCCGTCAAAACCGCCCCGGACAACCCCAGACATATCGACCCCGGTCCAAACGGACCCTGTCAAAACGGCACTTGTCAAAATGGTCCCGGTCAAAACGGCCCCTGTCAAATGGGCCTCGACATAACTATAACGGCCCCGGACGGAGATAATTTTTAAGGAGATTGTGGGTTTTGTGTGCAATTAGGGGACATGTTTTTTTTAATTTTCGAATCTATTCATAAATATATATATATACATTTAATTACATTTATACTAAAAACTAAGTTCGGTAATTTTCAAGAGACCATGATGCAGTGTACGATAAGCAATTTATGGTAGGTAGTGGCCGGACAAAGAAAGACGTTTGAGACTGCGTAACATTGTAGGCCAATACGTGTGCCCCAGGGCATGGGTTAAACAGTGGTGTAAAGCCTGGCGAGCCCCGTCGGATTGCACGCTCCAACATTATCTCTTCCTTTGTCCCAGACGCTATCGTATGGGCCTGTCTATGGACGGAGATCAAATAAGGTAAATGTAGTGTTGGTGGGGTAGTTTTATGACCAGGACTGGCCAATTACGTAGTTGGCATGGCATGGCATGGCATTTTATTACGCTTTGGTGTCCTTATTTTAGAAGAATGACGTATGTGGTCTTCACTTATTGAAATATATTTTATAATACAACATCTATCCGTAATGGAAGAATCGACGACGCAAAAAGGCAAAAGAATGTTTTTTTACGAATTTACGAAGGATACCGTTTTAAATTCGCCAAACGTAATGCTGACAACAGCTTATCATTGCGATGTTTACAAATTTACTGTTGTGGAAGAATAAAAATTATGGATGATGTTATAACAGTTATAACTGAACACAACCACGCGCCAGAGCCTGGAAAAATCGAGTCAATCAAGGCCGCTGTAGAAATGCGAGAACTTGCCGAACTAAATTTTTGCAAACCCAGACAAATCATCCAGAACAGTACAGCTGGAATATCACTGGAAGCAGCTGCCCATTTGCCGTCGTACAGTGCATCACAAAGTACCGTCGAAAGGAAAAGGAAAATCACTTAAGAGCCACTTAAGAAACATCGGACAGTTGGGGACATAGTCATACCACAAGCACTATCGCACTACATACACCACTTAGAGCAATGCCTTTTATGTTGTGGGATTCAGGGGCAGTAGAACCAAATCGAATTTTGATGTTTGGAAGTCACGATGGAACGTTTTAAAGGTGGTGTCCACCAGCCTACTTCATCGAAAAGCAAGTACGTTCAGCTGTCCCGTCGATTGGAGGCATAACAGCATATGGCATGGATTGATTATGAATTGTGAGTACCTGATGAGAATATCTCAAAATCTTTGGATGTTATATGATATTTTTTAAAATTATTATATAGTTCCTTCTGTAAATGTTTTTTTTTCTACTGATATTATTATTATTGTTTTTTGTGAACTAGCCCAGACAAACTGACACGGGATTTGTCTGGGGCCGTTTTGACAGGGGCCGTTTTTATATTATATGTTTTATGTGCTGGTTTTTATATATGTTTCTGGTGCTGTAATCAAAGTGTAATTCTAATTATATTTTTTTTAATTTAAAAAAATAGTCCCCCTTCGTCTGAACAAAATGGGGAAACAATAAAAATAAAAAAAATTTAAAAACATTTTTAAAATGGGGCCGTTTTGCCAGGGGATGTTTTGACAGTGTTCGTTTTGACCGGGGCCGATTTTGACAGGGACCGTTTTGACAGGGGCCGTTTTGTCAGGATTTCGTTTTTGCCTTTAGAGCATTGGTTCCTAACCTTTTGGGGTCCATGCACCCCTTCAGATACCAAAAAAAGTTCATGCACCCCCTCGTGAAACTTTCAGAAAATGCATAATAAACTAATGTATGTTTATTTTAGGAACACACTAGTTTTGACCATAGGCAACAGGGAATTTAGTGAGAGATCTGCTGCTGCTTATGATCAATCAGCGATTTAAATCTGGGGACTGTTTTGGACAAAGCAACTCTCATGTCATCCTCTGCATTCAACTTATTACTTTCCTTGGTTTTAATCGTCAAAGGTGTGGAGAATCCTGCTTCACAGAGATAGGTTGTGGCAAATGGAAGGAGAGTCTATCTGCCCTCTTGGCTAGTTGAGGGTAGGAATCCAGCTGGGCGCACCAAAATTCAATCAAGGTATTGCAACTGAAGGCACTCCTCAGTACTTCTCTGGTTCTCAAATCAATCAGGTCATCTTTAGTAAAGTCACTGTCATCAATGTTGTCCAAGTCACAGAGAAAAGGATTGCGAATCCAACGGTCTTTCCTAGCAATGTCTTGACAGAAATACCCATCAAAGGACCTTTGCAATGTTGAAAGGTGCTCTGAAATTTCCCCTTTGATGTTGTCAGTGCTTCCTTCTGCACCAGATATTACAGCTTCATCCAAGAGTGGAAAGTTGGCCAAGTTTAATTTTCTGGTCGTCGTTGGAATAGTGGCAGTTTGTTAAGGAAGGCTTTCAATCTCTCAGTAGCATCCATTACAGTCACAGCAGGTCCTGGGACAGATGTGTTCAACTCATTAAAGATGGTGAAGATGTCAGCCAGGTATGGCAAGTAATGAATGAAATTTGGACAGCCAAACTTGTCAGCATGGTCATTCTCTTTTTCTCGCAAGAAAATGGCAAGCTCCACTCTCAGTTCTACTAACCAAGAAAGTATCCGTCCCCTGGACAACCAGCGCACCTGAGTGTGGTAGAGCAGAACTTCATGCTCAGAGCCCAACTCCTGACAGAACAACTTGAAGAGGCAGTGGTTCAAGGCATGTGAGCGGATAAAATGTTCAACTTGGACTGCAGTAGAAAGAACTGACTTCAAGGTTGGAGGTAGAGTTTTGCATGCCAGGGCCTGACGATGAAGGATACAGTGTGTATTGACAATATCTGGAACTTCTTTCTTTACCAGTGCTGAAAATCCTGACTTATTACCGAGCATGGAGGGAGCACCACCTGTGCAAATTGAAGAAATTCTTGAAGTCCAGTCAAACTGCTTTTCTATAAACAAAATGCCCTGACTAGCTGCAGCACATCAGAAGCTTCGGTAGTAGCTAGGAGTGGCTTACAAAAGAGAAAATCCTCCTTCAGCAATCCACTGAGAATATAGAAATACAAGAATCGGACTGCATTGTGCTACATCAGTGGATTCATCCAGCTGCGTGCTAAATGGAAAAGGACTGCTTCTCATCTCGCACAAGACTTGATCCAGAATGTCTGCAGCCATGTCATTAATCCTGGAATGAATAGTGTCATTGGACAAAGGAACTTTCTCAACCTGCTTCCTCTGCTATTGACCACACATCAGTTCTACCATCTCCAGAGCACAAGGCTTCACCAAAGTTCTCCAATGGTGTGGGGCTTGTTCTTTGCAATAAGATATGCAATCTTGAATGATGCCTCCAGTGCAGGTTTATGTGACAAAGAAAATCCAAGCTTGGGCAAGGTACCTGAGGTCAAGAAGCGAGCTCTCTTCAGCTTGAAGACCTCAACACTGTCCTTGGAATTGGATGGATGGACTTTCTCCAAGTGCTCTCGTAGTCTAACAGGCTTCATGTTGTTATTGCACAGGATTTTTCCACAGAGCAAGCACTGAGGCTTTTGTGTTTCATCTCTCTCTCTTTTTAAATCCTTTATATTAACTCGTGGTTTCGGTTTGAACCCTTGCATGCTTTCGTGCTTGATTGTCGCCAAAACAACTTTGGATCGATTTTAACCCACTTCCTCGTAAGCTAGCGATCTGAAATTTTGTAGGCAGACTCGTACCGATGATAAAAACGATGTTTCAAAATTTCAGATTGATCGCATGTACTGTAATTAAATTATTGAATTTTTATATTATTTTATTTATCTCTATGTATCATTTAAAATTTTTGAGATAGTGTCGCGGTGCGTATTATATTGAACGACATTTCCTGTCGCGCAATAAGGTGCGTATTTTATTGACAACACTTTTTATAAACATATTCCTGATCGGTGCGCATTATATTAAACAAGTTTTACGAGACATAACTACAATTTTGTATTTTTGGATGGTCTTGCACTGCGTATTATAATGAACATTCTTTTAATTATGTCTCGTACATAAAGGATTTATAGTCAAAAACTAGTTTGTTTACGGTTTTTTTTAAATTTATTATTTATTTACGATTTTGAGGGGGTGATGACAATCGGAAAGTCGTACCAGTCACAGGCAAATTTTTTACTTTTTTCTTCCTCTTTTTCTTTTGTTCCCCTCTGAATGGTTCATGCACCCCCTGGAACCTGCTCATGCACCCCTTGGGGTGCATGCACCACTTGTTAGGAACCCCTGCTTTAGAGGAAAACGGGGCCACACACACACACCTTTCCCCTTCTATATCAAAAACTGAATCAAACGAATATAAATATATGCCAAACATTGTTTTTCTTCAAACACAATGACAAAGTCTTAGTTTATTATTCCCTCTTAATCTTTTATTTCGTAGTACATAAACTACATAAAATAGTTACGTCTCTATTAGGTTTATTTCGTAAATTTGAAGAGCTGAATTGTTTTTAAAAAATGAAATGTGTTCAATGAAAAAAAAAGCTATGCCTAAAATCTCGAACAATCACATATTCAAACACAATACGATAGCAATAGAAGAAAGCATTAACGTCAAAGAATAATATATACTATTACTTCATGTTATTATTTAGATTTACGTTGCATTTGGAAAATGTATACGGTATCCTCCATCACTGGATTTACCATTGGCTCCGCTAGCTCAAGTTAAACAAAACTGAATGACGAAATGACTAAATTAATGAAACCCTATTTGAATATGGGTTGAAAAAAACTGTGCGAGTACTCGTGCCAAACGCCGCAAAAATTTCGCGGTCATGACGGCTATAGTATTCAACCTAGCCACCATCAATTCATCTCATTTCACACAGTAGTTAACAGCATACTTCCAAAAACATACTGTTGTGCGTTACAAACTTTAATTCCTGCTGTAAATGCATTCGTCATACTCACAAACTAAAACTACAGTAAACTGAACATACAAACAAAATGGCAACAACAATGATTAACGATCAGTGAGGTCACAGGGCACACAGAAGCTTGCATGTTAATGTTCGCTAGGCGGCGGTCTATATTCCCTATATTCTTCTTTGGCTCGTGTGCAAAGTAAAAAAAAGAAAGTTGCGAGCGAAGTTGCACGGCATCAATTATTTATGCAATACTACACTATTTGCTGCGCGGTTATTCTAAACCACTGCACGGCGTCGGCCAGAGAACTGCGCGGCCGCGCAAACACTCAGCTTAAAGGGAACTTTGGCGGCGGTAGTAACGTTTGAAATGTAAAAACTTTACATACTGACAACTTTGTACGTCTCATTAAAATCAGTATTTCTGCTAGGCCTACACAAAAGAGAGCGCGAGTTAAAATTTGTTCAACAAGGCGTGTCAAAACATGTGGGATGGTGGAAACAGTTATTACATCACTAACCATTTAAAAACCAAACCTTTAACTTTTAAAATTTGAATAAAGCCAAATTATTTTAAACCCTTTGTTTTGTACAGATTTTAAAAAATAAAATAATTCATTAAAAACTTTCATTTATTTTTCGTTATTACAGTACATAACTTTGAACAACTAAAATATAAATCATATCGGCTAGATTTCATTAATTCATTCTTTACCTGCAAGTTAAATGAGTCCTTGATTGATGTAATGTGAGATACTCTAATTTGAGGGCTCAAATTCCAATAGTTTAACTGGTGTAAAAAAATTGTATTTGTTTTCAGAATTCCACATCTGCTAAAGCCTCGCATGAATTTCTAGAGTAACCTCATCTTATAAATGCATCTTTCTCTCAATTGTGTTTCTACTTCTACAAACATAGCTACATATCGCTATGATCACCAATAATGTGCTTTCTTGTTGTTTGACTGGAAGGTTCAATTAAAATGATAAGGTTCCACATGAAAGTTTACCAAATGTCAAAGCATCCTTTAAGCATTCCATTAGTTTTTCTGTGACTGTGAGTAGCAACTGTATTAACGCAACAATATCCAGGTTTATCCACCATATTATGTAGTATTATTTAGTAAATTATAAGCAGTATAGAGTATTATTCCCTTTCTTTTGCTTCTTTTATATTCACGTTGTACGACTGACACTTTCAGACTACGTAATTTTTGTCATAAATAAAAGAATCGAGATTCATTTTATCTAACAATTGAAAAAGTCGCAAAGCTGAAACTTGTGAATTTATCAAGGCGCTAAACATAAATTATCCAAGGGCGTCAACAACCCAGTTACGCCTCTGCACCTGACCCAACTTTGCTCTCTTAGGCTCTGGATTTCACCGGAACTAAGTTTTAATTTCTTTATATTTCTTTTACTTGTTTCTTTGTACTACCGTATTTGTTTTCAATGAAGAAGGCTCTTTCTCGAAATGTTTGCTGTTTTGTTACATGTTGTCAGGCTCAATCATACCCTGTTTGCATGTTATCCATCTACTTATCTATAAGCCTGATTGCAGTCTCACACATTTTTTGTCCACACCCACACATACGGACCTGCACCACCTAGGCATGCAGCCATAACTGGCCCATCTATGCCCTGGGGGAATGTGAGTGGGTTTCTGGCTTACTTTGAGAAAATATTTTGTCGGTTCTTATCCAGGAGGACAAAGTGGACACGAAAGTCCTGATTCATTTAGTCCACACCAGGCTTGGCCAAACTCACGTATTAGAATGTCAAGGCACATTTACAATGCCTCCGAAAGGGCATTATACATAACCCCTGCGAAGGAGATCCCCCACTATATTTTGGAAAACACGGGATCTTTAAAAATCATAAAATATGGGTGCAGGTTCCAGGCAGGAGGGTGCAATGTTTCCATAGCAAAAGCCTGGAGTACTGGTCAAACCGGTGTGAGCAAAAAAAAAGCTCTCGCAAGTCGTTTATCAACTGCACCAGCTCCTCCCAAGAACTACGCCATGGCAACATCTGGGAAAAGATCACCACCTCCATCCCCTCAACCGATGGAAAAGGCCATGAACTCGAAACAAGTGGAAAAGGAAACAAAACCCCAGGCGAAGAAAAAGGAATAAACAAAAGAGAAGGAGGGGGAGAAACGGGGCTAGTAAAGAAGGCCATTGAGATGAGTTCGGGAAACCAAGAAAACCCATTCGAGGACGGATTTTGCTTAGTCACAAGGAGGAGCCAGTCGACTTCCCCCGCAAAACGCTCTTACAAACGACAAAACAGCCAGATCATAGAACAAGCTAAAAGCAAACTTTTGAAAAGCGACTTCAACAAAAGCTTCACCAAGCAAGTCTAAACATCTAACCTAACATACACACCACACCCCACCCACTAACATACAACCAAATTGACTATGTTCAATTCGAATCGAGGCATGGATCTGATATACTAGACGTAAGAAGTTATCGAGGATCAAATGCTGACACTGACCACCTACTCTCAAGAGTTAAATACAATCAGGTAATAAACATTATTCAGAATTGTCGTAACCAAAGCTAAAAACGATAATATTATCAAAAGCTTTCCAAAGAGCCATGCAGTAACTGCCAAAAGCCTTATACCAAAATGAAGTAGAAACTCAGCTAGAAACGATACGATTATCAAAAGCTTTCCAAGGAGACATGCGGTAACTGCCAAAAGCTTTCCAAAGAGCCACGCAGTAACTGCCAAAAGCCTTATATCAAAATGAAAAAGAAACTCAGCTAGAAACATTTCAGGAGGAAGTGAATAAAATATATAGGGAAAACAAGATAACTGAATAGTGAGATAGGATTAAAAGTGATATGAAAAAGTTGTATGGTACCAACAAATTAACGAGAGAGTAGGCTGCAGGAGTTTGGCATACACCCAACAAACTTACAAGATTATATGTAATACTTAACAACTCAAAATGCAAAGTTAAGGTTCAAAACGAATATTACACTGATTAGACAGCACATATTGCCGTTAGACTCACTATTTTGTATGAATTTTTGACATTAGAAAGAGTTATAAGAAGCATAAATATAGACACTCGAGGAACAATAACTGGATACTTCCTGAAGGAAACTCAATAATAGAAAGATAATGGTACTCTCTACAACCAACCCATCCACTACCTCGCATATGCTGATGACATAGTCCTGCTTTGCAAAAAGCACTAAAGACAAATCAAATTACTACATTGAATTAGAAGATTAATGACTTTAATCAGGGCTGGAAGTGAAAAAAAGATATAAGTAAGAGAAGAAATGGCAGGTATAGCCATAAATATCAGGAACCAGACTTTTGAAATATTAAGTCCATTCAAATACTTAGGATCGCTACTAGATGAAGAAAATGATTTAAGAACAGAAATTAAAGAGATAAATTCAGCCAAACTTAAGCATATTTTAGCAGCCAGAATGTACTCGAAAGCAAAAAACATGACAAGAGAGTTACAGTCTAAGATAGATGAGAGTATTGAGAGATATATCTGTCTGTGGACGCAGTGGAAATTCTGTGATATGTTAAAGAGATATTTCATTTCATTCGTCAGTTCATATCAGGCTTCATATATATCATTGTTACTATTCTAATTATAGAATTGGTCCGTTGAATTCAGCACCAGTAAATTTTCACTCCACCCTAACCAATTTCAAATGTCGTGCTTATCTGCCCTTTGTGTCGAATTACCTTTTCACCTTGCTTTCACCGGAATCTACTGGCTTGATGTCAAATATCATGTTTCACCAGCTGGAAACTAAGGATTTGAGAGGGTTTTTTTTTCTCCCTTTTTTTTAGAAAGCCATATTAAAATATTCCCTGGATTTTCACGGGGTTTACATACTTTACCCCCTCTTCCACACAAATGGTGAAATTCCACGATTATTGGAAGCAGATTTACAACGCCAATGTATGAGATTAAGACGGTACAAAATGATTCCCAAACACCTTCTACAGAAATTCTTACTCTTTAATATGGTTAAAAATGTAGTAGTATTGAATGCATTCATGTATTTCACTATTTTAGTAAATATAACGTAAACACATTTTAATTTATACTGCAACAATATTTTATTTTAAAAGAAACTAAAGGTAAGGAAGTTAATGCATCGCATCGCATAGTTACCCATATTGTATTACTTTAACATAAAGTCATTTTGTATGAGTAAAATATATGTATTAAAATTGTCAGAAAATTGAATTGAAAAACTTAAAGGTAAACTTAGACAGGTATATACAGTACGCACAGTTCAGTAAATAATAATTAAGCAGACTACTTTTTTTCCTAATATCATGTGTCATTGAGTGTCAACCTTAGCTACCCTCAGATACCCTATGCAAACCTTAGCTACCCTTAGCTCCCCTCAGCTACCCTATGCTACACTAAGCTACCCTAAGCAAAACTTAGCAACACTACGCTACCCTATGCTACACTGAGTGTAGCTGAGGGTAGATGAGGGTAGCTAAGGGTAGCATAGGTAGCTAAAGGTACATGGTGGTATCATAGTGTAGCTGAGGGTAGCTGAGGGTCGGATAGGGTAGCTGAGGGTAGCATAGGCTAGCTGAGGGTAGCTAACGGTATCTGATAGCTGAATGTAGCTAAGTGTAGCATGGGGTAGCTGATGGTAGATAAGGGTAGCTTAGGGTATCTGGGGTAGCTAAGTGTAACATAGGGTAGCTGAAGGTAGCTTAGGTTAGCTAAGGGTAGCAAACGGTAACTGATGGTTGCTGAGGGTAGCATAATGTGATATAGTGTAGCTGGGGGTAGCTATTGGTAGCATAGGGTAGCTAAGGGTAGCTTATGGCTTATGGTATCTAAGGTAGCTTTGGGTTGCATAGGGTATCTGAAGGTAGCTATGGTTAGCTGTGGGTAGTTGAGGATAGCTAAGGGTAGCTTAGGGTAGCTAAGGGTATCGGAGGGTAGCTGACGGTAGCTAACGGTAGAGAGAGATAGAGAGAGAGAGGGAGAGAGAGAAAGAGAGAGAGGGAGAGAGAGAAAGAGAGAGAGGGAGAGAGAGATAGAGAGAGAGAGAGACTTAGAGAGAGAGAGAGAGATAGACTTAGAGAGAGAGAGAGAGAGAGACTTAGAGAGAGAGAGAGAGAGAGAGACTTAGAGAGAGAGAGAGAGAGAGAGAGAGAAGAGAGAGAGAGAGAGAGAGAGAGAGAGAGAGAGAGAGAGAGAGAGAGAGAGACTCTTTGATTTCTTGGAAATAATTCGGGAAAATGACCAGGGCATGAAAACAGGAGAAGTTAACTCTGCTTGTTTTTTGTCGACCCTCATTTATCGCACTGAATCAGTTCAGTCTCCAAATGTTATAGTTGGAGCATAGAAAACCAGAAAAGATTTATTGAAAATTTTAAAAAATTTAAAACAGAATATATAGTCAAGCAAATAAATTCGCCGGATCGGGGGACGACTGCAAGTTTGTAATAGTTTGTATAATCTTCCCGATTCGGCCATCTGTCACGAGATAATAGCAGTGGTCCACAGTCACTCCTCCTCAAATTATTCAGTTTCAATGAAAAGTTTATTTTAATTTTTTTAATAGTGCGCTATAATAACATTCGCGAACGACGGGCAAGTAGCAAGACTAGACAATGTCCTTCAGGACAAGTTGTAGACTAGGCAATGTCCTTCAGGACAAGTAGTAGACTAGGCAAAAATATAATTAAAGCACAGAAAATATTATAGAAATAGAAGATAAAGGAGGGCTAGGTTAAGGAAAGTACTGAGTGACGATTGGGGAGGATGTGTGTGAAGGGGGGGGGGAGGATAGAGAAGAAATAAGTGATGCTAGGAACTAGATAAGCCACCCCTCCCCCCTCACGTCTCAAACATCTCTTGCTAGCAATTACTCGTGTCAACCCTTGTATTTTTCTAGGTCAGTGGTTCCAAACTTGTGAGTCGCGACCCCCGGGTTTTCTTGAGGTCACCAACTTTCGACAAAAACGATATTCACTATAATGCAAATTTGTTCTATTTACTAAAAAACTTTATTGAAAATGACGTATTTAAATTTTATGGGGGTCGCGGGTTACATTACATGGCTTATCAATGTCAACACCGAAAGAACTTGTGGAACTTGCGACCGGCCGCGTGCGTAACTCAGCGGTTCTCATCGGGGTAAAATTGAACCCAATCTCAGTGTTTAGAATTTTAGTTTTGATAAATCAACATATGTCCCAGCTTTTAGTGTTTCCTCAAATATGATGAAGTAAATGCAATTAAGAACTTTTAAATTAAACCCATTAGTCCATTATAAACAGTAGAAGCCTCATTAAACAGGCATAGTTTTTTGGTAGCAGCTTTTGAATTTAAATTTTGAATTCATCATATGTGTAGTTGCTTCATGGGTATTAGTTTACAAATATTTAGCAAATAAAAATGCTTGGTAAATGTGTTCTCCCTTTGTGCATTGCACATATTTTAAAATTAAAGCTTTATTTCCTGGAAAATTTGACCCATCAAGTTGAATTGAAAACCGCCATTTCTATCAATAGCAGCACTATGAATCATCAACATCTTCATCAATTTTATCAATTATTATTTGCAATGTATTATTGCTCAAAGAGATGTTCTTCATAATATCAGAAGCTATCTTGTGTAGCAAAGTACGTATTATTTCTCTTATGCATCAATGCGAGTGTGGGAGTATGTGGTAAATCGAGCCGTCCAGTACGTTTGTCAAAGTAAAATTAAGTGTTATGAGCGGAATGCATAAATCATATTTCTAAATCTCTTCCTTATTCTCTTCTTTATTTTATGCTTTCACCACCCCCTTATAGTTATTCATCCCCCCTTAAATTACACCCGTGGCCATCACCCCCGCCCTTTTTCATCTCTGCAGCGAGCAATCAGGGGTGGTAATGCACAGTTTGGGAATCACTGGTCAAATCTGAGACTTGTAGCTTTTGGTAGATACATCTCATCCAAGACGCGTGGCTCGTAACTATAACATATAAGTGACCCGTGGCATATCAAGCCTTGACATTTTGAAGTCTGAAAAGACTAGCTCTCTTGTCAAAGTGTTACAATCGTAAGAAAGCGAGTACCCTTAACATTTTGTTGAAGTCATTAAAGACGAGACCTGTTAGAGACGTGTTGTTGTGTTGACATTGTTTGAGCGCGCGAGTTGACTTGACTTAGTATGAAGCTCGTGATTTGTAACTTTTTAAAAATATTTTTTGTTATTATTATTTTTTTTAAACCTTTAAACTTAGTATAGATTAGTGAAAAAAAAGATACAGACTTTTCTTGTATATACAAGTTAAAAAATAATAATTTATTTTCAATTTTAGCAACAAATCACCTTCTATCTTTAAATGTATATATATATACTTTTTTTTAAAATCACTTAGCAGCAATTTGGCTAACCTGCATCATGTAGGTTTGTGCCTAGGGCACAAAGATGGCTTATTCCAGCCTAGGAATTGGGAAAAGTGGAAAAGCCCAGCCACCTAAAGAAAGTAATCCTGAAGGAACGGGAAAAAAAAGAGATTGAGACTCCTTGACAATGATCCTGCCACAGTACTGGACTCAGTTGGTTCAGTGTAAGAATCATAATAGACTTTAGGGGTTGGGGGTGTCATGGCTTCCCCTGGGACTAGACTCAGTTGGTTCAGTGTGAGAATCATAATATACTTCAGGGGTTGGGGTGTCATGGCTTCCCCTGGGACTAGACTCAGTTGGGTCAGTGTAAGAATCATAATATACTTTAGGGGTTAGGGGTGTCATGGCTTCCCCTGGGACTAGACTCAGTTGGGTCAGTGTAAGAATCATAATAGACTTTAGGGGTTGGGGGTGTCATGGCTTCCCCTGGGACTAGACTCAGTTGGGTCAGTGTAAGAATCATAATAGACTTTAGGGGTTGGGGTGTCATGGCTTCCATTGGTACTAGATTCAGTGCTAGAATCATAAAGCCTTACCTTTTTATGATCTGGCTTCCCTTAGGTTTAGATTCAGTGTTGGCATCAAAAGGTCTATTATTCTGTTATGACAAGGCTTTTGCACAAGACAGGACCATTTTGCTAATTATTGTCTTAAAAGATACATATGTTATGACAATTTCAATTGATAATAAGCTAAATTTTCGAGAAAAAGTTGCAGTTGTATCCATTTAGTAATTATGTAAACATGAAGCATGCTGAGTGCAGTGGGGACCACACATTTTTCTTTTTGCCATTTTATATGAATGATGTTCTTGTGTGGATATTAAAGTGAAGTTTGACAATTCTGCAAAAAATTAATGAACTAATGACTCCATAGACTTTTTAAAGAAAGTTTTCTCAGATAAACTACAATAAAGTATCTTCTTTATACTTAAACCTGCATGTAAAATAAGATCAACTTTTCAGGTACTGCATTAAGATCTTGAATAGACGAGTGCTGCACCTCGCTACAGCAAAACCTGGTCAAGTTTCAGGACTGGACGTACCATAAAGATCCTGTCAAGGTAAAATGTCAACTTCTATCTCTCTACCCCCCACAAATTCCCCTAAATTTCCCCAGATTCCTCAAAATCCCCTTATATTCCCCGAGATTACCCCAAATGTCTCCACAGTTTCATAGATTCCCTCAATTTCCCCATATTCTTCCGAATTCTCCCATATTCCCCAAATTCCCGGAGATTTCCCCAAAATTTCCCAGATTCCACCAAAGTTCCTTAAATTCCACCATATTCCCCTACTCCTCAAATGTCCCCCTAATTCCCCCACAATCCCCCAAATTCCCCCCAGATTCCCACAAATTCCCTCATATTCCCCCAAGACTCCCTAAAAGTCCCCCAAATTCCCCCAAAGTCCCCCAGAATTTCCCACATTCCCCAACGTCCCCCATGTTCCCCAAGATTCCCACAAATTCCCTGGTTTCCCCTAAAGTCCCACAGATTACCCCAAATTCCCACACAGTCCCAAAATTCCCCCAAAGTCCCCAAAATTATTGGCCCAAATTCCCCAAAATTCCGCCAGATTCCCCAAAAGTGCCCCAGATTGCTCCAAAGTCCCCCAAATTCCTCCACATTCACCCAGATTCCCCCCATATTTACCGCAAAGTACTCCAAATTCCCTCTGATTCCCCCAAAATTCCACGAAAATTCACACGGGTTCTCCCACCTTCCCGCAAATTCCCACAAATTTCTCCAAATTCCCGCATAGCTTACAGATTTCCCCAAATTCCCACAAAATCCCCCAGATTCCTGAGAATTCCCCAGTACCCCAGATTCCCCACAAGTCCCCCAAATTCCCCCAGATTCCCCATAATTCCCACAATTCACCATGGACACAACTCGACCACCATAGACACACCTTGACCACCCTAGACACACATAGGCAAACCTAGACAAACCTAGACCACCAAAGACACCTAGACCACCCTCGCACACATATACAAGCCTCGACACACCTGGATACACCTAGAACACACCAGACACACCTCGACCACCCAAGACACACCTCGACCACCCTAGACGCATCTCGACCACCCTAGACACGACTCGACCACCCTTGACACCTCGACAAAACTAGACACACCTCGACCATACTTAATATACCTAGTATACCCTAGACACACCTCGACCACCCTAGACACACTTCGACAAATCTAGATGTAGCCGAGTGGTGGCTATATTTTTAGTTGGAATAAGACTAACTGTTCCGCTAATAAAACAAATAACACAATTCAGGTAAGTAGAGGACTATAACTGTAAGTAATGTTTATTGACTTCTCTCTAAGCTATTATGACACAGTGTACAAGTATAATTAAGCTACTCATCCTTAATCGCTAAACCATAAAACACACATTGGCTCTACGCAACTTTAACTTAGGCCGTTCCCTCACTGGTTCATTTCTACTCTCGAGTCCGTCCCGTTTAATACCTTTCAGACTCCGCCCCGTCAAATCTGTCAGTCATCAGGGACTACACCTATGTCTAACCACGTCCGTCACAGTCCTTGTGTGTCCAGTCACCAAGCTCTGCCCTCCCTAGATTAAAATTAGGGGGATGGGCCGGTTTGACGTAAGCGTGTCTGGTGCGACCTTGAATTCCCAATTCAAGCGAGATAACTTGTTGTGCCAGAACTTCACATTCCGCACCTCTCGTCCTACGGACTCCCGAATCTACTGACCGCGCCAGTTAGCACCCGCATACGATTCTAACACCTCTGGTCAGTTGCCGTCTTTGTCCGTACCGCAACCTGCTCCTTCGTAACATCAAAGACCTGCCGCGCTCAGTGGCGGTCAGTCTTTGAATGCTACTAACCGGCCTTTGGATCTAAAGACCCGCGCTCATTGGCGGTCAGTCTTTGATCTCCACACAATTCTACATTTAAATCGAGTCATAATCAATAGTTATTATAACTAATATACGGGGCACACTGCCACATAGACATACCTCGACCACCCGAGAAACACATCGACCACTCTAGACACACCTCAGCCACCCTAGACATACATCGACAACCTAGACACACCTAGACACCCTAGACACACCTTGACCACCCTAGACACACCTAGACCACCCTAGACACACCTTGACCACCCTAGACACATCTCGACCACCATAGACACACCTCGACAAACCTAGACACAACTTGATCCCCCTAGACACACCTTCACAACCCTAGACACACCTAGACAAACCTAGAAAGTCCTAGACACACCTTGACAAACATAGAAACACCTTGACAAACCTAGACACACATTGACCACCCTAGACACACCTTGACCACCATAGACACACCTCGACCATCTTAGACACACCTCGACCATGCTAGACACACATCGACAATGCAAGAAACACCTAGACCACCCGAGACACTCCTCGACCACCCTAGACACACCTCTACCGACGTCGACACACCTCGACCATCTAGGCACAGCTCGACCACCTTCGACACACCTCGACCACAGTAGACACACCTCGACCACCCTTGAAATACCTCGACCACCCTAGACACACCTAGACCACCCTTGACACACCTAGTCCACCCTAGACCACCATTGACACACCTAGATCACTCTCGACACATCTCGACAACGCTAGACACACCTCGACCATCCTAGGAACATCCCGACCATGCTAGACACTCCTAGACACACCTAGTTTACCCTAGACACACCTAGACCACCCCAGACAAACATAGACACACCTAGCTCACCCTAGACACATCGAGAACAACCATAGTCACCCCTCGACCACCCTAGACGTTGTAAATCTCGCCAGCGCTTGTTTATTCTTTTATTTCACAGAAGGCAGAAAAGCAGAGAAATTTAATTTCCGCCATTTTGATAAACTTCCCTTTGTAGTACTAGTTGATCAATTAATACAGCCACAAAATGCCAATAGAAATAAAATACAGCACCAGACAAGGATGTAAAGAATTAAATTCGTTGACCAATTCATTGATATCCTTAATTTCCTCATATTACATTTGTACATTATAAATTTCTCCGGCGCTTGTTTATTCTTTTATTTTATAGATGGCAGAGAAATTCAGTTTCCCCCATTTTGAGGATCGGAATTGATATATCATCCGCATGTTCCGCATGGTGGCTGTCCATAATCTTCGTCATCAAAATAGAGGGGGGGGGGAAGGGGCTGAAATTTTTTGAAAATAGTTGACAAGTAGGGGGGGGGGAATCAAGAAAAGTTGACGTCAACAATGTTACTTTTAAAAAAAATAAATTTAATTACTTAACAAATGAAAATTAGGCAGCGTTTTTCCTGTGTTACACATTCGCCCAACCTTCAGTTTTATAATTGAATCTATATTCCTACTTTTTAAAGACCGTTCTGTGCTCTAAAGAGATCTCACTTAGATCTAAATATGCAACACGAGCTTTTTACTCGTAACACTATTATTTTTTTCAAAGTTGTTGTTTGTGAGTCTGCTGTGCAAATAAAGATTGATGTAAATACACAGTCTACATTATTTTATTTAAATGTCTATATAAATTATAAAATGCATTATTGGGTATACTAGACTCTATAAGAAATAATTAGCTTTCACTGTGAAATTGGATTAGGTCTAAAGTTAAAGATTAAAGTACTAAAAGGTAATTGTAATTTTGCAGTTTTGGCAGGTATATTATTTCGCTGCGAATTCTAAATTTTTCGTGAGAATTTTCGTTTTTTATTTATTAAATGCATTAGTATATGTTACATTTTAGCTATTACAGCGCTAATTTTTTTAGTTTTTCTTTTTAATTCCTAAGGCATTTTTTCGGCTCTTGACGATACATAATTCCAAGTAAAATACATTCATTTTGTTTATCAAGCACCTTAATAGTCCATTTTTTTACCCATGCTAAAATAAATGTACTTACTGAAGAAGTTTTTTTTTAAAATATCCAGAAAACATTTTTCTATTTTATTTTTCTCATGAGAAAATTAAAATTCGCAGTGAAATAATATGTGTCAAAACTGCAGGGTTACCCTAGCCCTTATTTGAAATCTTACAAATACATTACATGTCTAGAATGTTAAGAATTATGAAATATTGTTAAATTAGCCTAGGCCTAATTGCTTTTATTTTGTTTGTTTGTCGTATTTTTTTTAAAATTTAGATTTACAAAGGAGAAACCAAACTTTCACAAGTTGTTGTATAAAAGCATGTGTAGAGGCTTATCCAAACAACCATAATCATGTCTTTCCAAGAGAGGTAACTGAAATTTAGAATAAATTGAAAAAAGAGGACGATTTGCCAACAAAAGTAGATTCGTTATTGAATAGTTATGCCGCCTTAGCACCGAAAAATAAGGTAACATTAATGAGCTTCTTGGCAGACCAGTCTATGAAGAGTTTAGATGTCCTTCCTAAAATAGCAGCCACAAATGTAAAAATTGAAAAAGAAGTTGTGAAACATCAAACACAAACGATTCAACGAGTCAACATAATGCCATCCATCATTTTGTAAAGCGGGACGTTCATTTAATTTTTGGAGCAACGAATGTGCTTGGTAGAAATGCGTTTATTCGAGTAGAAAGACAAATGGCTCCTCTTAGTCAAGAACTATTGGGGACTAATTTGCCAAATGAACTTTTTGGAAGCCACCTCAACACACAAAGTTGAACAATTCATGAAGATTTGGAAAAATTAAACTTCAAATATGCTGGCGAAACATTGTCAGAAATATGGAAACAAGTAAGCACATACATTTTCCAACAGTGAAAGAGTATATTGTGCCTCAAAATTCTGAGCTTGAATTTGAAAATGTAATAATCAAACATCAGTTTGGTGTCAAAACCATTTAAGAACAAGTCAATACTTTCTACAAATTGTCAAATGTGATTTAACTTTTTTTCCAACCGATTAAAAGCTCGTACTTTGGTATTATTGCGGATGTATTTATCCCCCCACCAATTCCAGTTTGCCAAACTAACGAGGGCCTTAAAGCACCAGAAATATCTGACATAAACTCACATAGATTTCCATCTCTTTTCTTCAATCAGTCTGTGAACGTTGAAAACATACTACCTCGATCAGCATATGCATTCCATATGATATATATTGTCCATCTATTCAGTTGCTATTGTTTGAACGGATCTGTAAAATCTGTCACCTTTATGTTGCCTCCCAAGCCATGTTAAAGAAGCGCGTTCAACAGCATCAACAATGAATGCCTGGGCCTAGTAAATACTACATGCACCCCGACAGCAAAGAATTCGTCCAATGCGAGTGGCAGCCAATATACAGAGAGAGCTCAAGGCAATTATTGCTCACGGGGAGATGCTAGGTGCAGAACGGCTAAATGAAGAAAATGTTGACTGGTGTTTCGGTTCCACGAGCAATTAGTCAGCCATTGACATCTCCATGGGAAGATATAGCGACTAGGATATAAGATTTGGATTTGTTTGTAAAAATATGTTAATACATTAAAAGTGTATGTATAGTTACATTGTTTAAATTTCGTTTCTGCTTGAAGATAGAACAAGTCTTTGTAAATATTTAGTTTTTAAAGTGTTATATTAATTTGAAATATGTTCATAATTTAAAGGTTTATTAAACTTTGTTTTTATAAACATTTTACTTTTATTCACTTTTGTGTTGTAGTTGTAAACTAGGCTATTTAAAATATTGTGGGTTTTTTTGTTTTTTGTTGTTGTTTTTTTTTGTGTTTTCTTCATTTTAATTAAGTGTGTTTTTTTTGGTGTGGGGGTGTGATCAAATGTTGACGTAATTTTATAGGGAGGGGTGTCTCTGGAAGTTTGACAAGTTGTTGACAAGAGGGAGGGGGGAGGTAAAAATCGCAAAAAATTTGTTGACGTAATTTATGGACAGCCCCATGTTTCCCCACACCACAAAAAATGCACACCAAAACCCACATATGACGATGTCACCCACATATTCTCATATAAAAAACATGTCCGTTTATCTATATGCATCTATCAATAAATACAAAGAACAAACACACCAACAATAATAATATCCTTAAGCCAAAAGTATTCAGTTCTACATGTTTATTTTGTTTCATAAAATCAGAAACACAAGGTATTAAATAAAATAAACTGTTTGAAATATTAAAGTACTTGATACTTTACCGAATTTAATATTAAATATAACTTGAAATACAAATATTTCCAAATGTACGGAAAAGGAAAGTATTTAAATATATCAGGAAATTTTAATACTATAACAAGATGTTACAGGTTTGTTGGAGGTGTAAGTTCCGACATCGAAGGTGAGAGTGTATATTACTGTATATGAGGCTTGTTGTTGGTGATGATAATTGGATGTATTAGAGATATAATACAACTTTAAAAACATGATTATGTAAAGTAATATCATTGTCATACCAATTTGTATAAAGTTTAAAAAATGTAAAAATAGACAATTTTTATAGTAATGTTTTAAGTAAATAATATAAGATTGTTAAAGGTAGGGTTCCGACACTGGTGGTGAGGGAAGTGATGTTGTGATGCTCACGGGGCGTGTTAGAGTGTGTTGTCAATTACAACAATCAACAGTTGATACACGTTTGTATAAAGTATATAAAATATTTTACCATTATTTACATTATCAATCTTAACAATAGTCCCGACCAACGCCACTTAAATTTCTTCCCTCAGAGTTGACCCCACTGTGGATATGGTAGCCATACAACCTGCCAACACGATACCCCAGTGAGTGGACATAAGCCCCACTACTGCCTGGACATGTACATGTTGTGTACGAGTACTTGGTCATATAATCACTCACATTGTACTTGTCTATCCATTGTCCTACAGAGATCTGTTTAGGACATCCATGTGGATGTGATACAATCAATATCAACTTGCCACCAGATCTCTTGTATTTGTTGTTTACTTTCCTCCATAGATCCCACCAGTGTCTCCACATCTTGTCCAGTTTGTGGAGTAAATCTAAGTCACACGTCACACATTTCAACACACACCAGTCTTCCTCAATGTTTGCATCATCCACCGTCCAGCCATCAAGGTTGACCTCTGGACTGTCTTGTCTATCAAAGAACAATCTACACGTGGTGTGTCTCGCCTCAAGGTCATCAAAAACCACGTGTCTGGCCGTGTACATCGATACCTCCCCCCACACTTTGCCGGGTGTGTCCGAGTGTTGACACTTGTGACATGGACACGTTCTCTCGTTGTGTTTAATGTTTACAATTACATACCACACCGTCCCAGTTCCTACTCTCATGACGTCACTTCCTCTAATGTTATAAAATGCATATGGTATTTTGGTGTTTGGCAAAAACTCTGGTCTTTCTGTACTGGTCATTGTAACAGCTACTCTGACAGTGAGGTCAGCTGTAGCTTTGATGAACTCAACTAGAAGGTTGTCATGGCAACCTTCAGATAGGTGATTGATGTTAAAATCGTTTACAGGTATAAACTGTGTGTGACCGGGATTCTTCTTACAGCCATCAAGATGTTTTTGTAGATCTGCTTCTCCTCCTTCTGACACCAGGGTTTCATGTGTACCTGACAAAGTCATCAAAGAAAGCACATTTTATTCAACGAGTTAAACCTGTCTCTCTTCTATTATATATATTGAACTACATTTCATCAAGTCTATACTTTCTTTCAATATATTCAAACATTAATTTTTGTAATAAATTATGAGACATTTAAAAAAAAATCATAGAATGTGTAAAAAGAAAAAGAAAAAAGTAAAATCTTAAAAATTACATTGACATAACAGAAATGTGGATGTAGAATGCTGGATAGAACAATGATAGCATTTTAAATTGAACTATTGTATTGCTATATATCAATAATTTTGTTAAATTAAATTTACCACAGAAAATATTTGATAGATCCTTCTTTTTGCATTTGATATTTAGGTCATCAACCTGACTGTCATTTGTATCATTATCCTGTCTGTTATTTATGTCATCTTTGTGGCTGTAATCTGCATCATCGTCCTGGCTGTTATCTGTGCCATCTTTTTCTTGGATTTGTTCTTTGAGATGTTCTAATTATGTTAATAATGGTGTAAATAAAATATGTTATCCCTATATAATAGAGCATTATTAAAATGATTCATGTCTTTCCTACACAGTTCTCCATCCCTCTCACTCTCTCTCATTATCTCTATCTGTCTGTAAATTAACATAAACCTATTTCAATCAAACTGGGATAATTTAAACTTCTCAAGAATGTTTTCATTTTATGGTGTACATCAAGTAAATGTATATCAACATATTGTTTACCTATATATATATTTATATATATATATACATATATATATATATTATATATATAAAATATAAATATATGTTCAAACTTTTGTAAAAAGATTTTACCATTGTTTTTTAACTCATTGAGATTTTTTGTTACCAGGTCTGATGTAGTGTGATCATTCTGAAAACAGAACAATTAAAAAGAAATTGTTAGACCAAAAACAAAATGAATACATATTTCATATTCCTTAAAAACAAGTAATAAAAACTTAAATGAGTATTTAAATGCAATTTCAAACAAAGAATTGTAGATTTATATATTCAAGGGAAATCATTCTAGATTCGCACCAAGAAAATGTCAATACAGTGTATAATGCGCACTCCGCAAGTAAAACATTAGCATTCACAAAGCGGGAAAACCCCATTAACTATCAGTCTAGATTAGATTAAAAGTCATTTCAAATCAATAATTCTGATTCCAAACAAAACAATTGCTATCTACAAATAGCTGATAAAATTAAGAAAGTCAAACTGAAATAGATTTTTTCAAATATTCATTTTGCAACATTGTTCTAAATATTATTAGCTATCGTTTGGCGTCTTTTTCAACCCGATTGATGTTATGGTTGGCGAGAAATTGACAGAATACTGATATATTTTCGTTTTTTATTATTTTATTTTCCAGGAAATCCAGTTAACCTTTTGGTAATTTTTTTTGGCTAGTGCACATCCTTAGGACCTCATTAACATATTTGCAAAAGACACAATGCCTCTATCTGGTATGGTTCAGGAGGAGGTGCTGTTCAAAGTTCGAAAAGACTGGCCAGACTTTTCACATATATAAACGCAATGTGTCCCAAGGGAAATGGCGTTAATAATTATTAATAATAAATTGGCTACGGCTATTCGGACCCGGGTGGGTTCTTTTAGATTAAAAAAGTGTATTCGGACACAGCGCAGGTCACAGTGTAGTACTAGTATGGCTGTAAATTAAAATTATGTTAATTTCATTGTTTTTTGCCTGCTTTAAAAGTAATTTTACGCTCAGGGAGAAAAAATTAAGAAAAAAAATTGAAGAAAGGAGTAACAATCCCTAACCCTAAAACCTATCACTAAACCTAACCCACACCCTAAAACCTATCACTAAACCTAACCCACATCCTAAAACCTATAACTAAACCTAACCGACACCCAAAAACCTATCACTACACCTAACCCACACGCCCACACCCTATAGGCGTAGTATGTATGTATAACCTATCACTAAACCTACCCCTAAATCCTATCCCTAAACAAAACCTAAAATGTGATTCTGTCAGGGACAAACCATGAAAAAATTAACATATTAATTATCATTCATGTAAAAAAAAATTAAAAAAGACTCCCCAACTGAAAATCGAACCCCGAACCTCCCTCCTCATGAGGATCGAGTGCGCTATCGATGCAACCAGCAAGGCTAGGAATTTGATGGTTTTTAAACTTATAAAGAAAACTCTTTAATAGTATCACTTACTACGCCTACCGGATCCGAATAGCAATCACAGGCTATACGGACACGGGTCCCAATAGCCACTTCGTAATAAATTATTGTTCCTATCAGTCCAATTATGGACAATATGAGTACATAGGGACAAGAGACAAGGGCAGTGTACTGTGTAATTAAATGTATCTACTTTTAGCTGACTAACTGTTGCAGAAACTGTTCAGTAAAATGTCAAATCTTATTAATTTTTACAATATCACTAATACAATTTTAAAAAGAAATAAAAGCAGTATGTACAAAACGCTAGACATCTGCTCAGTTAAATTAAACTTGAAAAATACATAAAAAACGCTAAATACAGCATTTTTTAATAAATGGGTGATATCAATACCTAAATGCTACCAATTAAGAGTACTTAAACAATTCAACACTTAATTAAACAACTTTATGCATTTTGTGTATTAAAAAAATCTAAATTGATTCAAAAGCCAATTATTAAACATTTTGAAAAATTGATGGCAATGTTTTACATTTTATATATTTATAATTTATATAAATATAATTTAAAAATTCAAATTTATAGATTAATTGATTAATTATTTTTAAGAGTAGTCCAATAGGCATTTGGATTATGTGATCTAACATTATTCTGCAATTAAGAAAACAGCATCATGAAAAATTAGCGAACTCAAACATCTATAAGAAAAATATCTCCATAGTGGATCAAATACTTTCAATTATTTCTTTTTTTCATTACTTTGTTTCATAACATAATTTTTAATGAAAATTATTTCATAAATTATTTATAACAAATACTAATCATTTATATAAACATTTATATTCAATTTGATGTAATTATTTTCATAAAATCATAAACATTTTGGTTTCCAGATTAACATTAAACACACTCCACACTATTATTAATTGAACAACTTCATGCGACGCTCGAAAATAGTTATTTTTTGGTGCAGTAATTTAGTGCGCTTCTTTCTAAAATTTCTCGCCGTAAAAAGATATTATATTGCGTCATTTTTTTAGCTCATATTTTAATTTTGGAAAAGGGAACGATGTAAAAGGGGGATTTGAGGATTCTTAATAATAAAATACTATGTTTACATTTCAGGAAATTTAATATTTCGTATTTATCAAACAAGGATAAGTTACTTGGGCTTTTGACAACAAAAATGTGGGCACCGTAGGCGCCCTACAGCCCCTATTATAAAATACTTTGTGTACATTTCAGGAATTTTAAAGTACGAGGCCGAGAGCGAGACCAAGCTCGCTCTGCTGGATGTTGCAGGAGACAACATGGATGCCACCTACGGGCAGTTTATTGACACAATCCTTGGGGTTGCGAGGCGAACGATCCCAAGGACAAACGGAAAACAGAAGTTCAGACCTTACTGGGACAAGAGTCTGGCAGATTTGGTGAAGCAAAGAGCAAAAGCACGGAAAAAGGCAGCCAGGCTGAAGACGCCCGAAGCTCGTAGGGCGTACAACAGACTGACGGCTGAAGTCCGGGCAGCTGTCGACAAAGCGAAGAAAGCGAAGAAGGCGAAATGGGTAAATACGTGCGAAAAACTCGATCTCGTAGACGGAAGAAAAGTTTGGCGGCTCCTGGATGCATTATCTGGCGCGGGGAAGACAAAGAATTCCAACCCTTTGACGACACCAAAGGGCCAAAGGGCTAGTGAAGTTAAGCGCGCACGAGCGCTAAACAAACACTTTGCCCAGGTTAACAAGAAAGGCGCCAGATATGATTTTAGCCGAACAATCGACCGAATGCGCAAAGAGGGCTCACGGAGACAAAGCAAGGGCCCTCAACTAGAGGTTTTCGCGGCCCCCTATACAATGACAGAGTTGCAAACCGCACTCAACAAGTGCCAAGCTGGCAAAGCACCAGGACCAGCTAAAGTTCACAATGAAATGCTCAAACATCTGGGCAAGACAGGCCGAATGAAACTGTTGGGTTTCATAAATAGAACTTGGACAACAGGCACGCTGCCGAAGCTGTGGAAAAAGGCCACAATAACCCCAATTCCCAAAGAGGGGAAACCAGGCGAACACCCGTCTAGCTACCGGCCAATTTCCCTCACGTCGTGTGTGGGGAAGTTAGCTGAACGGTTAGTGAACGCACGACTCTACTGGTTCCTCGAAAAGTCCAAATGCATTCCAATGACGCAAGGTGGGTTCCGAAAGGGACGCCAACCGATGGACCAGGCTCTCCGACTAATTCAGACAATCACAAACGAACTCCAGTCGAGGAATCACACCGTTGCGGTGTTCTTCGATCTAAAGCAGACATACGACAAGGTGTGGCGTGGAGGGCTACTTTATAAGTTGCAGCAGTTGGGTGTCACTGCGAACATGTACAGTTGGATAAAATCGTTCCTTACTGACAGAACGATCAAGACTCGCGTGGGGGAGTCATTATCCAACGAAGAGCGCCTAGAGGACGGACTCCCACAGGGATCCGCCCTTAGTTGTACATTGTTCCTAGCCTACGTCCACGACCTACAAGGTATTCTGGGGTCACAGAATGCCATGTTTGCTGACGATCTGGCTATATGGAGTTCCGGAAAGGACGTTGCTACCCTGCAGAACAGGCTGCAGGAAGATCTGAATCGAATCGAAGACTACGCCAATCGCTGGCGCCTAGTAGTCAATACGGAGAAAACGGTCCACTCCATTTTCACAAATGGACGGAATGCACTGAAGCACGAGGTGGTGCTTCAGATATGTGGGAAAAGATTGAATTGGGATCGGACACCAACGTACTTGGGAATCAAGCTGGACCAGAAAGTCCAGCTACATAACCATGTGCGTGAATTGTGTGCCAAAGCTACAGCTAAACTGTCCCTGGTGAAGAAACTGGCTAGCACTAGTTGGGGTGCGGATGCAAGACTACTGAGGGCTCTATATCTCGGTAGTGTGAGGGGTGCCATTGACTACAGCCTACCGGTCCAGGCCTTTGCGAGCCGTACGGCTCTAGAGGGTCTGGATCGAATACAGAACCAAGCTCTACGGTTCGTATGCGGAGCGTTACGTACGACACCCACAGCCGCTGTAGAAATTATGTCTAACGTAGAACCCCTGGCGATAAGGCGAGAAAAGGCGATCATGACCACGGTGGAACGATACCGTAGGTTGGAGCATGACGAACCCTGCTTCCAATTACAAGACCGATGGGTAAAGAGGACCCGACTGAAAAGACCATCCTTCATGGATACGGTCTACGAACTAGAAGACTCAGTCCCCATACCCAAGCACAGGGAACGCATGCGACTGGTCCCTGCTCGAGGACCACATGAAAGCTCTGACTTGCCTGAACTACGTATGACACTGGCAAATACAGCGGTGACGAAAGCCAGTCCCGTCGAGCTCCAGCGAGACGAGACTCTGAAGACGATCGAAGCTTATGGCGACAGCGTGGTACAAAGTCTTTACGGACGGCTCGCGCTTCAAGGATGGCAGAAGTGGATACGGAGTGCTAATTCAATACCCTCAACCTGGACCTGACAGTATCGAACTGTCAGGACCGTGCGGATCCGCATACAGTAGTCACGACGCCGAACTGGAGGCGATTTGCAAGGGTTTGAAGGAAGTGCGCCGACGTCTAGCAAGAAGAAAGGTTTTCCCGACCGTCGTAGTTTTCACCGACTCACGGTTTTCGCTCGAGACCGTGGGTCAATGCTCTCTGGAGACGAAAACGGTCAGTGTCATTTTGGAGACAGTAGGTGAAATCCTAGCACGAGGCGGAAGAGTAGTCCTTCAGTACATCACTGGGCACAGTGGCGAGCCTCATTCAGACAGGGTCGATGAGTTAGCGAGAGAAGGTTCAGCTCAGCCCCAACCCGATCGCCCGATGACCCAGCTGGGGGTCAGATCGTGGCTTAAGGACCATTTCCGAGAGAAATGGCTTCAGGGCTGGGCTTCTGGAAGCACGGCCAGAAAAGTATTCCAGTACATGCCGCGACCAAGCAAAAGCGATTCCTGGTGGAAAATTGGACGTAGCAATCAGACGCTCATAACTAGAATGAGAACTGAGCATTGTCCCACACGAAGCTACCTGTACAAGTTTAACACCAGAAGGGAACTGGCCTGTCGGCTGTGTGGCCACCCAGAAGAGACGGTGGCCCACGTACTCGAAGAGTGCCCCGGGCTGTGCGGGGGATTTGGAAGATGAAGTAACGGTACCTGCAGAGGGTTACCTCTACGGCGATGCCCGCTTGATGAGGCTCGCTTGCGATAAAATGAACCGGGTCTTAAGAGCCTAGCGGCTCGACCCAAAAGAGAATGAACATTCACGAGTTGGGCTTTTGAAAAAGTTTGCGCCAAAAAAGTGGCCGCCACAGCACAACCTAGTTTTAAATATCACAGAAAGGATACGTGCTACAGACAAGTCATGTGGATTAAGATTATTGTCACTCGTGTCAATATAAATGAAAGTAGGGTAGATTTAGGTGTCTTCGTGTAGTATGTAGGTAAGAAATCTACATAGTTGTCAAATTTTAAAAAATGCATTTTCAGGAAGGGACCGGTTCAATAATGGGCATATGTTCCAAGCGTAGACGTAAACATGACGTATTTTAATATACCTAGTGGATTGTAGTTGATATTATATGTCCCAAATGAGTCTGCATTACCCCAAGAATTCCCTTTTTGACCCCAGATTAAGTTTTTTACCTCTGTTCGCCGACCTCTTTCTTACGGGATGCCCGTCAGTCAATTGAGGGATTTTTAAAAAATACATTTAAAAAAAATTATTTTTAAATAACTTTTATCGAAACAAAGACGTTAACCATGACGATTAATATTCAATGTTTAATTTGTATGCATTAAAATAAAATATAATCTAAGGATGTTAACACAGTTTGTTTTCTGAAGGCCGCTTAAACGTTTATATAAAAAAAAAGCTTCACGCGGGGTACGATATTACAATGTAGATCTTCACAAAATAAATAATAAATACTTAACTGACAATAAAAGTGATTTGAAACATACTTATTTTCAAATAGAGAATTAACTTTTTTTAGGGGGGGGGTTAAAGATTTGTGACGTATTTTTAAAAGGGGGGGGGGTCTAAGTTTTTGTGACGACGCGTGACGAAGGGGGGTGGGGGAGGGGGTAAAAAATCGGCCAAAATCGGGTGACGTCATTTATGGACGGCCCCAAAACTGTTAGTTACAGTTTTACTTTTAAAATAAACACAATAATGGATCTATTTAAAACTCAAAGTATTAATTTTTTAAGGATTATACTTAATACATGAAGTCTGTCCAATATAGATCATTTATAGATTATAATTATATAGCCCTTTTGACTTTTGAGGATATTGACAGGTTATACTTATAGAAAAGTATTGAGTTTTTACAGTCACAGTATTGACAGTCTTCTTAAAATATGTTTAGCTATAAGAAAAATCTATTAATTAAATTTTGTTACAAAAATTAAATAAGGTTAAGAATCAAGAACTGAGATTAATATATTAATTAGATTATTTATTCCCTTTTAAATTTTAATGTATTCACTTCAAATTCAAATTTAATATTTTTGTTGTTGTTGTCCTATTCCAATTTACACTTTTAGTTCTCAGGACATTGCCTTGGACTTGATTATTAACACTATATTATAAATTAGATTTTGTACCAATGTAATTAATTATTTATAATTAAATATAATCTATTAAATACCAGTTCTTAACTTAGCAATTATGTTTACATTTTTTACAACAATTATTTAAGAAAGAAAGAAAAAGTGTTCACTAAGTTATTGATACACACTAAAAAATATCATTAGAAAATGAAAATTACATTATATGATAGCATCGGTAAATTTCAAGAATAGGTATCAAATGCAAATATCACATTCATTAATCTGACATAACATTACATTGCTCCAGAATATATTAAAATTATTTAAATTATTATTTGGACTTTAAAAAAAAATATTTTGGCATTTTAAAAATGATATCCTTAAAAATATTTGTAAAAACACCTACAAATATTTTTTGAATTTTTTTTCTTTCTTATGATGCACAGTAACAAAGGAAAAGAGCAATAAAGTATAATTCAAAATCATAAAATATTGTTTATTCATTAAACTTTACTAGTTTTGAAACACATACTGTAGAAAATGGAATTTTTTAAAGTTTAAAAAAATCATAAAGATATTGGTTGCCTTAGATATTTTGCTACTCACATTTGACTTATATTTATGTAAAAATGAATTTCTTATTTTCTTTAAAATGTGCATGTTTTTATTTTATCAACACAACTTAAGCTAACACCTATATAATGTTATAGTTTATCAATGACACTATTTAAAACTTGAATGACCCATTTTTAATACCACTTTTTGAAATCATTGTGTTACAAATAAATTCTTTATCAACAGATCTGCTACATAAAGAATTGTAATTCTCAGTAACAAATGGTGCAAGACGTACTTGCAAGGTTTGGTAAACAATTATTATTATTTTTTTCTTAAAAGAACATTACATCGTTTAAATATATTTATATTTTTAATATTAAATATATACATATATTTTTATAATAATAAGGCTGTAATAGCTAAATCTTAAAAAATATAATACAAAACTTAATTGTCTTATTTTTACAATTAAAAAACTTCATTGAAATACTACATGAATTTATTTTCATGTCTATAACTTACCTTTGTTTATTGATTTTATAATTTATACTAACCGATTTAGAAGCTAGCTTCCATTATATAAAAGACTAAAATAAAATCCTTAAAATTTAATGTAAAAAAATTTTCTTTACTTTTCATTTGCTGTCATAAAATTACAGTTACAGTATACTGTATATATTGTTCTTAGCAAGGAAACAAAAAGATTTTTTAGAAGTTTATTAACAAGTAAATATATATATATATATATATTCTTTTAATACTTATGCAGACAGAAAAATATAATTAAATTTACAAGTTTTTGTGTCCACAATACACATATAATATTTTTAAAAAAACAACGTGTAAGGGGCCGTCCATAAAATATGTCACGCTATTTTTTTAGCATTTTTAACTCCCCCCTCCCCCCTGTCACAAACTGTCACAAATCTCGGAAACTCTAAAGTATCTCAGACTTTCGAACAAATTTGTTCATTTTTATTTTAAAAATTATTAAAATTTAATAGAAAACACTGTGACGCCACACATGGCCAGACCCCCCTCCCCCTGTCACAAACAGTCACACTTTCTTACACCCCCTCTCCCCACCCCCCTCTGGAGCGTGACATACCTAATGGACGGTCCCTAATATAAAATTTAAATAGTAAGTTAATTAAAAAAAATAAACATGATAATGATTAATTTTAATGGAGTTTATATATATTTATCAAATATTTTATGAAACATGCTACTTTCTTAAGCATTGAAGTTTTGTAAAATTCTTTAGTTTTAAACGTTTTTAAACAAATAAATATCTCTACATTGTTTCCTTTTTAACCTTAAAGCATTTGTAATTATTTTTGTGACTAAATTCAATTTGAGTTTAAATAAGAATCAATGATGATTTAAAATCAAACAACTAAACTACTGTTATTCCCAAGGGTTTTTAAAATTTTGTTCTAAAGGGATTAGTATATTTTGTGATTTGAAGCATTTTTATTTTTACACTCTTAGTATATTACAAAATAAATGAACTAGGTTTTATAATAAGTTAGTCACAAATTTAAAGTTTTTTTTTAATATATATTTTTTTTATTTGTAAAACTATTCATTTTGTTTTCATTTTTTTGAAGCCTGTGCAAGTAAACATTATTAAAGTTTCAAAGTTTTTAAAATAAAAATTAATGGTTATATATGTTATTCATGCATTTTTTTCTGTGTTTAGTTATAAGGCTGCATTTGATTATAAGAACTATATCCCATTTAAAATATTTTTTTTTAAATGACTACCGACATAACTTACTTACCTCCATTTTACAGTTTTTGGTATACAGTAATTCAATACAGTATACAGTAATTATTTCTGTGAAAGACAATAATCTGTTAAATTTATATAGAATATTAACCAACTTTATTATCATAAAATATATAGCAATATATAAACTTTAAAAATAATATCTATATAATCATTTTAAAATAAAATTTTACACTAGCGATGAACATTAACTATAACAGTTTTTAACAGCCTTATATTTCTTTTCATTAAACAACAACTTAAAATCATCTATTTCACATAGTTATTGTAAATAACATATTTTCAGTATCTTTCAGTCACCTTATACTTCTGTTATTTCTATATTTCTTGTTTTCAGCATTCATTTTATTTTCGTCAAGCAAAATGTATTTGTTTTTTTAAGTATATATTTTTAATATAAGTAGCTTTATATTCCCTCATACGTCTCTGTTATAGCTATACATTTTTTATCAACGTACTATCTATATATTGTTTCTTACATTGAAGTGATCAGACCAGACATCATCGACGCTAATGCCTCCTTATCATTTGAAGTTCACTTTGATATGAGTAAATTTAGAGCAGCAGTCTTCGTTTTCTTTACTTCTTCCGTTTGTTTTTTATAAAAAAATGTCTCAACTTATTTGAGACTTTGTGTTATTGCTTTCTTTTTTAATGTCTACATGGGTTATACGAGGGAGATATTTTCTTCACGAAATTTTAGTTAACAATTGTGCCCCAACGACCCACCGACGGGTTAAGGCTAAGGGATACTCAAGTCAAGTCAATTTCTACATGTGAAGACCCAGAGCCGTCTTTACATCGGTTTGGGCCCCCGGGCAAAGAATTTTTTTTGGGCCCCTCCCCCCAAGGAATAAAAAATAAATATACATAATATATATAAATAAACATATTCCCATGGGGCCCCTATGTTCGTGGGCCCCCGAGCAAAAACCCAACGGCCCTATGCGTTAAGACGGCCCTGTGAAGACCTCAAGGGAAGAAACGGCTATATGATATTTTTCAATTATTTTTAGTTATCCCTGTATCTGATAGAGGATCAAATATAGACTTTCTGAATACGGATTTATGAAAAACATTTTTTATCGGACCCTATTAAAATGTCAAATCTATTTAGTTAATTTATAAGAAAATTGTAAAATTTTGAACTTTAAAACTGGAATATATCTAAACTACAAAAATGTGACATAACTGTTTCTTCCCTAGTGCTCTTCATGTGTTATACATTGTACATGTACTATAATTTATACATGGGTCTTACAAGGGATATACAAGGGAGATCATTTATACATGTGATATACAAGAGAGATAATTTCTTATGTATTAATTTTTTTTTACCCAGCATTTTTATGTAAGATTATTTATATGAAGATTAAAATTATCCAAAACAATTGTAAGACTTGTCTTAAATCTAATCATTTTTAACAATATTATTGTGTATGGAAAATTGTATAAGCCTAGTGTGTCCTGATGTGCGAGGTAAATTTGGGAACGTTTCCTTGTCAAGAAGGAATATAGTGTACCACATTAAAATGTAAAAAACACATTTATTATTAAAGGTGTGACCCTCGGTTAAAATCATCTACCACCAAGCGACCTACGAGACAAAAAAGTCCACACTCCTGAAAGGCCGTCCATAAATGACGTCACGCGCATATTTTGTGGGGGGTTGTCAAGTATTTGTGACGAGTGGGAGGGGTGTTTAAGAAATGTGACGTCACTTCAAAATGCGCCACTTTATATAAAAGTTGTACTAAAATATTTCATTGCTTGCAATTTATTTTAAGATGTTTTCAATGGTTTCAAACGTGTTACGATATATGAGAGCATTCTTAATCTTACACTAAATACTTACTGAAATGACAAAAAAGTAATTGGTAACATAATTAGCAATTAGAAAATACATTTTAAGGGGGGTGGTGGTCAAAACTTGGTGACGTCATGTTAAACTCTTGAGGTACATAATAAAATAAAAAACTTAACACGTAACAACTTCTATGCTAATAAAAATTTCAACAAATACAGGTTTCTCAAATGATATAATATTTAATTTATAAAACTAATATACGTTTTGTTCCATCAAAAGTTAATTGCATGTGGCTGTAGAAAATATTGAAATGTTGGATTGAGTACATGAAAACAAATCGTTTATTAACACTCATGAGATCACTGTACATTTTGTAATTTTATTATCAGAATGAATCTAAACGCTTTATTCATAGGTTGTTAAATATTTACGTAAATAAAATATTTGTTTCTGTGTGTGAGCTGGTGAGGGGCAACTCTTCTACTACTTTATTTAAATACCCACGAAATAATGAATCCGAAAAAAGTGAACTGCCAAGTAGGCCTGTCAACGGGTACCCGGGACCCGGGTACCCGTTGCCGTGTGATTACCCGGGTAGTAAAATTCCGCTCGGGTACCCGTGAAAATGTGGCTTCTATGTCTATATTAACCGTAGGCCAAACTTCGGCTCCCAGGCGGCTTTTTGTGTTTACATTGTGGCTTGCGAAACAATTTATCAAATGAAAATTTTTGTTTCAAATATATGCTGTGAAGTACTTCTAAGGAGAAATATCTGTCAACGGGAAATATCTGTCAACGGGAAATAAAATATGGTCCCAACAAATACAATGTATTTTGATATATCTTTTTTTTCTCTCAACCTGAAACAGAAATCGCACAACACACTCAAAAAAATTGTTCTTTAAAAGAATCGTATAAAGAAAACAAAAGTCCTCTGCCAAAAAAAAATAAATGATGGACTGCTTAGAGATGAAAGACGCTGTGTTTGTTAATAAAAAAACACGCTTGCTTTTACTAACTTTGCTTTGAAATACGCCATTGATACTAGCTAATATTGTTTATTTACCCCCTCTCCTCCCTTCACTCCTATAACCCACACCTGTTACATCCGCCTTACTTCTTGTGTTCATTAACACGTGGTGACCTAGAAAAACTGATGCTAATAATGCGTACAAGGTCGTCAGTATTTAAATTTAATAAATTGAATCGTTACTAACTGTTACTAACAGTGTAGGATGGGCAGACGTCGGCTGTGAGGATGGACTGCACAGAGATGAAAGATACCGTGTTTGTTTTTTGTTCATTCAAACACCCTTGCTTTGAAAGTAACTTTGCTTTGAAATAGTCGACAGTGGGTCACCGATTGATACTATATATCTAATGCCGTTTTTTCTACTCTCCCCCCCCCTCTCCTCTCTTCCCTCCTATAACCCAGTGCTTCTCAAATTTTTTTGTATTGTGGACCGGCAGGAATTTTTCCATTGCATCTGGAACCGGTGCACTATTTTCCCTGTACTTACATGGTAGCGAAATGAATTATATTTCCTTTTATTTTATTTCCTTTTATTTCTTTCATTTATTTGCTTAATATCAAAAATGACAAATTCTATAGGGTTAGTATTATTGATAGCAATTGGAGGATTAAAATTATATTTTTCTCTCCTTTCTTAATAACTTCCGCGGACCCCCACTTTGAGAAGCTCTGCAATAACCCACACCCTTGTATTCGCTTGTGTTTCTTGTGTTCATTGACACGTGTTTGCCTAGCCCAAAAATTGATATTAATAATACACCCAAAGTTAACAAGATGGGTTAGACGTCGTGTGGAATCAGGCCAATCAAGTTGACAGCGACACGGCAAAATGCAACCATTGTAATTAAATTGTGTCTGTGAAGGGTGGCAACCCAACGCGATAAAACGCCATGTGAACGTTATTCATAAAATTGATATTGATAAACAAACCGCCGATCCACCCAATATCGGAAATATTTTGGTGTCAACAAAAGCAGTACCACTGACCAAAGCACGATCACTTAAGATTTATCGCAGTATAGCATACGTCATCGCCATTAGCATCGACTACCGACGCCAAGTGGATATTAACATTCAAGGTATGACACTGAACGTTACGTCATTGCCGTTGACATTTTGTTTGCATGTTCAGTTTACTGTCGTTTATGAGTATGACGAATGCCTTTACAGCAGGAATTGAATAAAAGTTTTTAGTGCATTATAGTTAATTGTAGTGCATTAGTAATAGGATGTTACTGGAAGAAAGCCGTTGGCTACTACTACTGTGTGAAATGAGGTGCATGGATGGAGGCTAGGTTGCATTGTATAGCGATCATGACGGGGAAAATTATGCGACGTTTAAGTTTAGAACGGGTAACCCGGGTACCCGTTCGAAATTTTCACGGGTACCCGGGCAGCTTTTTCCAACAAAATTGACAGCCCTACTGCCAAGTACAGAATACAGATGGATTACTGAAATATATATTTTTAAATAATTTTTTTTAATAGTAATAGGAAAAGAACAATTCTGATCATTAACTTTTTGAGTTTTTTTCTTGTCACAAATTGATATTCTGTAGTATATTAATGGTTATCTATTTTTGTAATTTAAAGTTATTAATGTATATCAACAATAATTGGGGTTATTTGTTTCTCTATATTACAGTTATGTATAATATATATTTCAAATCATTATTGTGTATGTGCTGCAGAGACAACACTAATGGATGACGTTCCGCGGAAGTATGGGAATAATTGAAATTGTGCATGCGCATTGACTCAACTAAACTAAAATTGTCTAAACAGACTAAACAGTTAATGATTCAAATCAGCATGATATACAGAAGTTGATTTTGAGGGTAAAAACTGAATGGTGTTGAGCTATGATGGCGAACCTATGCCACGCGTGCCACAGACGGCACGCAGAGTCTAATCAGCCAACTACATCTTTACTTTTACTTCCTAACAAAACACTCAGTAACACTGTGTTGGCACTTTGCTATATAAAAGTAGGTTTTAGTTTTAATTGAAGTCTGGGCAAGCGACCATGGTTCGCCATCACTGGTGTAGAGAAACATAAATGTTATATGATAATACGATCTATCAATTTTTTTAAGTAAACAATAGTCCTGGGTTTAATCACGAGTTAATAAATGAAACACTTCATGGTCATGGACTTTTATTTTTATATTAATTTTTTAACGTTTGTAAATTAATCTTTATAAATGTATTTGTAATCACAATTTAGTTTGATAAAAACAAGTCAAAAGGTTTTTATGTCCTCAGTTCTTGAATGTTCTTAAACCATGTCTTGGTATAGAAAATCAAATACATTTTCGTCTATAATAAACGATATCCTACCTCCTGTAAACACTTTAAACAGTCTTGTCTACAAAATTCATTAACAAATGGCGGTTAAGCGTGACAAGTAATATCGGGATTTTATTTTCTTAAAAATAACTCAACCAACTCAGTGACATTTCAATTTAAAAATAAAATAGGGTAATTCAGTGAACCTTGTGCCATATAAATTACATTTCAATTTGACACTTGAGTTCGAATGTATTGAAAACAACAAACAAGTAATCCCATTTCTTCCAATCAATTATTTTATGTCTTCGTTGTTTAATTAATTTAATTACATTGACATAATGTACATGATTGGTTATGTTTACAGACATATTCTACCAAACATATTACTGATTTGAATTATGGGAACAAAATACTTAGCAAACAGTGTCATTACTTTCATTCTTCAAATTTTTTTACATGCTATTAGTATTAGAAAGAAAAAAAAACATAAATAAATGCAGTAAAACATTATGAATACGTCTGTTTTTTTAAAAGTAGATTCTATCGGTCAGCCCATATAAAAAATGTATTCTTTTTAATGCTGGTAATGATTTTAAAAAATTGTTCGATTATTCGGGAAAAATTTTTATCGATTGATTTCAATTAATTATATCGCGATTCATAATTTCATGAAATCGGTTAAGTCACAGTAATTCCATGGCCATGGCTTCCAAATTTTGTGACGTAGCGCAGCAAATTCATTCTTCTATGATTCTATGTAAGAAAAGTAAGGAAGAAAAACCTTTTTGTTTACGAATGCACGTCAAAATAAATAAAAAATAATAAGTGGGAAGTATGTAAGTAACAAAAGGAATAAATTGGAGAAAAAATATTATAATTTTTTTCCTAAATTGTAATCGAATTTTAATGGTTCTAATTAATTTAAATCAATTAAAAATTTTAATGACTAATCGATTAATTGTTCGTTAATTTTCGCAGCCTTAATTTAGATAAATAATATATGTTCTCTGTAATCTAGGGAATATCATTACCCCAACCATATTTGAATAGAAAATACACTACACAAAGAATCATGACTTCCCTTGAAACCCTTCTTAGACCCCGGAACTACCCCCACCCCCGTGGCCGCATCTTCAAAATCTCACTGCCACCATGCATTTTACAAAATATTCATCGACAGCAATATTAATATCATTATGTTGTCAAAATGTATCGGGGAAATCCAATACAGTGTTTATCAGGGGGTTTCCCAAGATTGAAGTTTTACGTGGTTCGTCTGTTACTTTAAATAACATGAACTCATAGATTATGGGTTTAAAGCAGTGGTTCTCAAACTGTCCTTGGTGGTCCGCGAACAAAGGGTGAAATTTTATTTTTTTAAAATTAAATACACAAAAAAAGTATAACTGTTCTCACTTTTTTAATATATTGATTAATTTCAATGACTCGATGGCGATAGCATATTGCCGAAAATAATATGTTATGATTATATGTTTACTTTCAGCTAATTATTATACCGGAATAACAGGATGTCACACTAGATTCTAGAAGATTATAGTAATAGTTGTTATATTGACATTCAGAAATAATTTTTTGAAACCATTGAGTAAATAAGTAAATTAGACTTAAATTAATATTAAAATTATTAAACTAATAAATTAATCAAATTGATTGAACTCATGGATAGATTTCTAATATAGAAAACAACGAACATAAGGACAACACTGATTCCTCAGAATCTATGTGTGAATCAAATGCAGTGCCGGAGAAAAAAGACGAATTGCCATACGACTGTATGATGAAGAAGATTCGCAGAATGATCTGCGTCATTATGAATGATCAACCCAGATCAGAGTGTGTAATATGCTCGCAAATTCTTGCAAATGAAGCGATGAAACCTGCAAAAGTCCGAAGACATCTTAAAAATAATCTTAATGTCTTCTCAGAGAAACCATTGTAATACTATCTGCGCAAAATATTCACTTGATATTCAATAGTCCTGTAATACGACAAGCAACTAATGAAAATGCTTTAGGAACATGAACTGTTGTGGCTTTACGAGTTGCACAGGGAGGTGTTAACAGACTGTTTGAATTTTCCTGATGCTGTGAGAGAGTTCCTTGGAGTATAAAAAAAAATTAAAGCTTATTGGTCATTTGAAAGATAGCTTATGGGTTGCTGTTCCGACTTACTTGGCTGACATTTTAAAGAACTGAATACAATTAATTCATCTCTGCAAGGAAAACAGCCGTATTTAATTACTCTCAGTGACAAAGTGTATGCTTTTACAAAAAAGCGTGATCTTTGGAAAACAAGTTTATTTAAGGCTAACTTTGACATGTTTAATCAATTGTTCGAATTTACCGATAAAGCCGGTTACTGCTGAAAACAATAAACAAGTTTTGATAAATTTAATTTCTGACAATATTCAATCACCGCTGGATAAATTTAACTTTTACTTTGGGGATTTAAACTTACAGAGGTTTTCTTTTGTTTCCAGTCCATTTCTTGCACACATTGATTCATTACATTTACCAACAGCGAACTTAAAACCTTTTCATTGAACTGACCAGAAATACTACTTTGAATATGTTGCATCAGAAAGTGAGCTTGATGAAATTATGGAGTATTCAGAACTGTCTCAGAAAGCTTTTAAAATCATTTTAACCTTTGCAAATCATATCTTTGTGAATGTGGATTATCTGCATAGGTAACAATAAAAAGTAAACATCGTTCCAATCTTGAAAATGAAGATGAACTACAATGGAGTCTTTCCAGTATTACACCTCGTTTGGATGTGCTGTGCTCAAATGTACAAACTCAAGGCATGCGCTAAATAAAGTAATGTAGTAGTCTAAAACTAATACTAACTAATGTTTATGACTTTAAGTTTTTTTATATTAAGCAATAAGAATTGAATAATACTATAAATATTAGACTAGTATAAGTGAGATTTGTTGTGTTGCAAAAGAAAGCCATTACAATCTTTTTCCATTTGATATTTTTTGGAGCACGCAAATCGTAGCATAGCAATATAGTTTTGCTTACTAACCTAACATGTATACTAATAACTAGTTATATACAAAGTCTAATTATATATGTGGCCGAGTGGTGGCTATGCTTTGTTAGTTGGAATAAGACTAACTGTTCAGCTAATAGAAAGAAAATAACACAATTCAGGTAAGTAGAGGACTATAGCTGTACATAATGTTTATTGAATTCTCGCTAAGCTAACATGACACAGTGTACAAATATTATTAAGTTACTCGTCCCTAATCGCTATGCCCTACACACTGGCTCTACACAACTTTTTTTTTAAGAAAAAGGGGGTTGCGGCGGAAACCTCGAATTACTATCATCGATCTCCGCTGCAGTCACTTTTTCGGCTATACACAACTTTTACTTAGGCCGTTCTCTCACTCCTTCTTTCTCTCGAGTGCGTCCCGTTTAATACCCTTTAGACTCCGCACCGTCTAATCTGTCAGTCATCTCGGACTACCCCTATGTCTAACCACGACCGTCACAGTCCATGTGTGTCCAGTACATCATTCACCAAGCCCCGCCCTCCCTAGATTAAAATTAGGGGGATGGGCTGGTTTGACGTAAGCGTGTCTGGTGCGACCTTGAATTCCCAATTCAAGCGAGATAACTTTTTGTGCCAGAACGTCACATTCCGCACCTCTAATCCAACTGACTCTCGAATCTACTGACCGCGCCGGTTGGCACCCGAATACGATTTTAACACCTCTGGTCAGTTGCCGTCTTTGTCAGTCCGCGCTTGGCTCCTTCGTAACATTAAAGACCTGCCGCGCTCAGCGGCGGTCAGTCTTTGAATGCAACTAACCGCCCTTAGGATCTAAAGACCCGCGCTCAGCTCCGCGCTCAGTGGCGGTCAGTCTTTGATCTCCACACAGTTCTAAATTTAAATCAAGTCATAATCAATAAATATTATAACTAATTTATGGGGCACACTGCCACATATATACATTTCCAGCACGGCAGTAGCACAATTTTCAGAAGTGGTCCGCGACTAAGACGCATTTTTTTCAAGTGGTCCTTGACTCTTAAAATGTTGAGAACCACTGGTTTAAAGTATGTGAAATAATTCTAACAAACGTTGCTACGACAAGCGTTCAAATGTATAATTATAAACGTAAATTCAAACTATCATATATATATATATATATATATATATATATATATATATATATATATATATATATATATATATATATATATATATATATATATATATATATATATATATATATATATATATATATTAGGGCTGTTAACGATTAATTTTAATTTAATCGATAACTTTCGAAAAATTAACGATTAATTAGTCGTTAATTTCGATTAAAGCCAAAAAATAAAATGTATGATGCCATAAGTAGGGCTGCGGAAATTATCGATTAATTTCTCGATTAATCGTTAAAATTTGTATCGATTAAATATCGATTAAAATAATTTTAATCGATAAAAATTCGATTAAAATGTACGAAAATATTTATAATATTTTTAAAAAATTTTTAGTAATAAATAGTTAATTATTAATAATTAAAAATAATTAATAATAATTTATATAAAAAAAATTTTACGTACACACATCTCCCGCGTAATATTAAAATTTATTTTATTAATCTATGTGGACCGGCAGAAACCAAACAAAAATTGTGGACAGACAGGAACGAAAGCAAGTTAATAAAAACTAGGGAAAATTAACTGACACCAGGAGCGCAGGGAAAAAGGGGAAATAACTCAATAAAAAAATTTTTAAAGTCAATTATCTGTTTTTGTTACTTCCCTTGAAATATACAGTTTAATGACGAAATACATTTCTATTTTTGGCTTTAATTGAAATTATCGATTAATTAATCGATAATTTTTCAAATGTTAACGATTTAATTTAAATTAATCGATAACAGCCCTAGTCATAAGTAACACTTATTAAACGTTCTTGTTGAAAATCTAAATAACATTGTAATGTCTCCTTTAAATGTCATCTTTTAAACAACTACATAAAAAGACAATTGTGTTGACATTATTTGGTTCAAGTGATGAACGGGTCTAATTGACAATATAACTAGCCGAGCTGAACAATCATTCACATGGAACTGAGGTAACTGGTATGCAAAAAAGGTCTTGGCAAGGAATGACATTATCGGATATCGGTGTTCATTAAGTTTCCACCATTGTAAAGGGTTAATGAATTCAGGAACTTTCATCTCCATTTTGTAACGCAGTAATTCATCAGAAGAGCTGTCATCATTTTCTGTCTCTGAGTCAGACACCATTACTGCCAATAGCTTAATACGCTTTTCATTTGGTTTGATAAGTAGGCGAAGTGTTAGAACCATGGTAGGCAAACGATTTCTCACAATGGAAATAATAAACTATCAACATTTCGAACATTCCCGTCAGTCAATAGTTTAAAACCAAAATTTTCGTGTAATAGTCACGAAATTTGTTATTATTTATCGGCCACCATTTTTTTTTATTTACTTTTTGACTTCCAATAATTTGTAAGTGATGGGTAAATCGTTAAAAATAATTTAATCTTTAAAATGTTTAACGATTAATCAAGAAATTAATTGTTAAATTACCGCAGCCCTATACCCATGTATTTGACAAGTTTACTTCATTTTGCTATCTTGTATTAGATTTAAAAGCAATGATGATAATCTCATGGATTTCAACAAAGCAGACGGGTACCGATGCTTATATAAAGATAAACTAAAAATGCAATAATTTCAATACGGTACATTCGATCGATCTGAAATTTTGATACATTGCATTGTCATCCAAGATCTATCTGTGGTAAAATTTTGAGATCTCTAGGACCATCAAAAGTGGTTTAATGTTACGTTTCAAGATTTGAAGGAAGGATGGATACAAACAGTGTGAATTAAATAAAAGCGTGTAATGAACAGGTTTTTGAAATTGACATCTTGCATGGAATGGGCCCGGTGGCCACTTGATGTGTTTTTCCCCTATATTACCTATATAAAATTAGTTTAAGCGTTAGATAATGAGAAAATAAATTGATCATGACCAAACTTAGAATATAAAATTTTTTGGAGCCTACATTAAATTACTATAGGGCACTGAACTCCTACTGTCCATTCCCTCGGAGCTGGGGGCCCCAGCTGTCTTTTTTTACTGCACGTTAATAATTGTATTTGTCACGTGTGAATCACATAAGGGATGACGGAGGGGTCACGTGAGTAAAAGTGCGGGAAGAAAGAGTTGTTCCCATTGGCTAAGAAGGTTGGGAAAAGGAGTGTGAGTCAAGATGGCGAGAATACAGTGTTGATGTCACCACTTTGTATAACCTCAAATTATATTTATGTACATAAGATTTGTATTAAAGTTGTTTTATTGAAACCAATTCTTCAGAGGATTATTGGATGCAAAGTTATGTATTGAGAGAACGCCTACAAGTTACATAAATAAGTAAAAACAAGTTACAGCATTCCCCATTCAATTTTACACGATTTTGATAAATAGTTGTTGTACAATGGCAATAAAAAATATAAATTATCACTCATTTTGGGGCCCTTAATATCGTTTCTTCTTTTGTAAACTTTTAAACTATTAATTTATATATATATATATATATATATATAAATCAAAGTATGTCTGTCTGTGTGTGTGTGCATGTCCTTTATAGCTGACTAAACCATTCACCCGATCTCATAGTTTAAGGGTTTTGACTGATGTTTTAAGTGATCTTTACTTTACTGAAAGTCCTAAAAGATATTGTAAGAGTTCTTAATTGATAGTTTAAGACGTCTTAACTAATAGTTAAAGGGAACTTAATTGATAGTTTTAGGGGTCTTGACTGATATGTGAAGGGATTGGACTTATCGATAAAGGGGTCTAGCATATTTTAATGGGGTTTTAATTAATAGTTTTAGTTGTCGTGATTGTTAGTTTAAGGGGTCTTGACTTATATTTAAAGGGATATTAAGTGATATATATTGTGGTCTTCAATGATAGTTAACAGGGTTTTAACAGATAGTTTAATGAATAATTGACTGATAGTTAAAGGGTCTTGAATAATAGTTTAAAAGGTCTTGTCAAAAGTTAAGGGGTCTTGGCTGATAGTTTAAGATGTCTTAACTGATAGTTTAAGGGGTCTTAACTGACATTTTAATTGATCTTAGCTGATTTTTTTTTGAAATTTTAGCTGATATTTCAAAGTATAATAAATGATCATTAAATGGGTCTAAACTTTTAGATTAAGAGCTTTTAATTGATAATTTAAGGGGTTTTGACTGAGAGTTGAATTGGGCTTAACACATAGTTTAAGGAGTCTTAAAATTTGTTTAAGGGGTGTTAACTGATAGTTTAAGTGCTTTTTGTACGTCATTAACATGCGCTGTGAAAGGAGAAACTATTAAAATTGTAGTTGAAAAAAGTGCAGTATTAAAAAAAAACGATTCCAATAAATTCGCTCTTTCCTGTAGAAAGTTGATGAGATATCTCTCATCCCATTATCATTGACGTCACATGGAGTTTGAAACTCTTAGTGCGGTTGATGAGACCAATCCTCAAGTGGCAGTCTCGTCTGCATAGCACCTACACGAATGCGGTTGGGCAGTTTTGCCTCGCTCTTTTTCAACTGCTTCGGCTCTGGTTGGTTCCTCGGCTCTAAGTGATCCTTCTTTCTCTAATGTCCGGCACGTGGACCTATCCTCTGCCAGGTTTTCCCATTTTTATATTTCAATGATGGCTGCTTTCATGTCTTTTCTGCATATGTCCGTGTATCTGAGACGTGGCCGACCAACCGACCTTTTCCATGTCACCCGCTCGCTGTATCGCACATCCTTGGGTATTCGACCAGTTTGCATTCTCTTGACGTGTCCAAGCCATCGGAGGCGTCTTTGACTTAAAATGACTGGAATGCTGCGTATGTTTGTTTGAGCCAGAAACTCCGAGTTGGGGACTTTCTCTTGGTGTTTGATGTCTAAGATACAGCTCAGGCATATGAGGTGTAAGCTATTGAGCCTTCTTTCATGCCTGGTGTAAGTGGTCCAAGACTTGCATAAATAGAGGAGTGTGCTCAGGTCGTAGGCCTGGAATACCTGAAGCAAAGTCACTGCTGTGAGTTTTGCACTGGAACAGACAAGACCACAAACATACTCAAAATGCCGCACACTTCTTTAGTGCCACTACCATACTCTATACTCCGAAAAAGTCCTTAGTGCCAGTATCATACACATCACATTTCTTTAGAGCCACTACCATACTCCACACATGTCTTCAGTGCCACTACTGATTTCAACACACGTCTTCATCGCCACTACCGTACTCGACACTACGCACACATCCAATGCACAAAGCAAAAACCATCAAATTTCATTGCGGTGGTCAACTGGGCAGTTTGAGATCATTTAATGACTCTGGACTTTTGAATATCTGTGAATCAATACGTCATAAAGGGGTGTTGCGACACGCCTTTCGGACCTACCAGCATTAAAAGACTGGGTCATTAATTGTTACAAACAAATTAAGTTTTTGATATGGTGAGTAGTATAGGTTTGGACGAAACGGGTCGTATTTGGGTGGCGGTGGCGGTGACGTCACCACAGCTGTTGCCCTTACCGGCGCGCGCGCATGTTGTTATACAACATGTTAATTATCTTAGACAAGTTAATTAGAGCTGTCATGTTGTTATACAACATGGTCATTAGAGGTGTCATGATAATTAGTATGTCATGTTGTTGTACAACATTGTTGTTAATTATGTTAATTAGGATATCCTATTGTTATATGTTCATTAGAACATCTGTTCTTGTGGTTAAAGGGGGATAAGCATGTATTTAAGGTTTACTTCCCCTTTTTTATTTCCAATGTATTCAATTATTTAATTTTTAACCTTTTTATTCAATTATTTCATAATTGAGTGTTCCTCAAATTATTTTTATTTATTTAAGTATTAAGTGGTTCTCACGGTATTATAGTATTTTATAATTGTATTTTATTTGTTGAATGGTAGTATTTTAAGGTTCTCAATGTATAAATTGTATTTTATTTGTTGAATGGTCGTATTTAAAGGTTCTCAACCTATTTCTCTTTATTTTTCATTTAATTATTAAGTGGTTCTCAAGCTATTTTATTATTTTTTAATTGTATTTTATTTGTTGAATGGTCGTATTTAAGGGTTTTAAGCACGGTTTTTATGTGCTTCAGGTTGTTAGGCGATGTATTTTATTTGGGGTACTCTGCTGGACAGTTGTTGTTGGTGGGGAATTTAATTCAAATAACATAGTGGGGGCAGTCGATGGTATAGGTTACATCAGGAAGGGTTTAGTATATATTATAATTATTTAGACAAATTTAGGAGGGTTGGAAAAAATGGCGATGTTTAGTCCTGTGATGTTAGCATAGGTGTGGTAGTATAAAGTATGTACTAAAAGTGACGAAGGGGATTTAGAAGGCGTTGGTTTAGGTTAAAATCAATAGTACAAACGAGGCGACGGGTTTGGATGACCATATGTTACCACTTTTATGGCCGTTTTAATAAGTTAGTGGAGGTATGGAATGTGACCCAGGACAAGTAATGCGTTGGCGTAGGTTAAAATCAATAGTACAAACGAGGAGAGGGGTATGGACGGGGGCAATTGCAGATGTTGGTGGTTAATTTAAGGTTGTTTTCTTTGTAAATTTAAATAATTTTAGTAGTTTTATAGGATTTTCTAAACTAAAGCAAAAGTTTTCATCTTATTGTGGAGGTCTATGTTATGAAAGGTCTTTTTGTTCGTAGTGTTTCTTAATTCTAGGGTTTCCACTAAGTTTATTTGACAGATTCAGCCATGCTTCTTATCTTAGTATCGGGAATATTTTCTAAGTTTAACGGTGTTTCCTTTCTTCCTTGTAATAGTTTTTATTAGATTAGTAGTTTAAGTCAAGAGGTTTTTATGCATTCTCCTCTAAGGGACAGAGACAGATGTCTAGTTTCAAGGGGACTCGAGTTTGTTTCTTTTCTTAACTAGAGAGTCTCATCTTAGTGTCGGAAATAGTGTTGAAGATCAATGGTCTTTTTTGTTTTTGTTATTTACATATTCTAATCTTAAGATCGAACACAGTTTTCTAAGTTACATTGTCTTTTTTGATAAGACTATTTTCTTAACTAGAGATTCTCCTCTTAGCGCAGATCACGATTCTATAAGTTCAACGGTCTTTTTGTTTTTGTTTTTTTGTTACTTACTCATTCTCCTCTTAGAGACAGCGACAGATTTCTAGTTACAAGGAGTCATTTTCTTAGTGTTTTTATTTATTTATAAGCGTTAGTTATCTTAACGACGCGGACAGTTTTTATAAAGTTAAACAGTGTTTGTTTGTTTTTCTTTCTCCATATACTATCGGTACCAAATTTGGTAATTTTTAAAAGGTTGCTTGGCGTATTTTTGCGATAGATATTTTAGTTTGGTTGATCAATAGTATTTAAACTTGAAGAAATTTTTAATAGTGTCAGGTAGACTTTGATAAAGTGGGTAGGGCTTTATAATTCAACCATTCAACAGGTGTTGTAAATATTTTTTAACTGAGGTTTTTTTTGTATTCGTAAGAGTAGCTTTTTAAAAGTAATTTATTATTCTGTAAATTAATTTTAATTTTTGTAAACAAGTTATCTGACTATTGTATTTTGTTGTCTAGTTTTAAACCGAAATTCAAGTGTAAAATAAGTGATCTCTTGTAAATTTTTTGTAAGGAAGGTTATAATTTATGGTTTTGGTTAAAATTTACACATTTTATAAATCAGTAATTGTTAACATTGGTAGGTAATTTTTGAGGAAGGGAAAATATGTGAAAACAGGTTATCGTTGTAGCGAAAGTTTAGGAAGCTATACTGTATCACTAGGGGTTATAACAAGTGATTTGTAAAGATTTACAGGTTTATGTTTATACTTGGAACACTAACGATTAGATGCTGTGGTATCTAGTTGGTCACCACATGTTAATAGACGAGAGTGTCTTATTGATCAGGGAAAGGAAACAGATGGGTTAAGCTACAGGCGAAAATATGCAGGCTGGTGAAATATAAAATAGGTCAACTACTAGGTGAGATTCCTATATACAGGTGGTTGTGAAAACTTATTTGTTTGAAGGACAGTTAAGAATTAGAGTGGTTGCAGTAGTTTGTTCGTTTCATCAAGTCCCTAGGGTTGCTGTTGTATGTTCATTATATGTCTTTCACATGTATACAACAAACCGGTACAATAATCCAAAAAGTTAGCGCCTCGTTTTCCATCTGTAAGGTCCATATGCGGGATGGTTTAAACTATTTTTGTTTAAGTAATGTAAGCTTTGAGTTTTAGAGTTATGTTTTACAAATAGGAACTCACACTGTCACATGACACGCGTTTTTACAATAAGGCTCTAAGTTTCTCCCCTTTTAGTCTCGTCTTGTTAATAGGTGTGATAGAAAGTCTGCGGTAAAGACTAGGTGTATTTAGCTTTATGTGCACAGTCTCCTAGTTCACGCGTTTTCTATGTGAATGCAATTTGTATCTAGCCTCGTATACTAGATTTTATGACTCAAAAACCCAAATGTCCAACCCCAGTAGCTAAGTGATAGCGTCCGAGACTTGAATTTACAAAGGCAAGAAAGTCTAAACAGAGTTTATTGATACATAAGACTATAACTATAATTTATAAATATAACAAATCAATGTTGTTTATTTTTCCTATTTAATCATATTATGTAGTAGGCCCACAATACTTTGGTTTGATAATTATAAAAACGAACTTTTAAATAAAGTATTAATGAGTTTCTCTTTATCTTGACGCAACTACGGTGGCAACGGCACCAAGGCCAATAGCAGTAAATAATACACCTTTCCATATCTTCCCCGCTAAGTCCCCGTGGTCTTGGAAGTACTCAACAAATGTATCCTGAAATTTAGAAATAATACATGTTGTTTGTTGTATTTCAAAAAGGCACCTTAACTTTATTGTAACTAGCATGGAATGAGCGGCAACTCCTCAATACATGTCAAATTAGGTAGTAAAGAGAAAATAGTGATGATAAGTGAACTCTGTCTTATGACCGGTCAACTGTTAACATAAATAACTAAAACTATTTAGACACCCCCTCACCTAATTAATTAAAATAATAAAGATAATTACCCATCCACCATTGTCGAGAATCCATATACCAAGTTTGTTAGCAACATATTTTCCAACAAATAATCCAATTTTCTTTTGATATTGTTTTGACCTCAAAGAATATGAGTCACTGATTTTATCAGATTCTGATTCATCTTTTACGATATTGTCAACGTAGTACTTAGCAAGTCTAGCTCAAAAGGCATAAACAGCAACAATTCTTCCCCACGTAACTTGTCCATCTTCAAAGATTTCATCAGCAACAATAACAAAAGTTGGAAATGTATTGGTTTCATTAGGTTTTAGTCTACTGACCATGCCTTTAAAAACTAAATCATAACGATCTGACAACTCTTTAACAGTTCGCCTTAATGTGCTACAATATCTATTGGGAGGTTTTTTAGAATTTGTTTGGTTAAAATTCAGAACTAAATCTTCTCCCATAGACTCTGCATCATGACGAACTTGATCCAACGATGAGTTAGAAAATGTTTGTCTACGATCTTCTCTCACTCGGCCAATATCATTTAGTCCACGGGCTGATAAAACACCAAAGCGTTGAGTTACTTGGACAAATAAATTTTTGTTGGAACCGGCCATTACTTTATGTTCTATTTCATCAAATGTATTATGTTCTGTGGTTGAGAAAACCAGACTATTGTGTTCGCGTCCGCTGCTCGTCCGTGGAGTTGGTTTCCCTAGCAAACCGATGATAATGTTGTGGAGCAACCACCATAACTTGGAACGATTTCTGTCTGTGACTCTAGCTTGCTTGAAAAATTGAGAAGAGTGGAAATGCTAATTTATAGTATAATATAGGGGTCGGGAAACATGGCTCCCGAGGAAGATGTGGATCGACAAAGTCAGTAAGGGTGGTAGAAGATATTCTTGTTAGGGTGATGACAGTTGTGTGCATGGAAGAAGTGCTCAGGTTGTCGACAAGGGAGAACAAATGTATGCCGTTGGAGTAATAGTAACAGACTTGGAATTTGTCGGGAGTGTTTGTAAAAGAGAGTAAGGGAAACGGTATTGTCACGGTCATGAACTAAGTAGGAAGGGAGAGCAAAGATACACAGCTCGAGTAAAAGTAAACTTGTAGAAAGACAAACGGTCGTGATAAATAAAACGAGGGTCATGTTTTCCTTTAAGGGAGGGTTATAATTTTTTTTCTTTTCTAGAACCACATTTAACAACATCACTGTTCCCTCTTTCTTCCTTCGTTCATTTGTGGTTGTAACTCTGTTTAATTTTGTTGATGTCGTAGACTTCAAGAGGTCTTTCTAAGCATTTTATAAATCTTATTTTGTCTTGATAATCATTTTTTCGACATGTTGAGATTTCATTTTTTTCTTCTGAGGGTTTTCTTTTAGTTTCCAGAGGAATGATTTTTGAGGAGATGAAACGTAACCGTTTGAATACCAGACATAAGCGCACAGTTCAACGAGACATGGATCGCGCAATTTACATGATCGATTTGAACTATCGTGTATCCACTATGTCCGATTAGAAACCTATCACAGGAGGTACGGTGGGCGCAACCTACCAGACTAGAAGAATTTTTCGTTCGTCTAGTGAAACAGATAAACAAGAACGATGATGAACTTGTCATGTTTCTTAGTTGTAACACGCATAGGGTCTAACGATGGTTATAAGACATTAACGATAGATGATAATAAGACTGAGGATACACCGTCACTTAGAGAAATTTTGACTTGACTACCCCTCTGGATCGGTCACGACGTTGTAGCAAGGGGTTGACTAAAAACAACGGTGGGGGAAAAGTTAGAGTATTGTCAACAATAAATTTCCTTAGAGGGGATGGGTTTTGCTGGGGTAGGGATAAGTAAAAGAGCAAATGAGTTGGATGTAAAGAAGTCAAAGCCGTGATGGGTGAAGTTATTTGAAGATGAGTTGTTGGGTTGATTTTAATAGAACAATAAATGTGTCTTGAAAGTTAGGTGTTTAGGTGTACGACGTACGGTGAAAACTAAATGGAGGTTGCAGTAGGATGATACAAGGTGGGAAGTAACTTGTGTGAGATGTAGGTATAACATATCTAGCAGAGAGGTAGAGAGAGAGAGAAAACAGTAGTAGGGTGAGATTTTAGTTTGACTAGGGCAAACGTTGTGATAAAAGATAGGAAGAAAACAAAGTGTGATGGTTAGGTATGGGATCACTTTGTAGTTGGGAGAGATAGAGAGAAAACAGTCGTTGGGTGATGTCCGGGTAAGGAAGCAGTCTTACAAGGAGGCATAGTTATGACCTTTTGTTTTGGTTGAAATTGTAAATAAATGGAATGTGTGGTAAAAGCGAGGTATGGAAATTTAGAAAGTTAACGGAGATGGTGAGCTGGTATCGCAGCTGTTTAACTTGACAGTGGAATGAGGGAAATCAATAGCATTAGGGAAGTGGAAAGGTGTGGGGCGGGTTTTAATTAATGACATAGGGTGAGTTTTAGAGTCAACGAGTGAAGCAAACAGATAAGTGTATGGTTACTGTTTATGTTTAACTTTGGAAAGTTCAATCTGTTTAAAACAGATGAAGTAAAAACTTAAGGGCTAGGTGAACTTTTTAGAAATCAAGCGATGGAGTGAGATACGTAGATACGAATAAGGATGTTTGTTAAAAGTAGCAGCAAATTTTTCGTGAAAGACTAGGAGTCAAGTTCAGGAGGGTGGTTATAAATTATTAACTGTGAGTGTAAAAACACGAGACGGTTTAGGAGTCAATGTGAAGATAGTGGTTGAGTGTAACAACACGAGACGTGAACATGAAGAGGGAGTTTGTAAATTATTAACAATGAGTGTAACAACACGACAAGAATTAGGAGTCAACGCGAGGAAGGAGGCTGAGTGTAACAACACGAGACGTGTTAGGAGTCAACGTGAAGATGGAGGTTGTAAATTTTTAACAGTGAGTGTAACAACACGAGACGGTTTAGGAGTCAACGTGAAGAGTTTGTAAATTTTTGGGTGGGAGTGTAACAACACGAAAACTTTAGGACTCAATGTGAGGAGGGATGTTGTACATTATTACTAGAGACGAGAAGGGTTAGGAGACAACATGAGGACGGAGGTTGTGAATTAATAGCAGGGAGGGAAAATAGATGAGAAGGGTTAGGTGTCAGCGTAAGGAGGGATGTCTTGAATTATAAGTCGGTAGAGTTACAAGATGATAAGAGGTTTGGTACAGAAGGGAAGTTTAATGTGGACATGTTTGTTGGTTAAAGTGTTTTGGAAAATCGGAATTTCAAGGTTAAGTTTCGCATGAAAAGAAAAAAAAGATGTAGGTTATATCTGAATCTAAAGTGGAAGAGAAGGTAAATGGGGTTGGTGTTGTTTTTAGTCAACCCCTTGCTACAACGTAGTGACCGATCCAGAGGGGTAGTCAAGTCAAAATTTCTCTAAGTGACGGTGTATCCTCAGTCTTATTATCATCTATCGTTAATGTCTTATAACCATCGTTAGACCCTATGCGTGTTACAACTAAGAAACATGACAAGTTCATCATCGTTCTTGTTTATCTGTTTCACTAGACGAACGAAAAATTCTTCTAGTCTGGTAGGTTGCGCCCACCGTACCTCCTGTGATAGGTTTCTAATCGGACATAGTGGATACACGATAGTTCAAATCGATCATGTAAATTGCGCGATCCATGTCTCGTTGAACTGTGCGCTTATGTCTGGTATTCAAACGGTTACGTTTCATCTCCTCAAAAATCATTCCTCTGGAAACTAAAAGAAAACCCTCAGAAGAAAAAAATGAAATCTCAACATGTCGAAAAAATGATTATCAAGACAAAATAAGATTTATAAAATGCTTAGAAAGACCTCTTGAAGTCTACGACATCAACAAAATTAAACAGAGTTACAACCACAAATGAACGAAGGAAGAAAGAGGGAACAGTGATGTTGTTAAATGTGGTTCTAGAAAAGAAAAAAAATTATAACCCTCCCTTAAAGGAAAACATGACCCTCGTTTTATTTATCACGACCGTTTGTCTTTCTACAAGTTTACTTTTACTCGAGCTGTGTATCTTTGCTCTCCCTTCCTACTTAGTTCATGACCGTGACAATACCGTTTCCCTTACTCTCTTTTACAAACACTCCCGACAAATTCCAAGTCTGTTACTATTACTCCAACGGCATACATTTGTTCTCCCTTGTCGACAACCTGAGCACTTCTTCCATGCACACAACTGTCATCACCCTAACAAGAATATCTTCTACCACCCTTACTGACTTTGTCGATCCACATCTTCCTCGGGAGCCATGTTTCCCGACCCCTATATTATACTATAAATTAGCATTTCCACTCTTCTCAATTTTTCAAGCAAGCTAGAGTCACAGACAGAAATCGTTCCAAGTTATGGTGGTTGCTCCACAACATTATCATCGGTTTGCTAGGGAAACCAACTCCACGGACGAGCAGCGGACGCGAACACAATAGTCTGGTTTTCTCAACCACAGAACATAATACATTTGATGAAATAGAACATAAAGTAATGGCCGGTTCCAACAAAAATTTATTTGTCCAAGTAACTCAACGCTTTGGTGTTTTATCAGCCCGTGGACTAAATGATATTGGCCGAGTGAGAGAAGATCGTAGACAAACATTTTCTAACTCATCGTTGGATCAAGTTCGTCATGATGCAGAGTCTATGGGAGAAGATTTAGTTCTGAATTTTAACCAAACAAATTCTAAAAAACCTCCCAATAGATATTGTAGCACATTAAGGCGAACTGTTAAAGAGTTGTCAGATCGTTATGATTTAGTTTTTAAAGGCATGGTCAGTAGACTAAAACCTAATGAAACCAATACATTTCCAACTTTTGTTATTGTTGCTGATGAAATCTTTGAAGATGGACAAGTTACGTGGGGAAGAATTGTTGCTGTTTATGCCTTTTGAGCTAGACTTGCTAAGTACTACGTTGACAATATCGTAAAAGATGAATCAGAATCTGATAAAATCAGTGACTCATATTCTTTGAGGTCAAAACAATATCAAAAGAAAATTGGATTATTTGTTGGAAAATATGTTGCTAACAAACTTGGTATATGGATTCTCGACAATGGTGGATGGGTAATTATCTTTATTATTTTAATTAATTAGGTGAGGGGGTGTCTAAATAGTTTTAGTTATTTATGTTAACAGTTGACCGGTCATAAGACAGAGTTCACTTATCATCACTATTTTCTCTTTACTACCTAATTTGACATGTATTGAGGAGTTGCCGCTCATTCCATGCTAGTTACAATAAAGTTAAGGTGCCTTTTTGAAATACAACAAACAACATGTATTATTTCTAAATTTCAGGATACATTTGTTGAGTACTTCCAAGACCACGGGGACTTAGCGGGGAAGATATGGAAAGGTGTATTATTTACTGCTATTGGCCTTGGTGCCGTTGCCACCGTAGTTGCGTCAAGATAAAGAGAAACTCATTAATACTTTATTTAAAAGTTCGTTTTTATAATTATCAAACCAAAGTATTGTGGGCCTACTACATAATATGATTAAATAGGAAAAATAAACAACATTGATTTGTTATATTTATAAATTATAGTTATAGTCTTATGTATCAATAAACTCTGTTTAGACTTTCTTGCCTTTGTAAATTCAAGTCTCGGACGCTATCACTTAGCTACTGGGGTTGGACATTTGGGTTTTTGAGTCATAAAATCTAGTATACGAGGCTAGATACAAATTGCATTCACATAGAAAACGCGTGAACTAGGAGACTGTGCACATAAAGCTAAATACACCTAGTCTTTACCGCAGACTTTCTATCACACCTATTAACAAGACGAGACTAAAAGGGGAGAAACTTAGAGCCTTATTGTAAAAACGCGTGTCATGTGACAGTGTGAGTTCCTATTTGTAAAACATAACTCTAAAACTCAAAGCTTACATTACTTAAACAAAAATAGTTTAAACCATCCCGCATATGGACCTTACAGATGGAAAACGAGGCGCTAACTTTTTGGATTATTGTACCGGTTTGTTGTATACATGTGAAAGACATATAATGAACATACAACAGCAACCCTAGGGACTTGATGAAACGAACAAACTACTGCAACCACTCTAATTCTTAACTGTCCTTCAAACAAATAAGTTTTCACAACCACCTGTATATAGGAATCTCACCTAGTAGTTGACCTATTTTATATTTCACCAGCCTGCATATTTTCGCCTGTAGCTTAACCCATCTGTTTCCTTTCCCTGATCAATAAGACACTCTCGTCTATTAACATGTGGTGACCAACTAGATACCACAGCATCTAATCGTTAGTGTTCCAAGTATAAACATAAACCTGTAAATCTTTACAAATCACTTGTTATAACCCCTAGTGATACAGTATAGCTTCCTAAACTTTCGCTACAACGATAACCTGTTTTCACATATTTTCCCTTCCTCAAAAATTACCTACCAATGTTAACAATTACTGATTTATAAAATGTGTAAATTTTAACCAAAACCATAAATTATAACCTTCCTTACAAAAAATTTACAAGAGATCACTTATTTTACACTTGAATTTCGGTTTAAAACTAGACAACAAAATACAATAGTCAGATAACTTGTTTACAAAAATTAAAATTAATTTACAGAATAATAAATTACTTTTAAAAAGCTACTCTTACGAATACAAAAAAAACCTCAGTTAAAAAATATTTACAACACCTGTTGAATGGTTGAATTATAAAGCCCTACCCACTTTATCAAAGTCTACCTGACACTATTAAAAATTTCTTCAAGTTTAAATACTATTGATCAACCAAACTAAAATATCTATCGCAAAAATACGCCAAGCAACCTTTTAAAAATTACCAAATTTGGTACCGATAGTATATGGAGAAAGAAAAACAAACAAACACTGTTTAACTTTATAAAAACTGTCCGCGTCGTTAAGATAACTAACGCTTATAAATAAATAAAAACACTAAGAAAATGACTCCTTGTAACTAGAAATCTGTCGCTGTCTCTAAGAGGAGAATGAGTAAGTAACAAAAAAACAAAAACAAAAAGACCGTTGAACTTATAGAATCGTGATCTGCGCTAAGAGGAGAATCTCTAGTTAAGAAAATAGTCTTATCAAAAAAGACAATGTAACTTAGAAAACTGTGTTCGATCTTAAGATTAGAATATGTAAATAACAAAAACAAAAAAGACCATTGATCTTCAACACTATTTCCGACACTAAGATGAGACTCTCTAGTTAAGAAAAGAAACAAACTCGAGTCCCCTTGAAACTAGACATCTGTCTCTGTCCCTTAGAGGAGAATGCATAAAAACCTCTTGACTTAAACTACTAATCTAATAAAAACTATTACAAGGAAGAAAGGAAACACCGTTAAACTTAGAAAATATTCCCGATACTAAGATAAGAAGCATGGCTGAATCTGTCAAATAAACTTAGTGGAAACCCTAGAATTAAGAAACACTACGAACAAAAAGACCTTTCATAACATAGACCTCCACAATAAGATGAAAACTTTTGCTTTAGTTTAGAAAATCCTATAAAACTACTAAAATTATTTAAATTTACAAAGAAAACAACCTTAAATTAACCACCAACATCTGCAATTGCCCCCGTCCATACCCCTCTCCTCGTTTGTACTATTGATTTTAACCTACGCCAACGCATTACTTGTCCTGGGTCACATTCCATACCTCCACTAACTTATTAAAACGGCCATAAAAGTGGTAACATATGGTCATCCAAACCCGTCGCCTCGTTTGTACTATTGATTTTAACCTAAACCAACGCCTTCTAAATCCCCTTCGTCACTTTTAGTACATACTTTATACTACCACACCTATGCTAACATCACAGGACTAAACATCGCCATTTTTTCCAACCCTCCTAAATTTGTCTAAATAATTATAATATATACTAAACCCTTCCTGATGTAACCTATACCATCGACTGCCCCCACTATGTTATTTGAATTAAATTCCCCACCAACAACAACTGTCCAGCAGAGTACCCCAAATAAAATACATCGCCTAACAACCTGAAGCACATAAAAACCGTGCTTAAAACCCTTAAATACGACCATTCAACAAATAAAATACAATTAAAAAATAATAAAATAGCTTGAGAACCACTTAATAATTAAATGAAAAATAAAGAGAAATAGGTTGAGAACCTTTAAATACGACCATTCAACAAATAAAATACAATTTATACATTGAGAACCTTAAAATACTACCATTCAACAAATAAAATACAATTATAAAATACTATAATACCGTGAGAACCACTTAATACTTAAATAAATAAAAATAATTTGAGGAACACTCAATTATGAAATAATTGAATAAAAAGGTTAAAAATTAAATAATTGAATACATTGAAAAAAAAAGGGGAAGTAAACCTTAAATACATGATTATCCCCCTTGAAACATAAATATAATATACTACAAGATCACATGTTCTAATGAACATATAACAACATGATATCCTTATTAACATAATTATCATAATTATCATGACACCTCTAATGAACATGTTGTATAACAACATGACACTTATGACACCTCTAATTAACATGTTGTATGACAACATGACACCTCTAATTAACATAATTACCGCGCGCGCCGGTAAGGGCAACAGCTGTGGTGGCGTCACCGCCACCGCCACCGCCACCCAAATGCGACCCGTTTCAGCCAAACCTATACTACTATGGTGTCTGGACATACGGGCATTAAAACACTGGGTCATTGATTGTTTCAAACAAATTAAGTTTCTGATATGGTGTCTGGACATACCAGCACCAAAACACTAGGTTATTGATTGTTCAAATCAAATTACGTTTTTGATATGTTGATATCAACACACCAGCATTAAAACACAGAGTTATTGATTGTTACAAACATATTACGTTTTTGATATGGTTATATGGACATACAGGTATTAAAACACTGGGTTATTGATTGTTTAAAACAAATTAAGTTTTTGATATGGTGTCTGGACATACGGGTATTAAAACACTGGGTCATTGATTGTTTCAAACAAATTAAGTTTCTGATATGGTGTCTGGACATACCAGCACCAAAACACTAGGTTATTGATTGTTCAAATCAAATTACGTTTTTGATATGTTGATATCAGTACTTTTTGTACTGTATACAAGACCACTACTTCTACTGCTCGAAAAGCATTCAGTTAAAAGCCAATCATTTGCAGATGATACTCAACTATATAATCACACTGATCCCTCTAATATGGACTCCGCTGTCCAATTGTTGCAGGAGTGCATTGGTGAAGTAAAGTCTTGGATGACGTTAAGCAAACTCAAGCTGAATGATGACAAGACTGAAGCACTTCTATTTTGCAACAATAAATCACGCAGTACTTTGTCTCTTCCGAAGTCAATTCACGTATCCAGTTCGGATATTCTGTTCACAACATCGACTAGGAATCTTGGCTTCATTATTTCTGACAACATGTCTATTAACAACTTCATCAATCACATCTGTCGCTCTGCCTACATTGCCATTCGTCAGATCAGCTCAATCCGTCATTACTTAACAGTTAGTGCCACAAAAACTCTAGTCTGTGCTCTTGTACTAGCTCGTATGGATTACTGCAATTCTCTTCTGTCAGGTGCGCCAAAACAATGCATTGAAAGAATACAGAAAGTTCAAAATTCAGCTGCCAGACTGGTGCTCAAGGCAAAAAAACATGACCATGTTACTCCACTTCTTCGCTCACTTCATTGGCTACCTATACAAGCCCGTATTGATTACAAACTGGCCGTTCTCTGTCACAACTTCTTTTCGGACTCATGCCCATCGTATCTTACTGAACTTTTGTCGGTCTACTCACCCACTCGCCAGCTACGAATTTCTGCAGACACACGCGTTCTCTCTGTTCCTACGACACGCACCAAAACATTTGGTGAAAGGTCGTTCTCTTTTTGTGCAGCCAAACAATGGAATTCTCTACCATTACACATACGTAGTATTCAAACAACCAAGTCCTTCAAGACTGCACTTAAGACACATCTTTTCAAAATTTATTTTCAAAATTAATGAAACAACATTTCTTGTAAATGATTAACGTAGCTTATGTATAATGTACTGTAATTTTTTGTGTTTGTTGTGATATGAAAGTTAATTTAATACTTATAGGTATGTTATTTCTTTCATGTAAAGCGCTGTGAGCCCAGTTCCTTACTGGGATACAGCGCTATATAAATAATCAATTTATTATTATTATTATTATATCAACACACCAGCATTAAACACAGAGTTATTGATTGTTACAAACATATTACGTTTTTGATATGGTTATATGGACATACAGGTATTAAAACACTGGGTTATTGATTGTTTAAATCAAATTACGTTTTTGATATGTCGTCTGGAAGTTACTTTTTGAAAATCAGAAATATTTTGATCGGGCTACAAGATATAGGCCTATATTAAATTACTAATAAATCACCACAAAACAACCTGATACGTTCATAGTTTTTTGACAAGCATTAATCAGCCATTTGTTTATAATTTATAATCACTCTTCAAAAACAAAAGGTCTCATATCACATCCTTCCTTCTCTTTCCATACAGACAATTTCAACAAAATCTTAATATATATTATATTTTTATTAATGAGTTACCTGTCATCATCTCTAAAATAAATACAAAAATAAAAATAACACAATAAAAACTGCATAAGCAATGTGAGATTTATGAAAATTTTGATTAAGCAATGTGAGATTTGTGAAAAAAACATCATAAGCAATGTGAGTTTTATGAAAAAAAGCAGCTTAAGCAATGTGAGTTTTATGAAAAACCTACATAAGCAATGGGAGAGTGATGAAAAAAAAACACAGCATATGCAATGTTAATTTTAAGAGCCTTTTCTCCAGCTTTTCTTTTTTTTTCAAAATCCCTTATATTAACTTGCTTTGTAAGTTTAAGCGATGGGACTATCCGAACCAAGTGTTTGTTTATAATTCTTTCATGAGCCAGTTCAGTTCACACGTTGACACCGATCGTTAATGTTCACACCTTCTACGGTTTTAAAACCAGGGGAGATAATTCTGCTTCAGTCTGTAAATGTTGCGTTTAAACATAGTCACTACTTTTAGTTATTTCTCATTTATAAGGGATTTATACTCAAAAACTTTGTTTTTACATCTTTTTTATTTTTTTAAACATTTTATTTTGGTGCCTACTTCAACTTAGATACGGTAGCAACAATAGAGCATTAATTTTATGTATTTTTCTGTTTTTATTACCAGTAGTTGCCCTTTTGTGTTGAGTTAAATAAGAACAAAAATAAATGTAGCAGCATAAAAGTCACATTTCCATTGTTTTAATCAAGTAAATAATATTTTGTGCTGTATTAAATTACCACTTGCAGAACAAAAGTCACATTTGCAAAGTTATTCATAAGTATGTTTTCTTTTTTAATAATTTAATTCAGTAACAGTAGAAGATGAAGTGCAAAAATGTCATATTTGTATAGTTTTTGCCCATTCTTTGATGTTGAGTGAAGTTTGAACTTTAAAATTAGAGCAGCAGGACAAACGTCAATTTGTAGCATTTCCTGCCATTATTTGTTCTTTTGTGTTGTGATAAAATGGAAAGTTTTAATATCCAGTAAAACAAATTTCACATTTGTTAAAGTTTATTTCCAGCATGTTTTCGTTTGTGTCATGTTAATTTTTAACTGTGGAAATAAGCAGAACAACAATGTCACATTTGTAAGGTTTTTCGCCAGTATGTACTCTTTGGTGTCTAGTTGAATGAAAACTGGAAGAAAAAGAAGCAGAACAAAAGTCACATTTTGTAAGGTTTCTCTCTGGCATCTTTTCTTTTCTGCCATTTTAATTTTGAACTTTGTAAAAATAAGCAAAACAAATGTACATGGGTAAGGTTCTTTCCAGTATGTAGTCTTGTGTGTACAGTTAATTAAATATGAGTCATGTTAATTTTAACTGTATAAAAAAGCAGCTGAAAAAATGTCTCATGTGTAAGTGTAAGGTTTCTTCCCAGCATGTATTCTTTTGTGAAAAAGCAGTGAAACAAATGTCACATTTGTAAGGTTTCTCGTCAGTGTGTAATCTTTGGTGTCTACTTAAATGAGAACTGGAAGAAAAAGAAGCAGAACTAATGTCACAGTTGTAAGATTTCTCTATATTATGTGCTCTTATGTGTTGAGATAATTGAGAAATATTTGAAAAAGCCTCACAACAAATGTCACATTTGAGGTATTTCACTCTATTATGTATTCTTTTGTGTACAATTAAATTAAAACTATCTAGAAAAGCAGAGAAACATATGCCACATTTGTATGGTTTCTCGCCAGTATGTATTCTTTTGTCTCTAGTTAAATGAGAAATGGAAGAAAAAGAAGCAGAACAAATGTCCCATGTGTAGGGTTTCTCTCAAGTATGTATTCCTTGGTGTATAGTTAATTGTGCTCTGCGTTTAAAACCAGCCGAACAAATGTCACATTTGTAAGGTTTCTCTCCTGTATGTATTCTTTTGTGTACAGTTAAATTTGAACATTTAAAAAAAGCAGCAGGACAAATTTCACATTTGTAAGGTTTTTCTCCAGTATGTTTTCTTTTGTGAACAGTTAAAATAGAACTTTTTGTAAAAGCAGCCAAACAAATGTCACATTTGTAAGGTTTCTCTCCTGTATGTACTCTTTTGTGAACAGTTAAATTTGAACTTTGTACAAAAGAAGCAGAACAAATGTCACATTTGTACTGTTTCTCTCCAGTATGTATTCTTTTGTGTACAGTTAAATTTGATGTACCCAAAAAAGCAGCAGAACAAATGTCACATTTGTAAGGCTTCTCATTAGTATGTATTCTTTTGTGTCGAGTTAATTTGTACCTATTTGAAAATACAGCACAACAAATTTCACACTCATTAGTTTTCTCGGTAGTGTGATTTTGCGTGTGTTGATTTAAATCAGAACTGGTTTCAAATGTAGTAACAAAATATTTAATGCCAAATTTTGGGGTTTTATCTTGATTATGGCTGCTTGTGTGTTTAGTTAAATCCAATTTTGTATTAAATGTAAGAGCACAAATGTCACATTTATAGGGCGTATCCCCAGAATTTGCTCTTAAGTGCTTATTTAAGTTAGACCCCGTATCAAACGTAGCAGGACAAATATCATGTAAAATGGATTCATTGCTTGTGCTTTTTCTCTCGTGTACTGTTTTAATCAGCAAACTTTCTGTCTTGAATTGAATTTCGTCGTCAACATCATCATGCATTTCATTCTTTGTAGCATTGATTAAGAAACTTTCTGCCTCTGTCAAAGTGGAAAAACTGTCACATCCTATCCTTGGGTTAAAGTGATCACATATTTCATTTCTAAGGATTTTATGCCAGTCTGTAACCGTGTCTGACGGTTGCACAACATCATCTTTCTCCATTGTCGAGGCCATGAACACTGTTAGCTGTTGAATTTGAACTAATCTTGGATAGCTTCTGTTCTGTCTAAAAGTCACAGGAAAATTTCTCTAGCCTTTAGCAATCCTAGTCATGTACACACATCTGAAATTTAAAAATAAAATTAAACAAAGTATTAAAATTTGCCCCAAAACATGATGACTTCAAAAATACAAATGAATTCAAAAATACAAAATACTTTTAACGGACAATTTTATTTAAGGTTTTAAGAAATTTATTAATCTTCTCTCTCTCTCTAATTGACGTACATTTAAATTAGGAGACCAGTGGAAATATGGACACGGTGGTCGAGTGGCGTACCGATGGTCAAGGGTTCGAATTGATGTGAAGGCAAGGATTTGTTCCACGGGCCTAGGTCGTCCCTGAGTCCACCCAGCTCCGAATGGGTACCTTACACTAGTAAGGCGACTGGGTAATGCGTGGAACTCTCAAAGCCGTGGCCTGTGAACGCTGCATCACTTGCCAACAGATCATCCGTCATGGTCTGTGGACGCAATTATCTTCTGCATAGAAGGAGCATCTGTATAGATAAGATAAGATAATACTGATCAAATTAAACAGTGATTAAAACACACAGGTCCTGAGTACTTAATTTTCAAAGTAAAAGTTTATTTTGTTGACTAATTCTTGTTATGAAGAAGAAACAGTTACGACTGTATTATTCCAATTGAAACAGGGAAAGCTTATATTACTAAAGCGGACAGCTATCGTCACTATCTGTGTCTCTCTGTATGCAGTTCTCTTTCTTTCTGTATACCAACTAGAGTTCCCCTTATACAGGGTCGTAATAAACATTCACCAATCTATCGATGAGAATTATACAAATGTCATTCCAATTCCATCCCCAAATAACTTTGTGTGTTGTCCATGTGAAAATTTTGCCTCGAATGCTGTGCCATGAGACAAGTTGCCATTCCTAGTTTATTTCTTTTTTAATAACTTTCTTTATTCAACAAGAAACTCCACTTGTTTCTTATTTTAGACATTTATGATTATGAACAGTTGACAACATTGTCACCAAATATCGTTTTCACATATTCATTTTTAAATTAAATACAGCCGAAACCGGTTAAGTCGACGGCGTTTGGGTATGAAAAATGGCATCAAGATAACCGATGATCGAGTTAAAACGAAAACCAATATGGCGGCAAAATATTAACATGCGCTTGAAATTTCTTTATATACGTGTTGTGCGTTAATTAGTGATGCGACGATTAATCAGAATCGTACCGGAATATATGAAATATCAATATAATGTTAAATTATGTGATATATTATATTATGCGAAATGGAACGTCCTTGCGAGTATAATTTATGTAAATGAATTAATGACTCGGCTCTGACTGATGAGGCTCTAGTTCTAGTTCATTTGCTCATTCGTCCTTGAACTTTATTATTTCATGCTATTTACTACTAATATTAATGATGTAATTATAATTAAAGTCATAATCTTATTATCAATAAATACCAAGGCATTTATTTGTATAAGGACCAAGGAAAACAATCAATATTCAAATAAATATATTTGTTAATAATTGACTACTATTACGCTAGGACTAATATTTACCGTAGTTACGACTATCGAACGACCGCTTACACTCATCTTTAAAAATGTTTAGGCTTAATTATGTAAGTTTTAAGTCTTCGAAATTTCAATAATTTATTCAGCTGCAACTTCAATAAGCCCGTAATAGCTTTTTTAGCCCGGAGTTCGTTTTTGTTGTGTTGAGCGACGGTGACTTCAAATCGCTTTCTCCCTATTCCGGTATCTAAATAATATACACGTCATCACTATTAGTACTATTAGTCTACTTCGCCTACGGCTAAGGAATGCTTTTTTAAAAGAAATTTTAAATTGCTTAGTTGTCAAAGCACTGTACAAGAGCTTCATGTGAACCACGGTCAAAGGTCACTGCTATTACTACAGTCCGACCGCTCTAAGTGAACTCAAAGGGACCGGGGACAAGTTACGGAGTTTTCTAGTTAAGGTTAATGAGGGTTGTGGGGGGAAGGCTAGAAAGGTCTTTGATGTTTATATAAAGGAATCCTCTTGCTTTGACATACCAATACAAGACCGCGAGAAGAGACACCCTCCCTCCCCTCCCCCACTGTTATACATCTACAGTGGGTTGGGGGAAGGAAGATTTTTCTTTTTAAATTGAGTCAGAGCATGCCTTGGTAAATGGCCAGTGTAGCTCAACCCCACCTAAAACCCACCCTATTGGGTGGGGTCGTCGTGTGGGCGGCGAAATTCAATAATTCTGGCAAGTTGACAAGTGAAACATAATATGGTTTTTAAATAAATTCCATCTTATTATGACTGTTTGCTCCGTTTTATCAGGACTTAGTTGGTATATTAGCTTATTACCCAGAGTTAATTTTTTGTTGTCTTACAGCAGAATACCAGAGCCAACACGCGAGCGAACGTGACATCAAAATCAAAGCGTTTTCTTAATAATAATAATATTCTGGTCTATAAATATAATAAAAAAACCCGTAAAAAAACAAGTTTTTCACTATAAATCCTTTATGTACGAGACGTAACTAAAAGAATGTTCATTATAATACGCAGCGCCAGACCATCCAGAAATACAAAATTGCAGTTGTGACGTAAAACATGTTTAATATAATGCGCACCGATCAGGAATATGTTTATAAAAAGAGTTATTGCGCGACAGAAAGGTTGTTCAATATAATACGCACCGCGACGCTCTATCTCAAAAATAGCATGATACATAGGAATAAATAAAATAATCTAAAAGATCAATAATTTAATTACGGTACATGCGATCGATCTGAAATTTTGATACATTGTTTTTATTATCGGTACGAAACTGCCTGCAAAATTTCAGCTCGCTAGCTTACGAGCAAGTGGGTTAAAAATGGATCAAAAGTTTTGGCGACACGCAAGGGCGGGTGCAGACACCACGAGTTAATATAAAGGATTTAATAAAAACAACCCGTAAAAAACCAAGTTTTTGACTATAAATCCTTTATGTACGAGAAGTAACTAAAAGAATGTTCATTATAATACGCAGCGCCAGACCATCCAGAAATACAAAATTGCAGTTGAGTCGTAAAACATGTTTAATATAATGCGCACCGATCAGAAATATGTTTATAAAAAGAGCTGTCAATAAAATACGCACCTTGTTGCGCGACAGAAAGGTTGTTCAATATAATACGCACCGCGACGCTCTATCTCAAAAAATAGCATGATACATAGGAATAAATAAAATAATCTAAAAAATCAATAATTTAATTACGGTACATGCGATCGATCTGAAATTTTGATACATTGTTTTTATCATCGGTACGAAACTGCCTGCAAAATTTCAGCTCGCTATCTTGCGAGCAAGTGGGTTAAAAATCGATCAAAAGTTTTGGCGACAAGCAAGCAAGCAAGCAAGGTCCGCCGCAGACACCACGAGTTAATATAAAGGATTTAAAAATACACGTCATCACTGTTTGTGGAATTCGCTAGTGACCGATTAAAAAAAATGTATTCGCTTTGTTACCGAAGCATAGTACCAGAAGTAACAGCGCTGAGCAAGCGGGCTGTGACGTCACCAGCAGACCCTGGTGAGGCAGAAAATTGGTCACTTCCCTTGGTTATAAAAAAATCATAGCTAACATTTTCAAAAGCTGGCGATTGGTCATGGGGATCGAGATAACCAACGTTAAGTGGCAAATTTGACCCTTTTTTGTGCTCGTGTTAAGAGGTTTCGGCGACTAAAAAAATCGAATTAAACGACGAGAAAATGCTAAGACAAAGAGAGAATTTGGCGGTTCCAATAAAAGACGTCGACATAAAGGGGTGGGCGAGTTAACCGAGCTCGAGTTAAGTGGGTTCGACTGTATTTGTGTTTTTTCACTAAACTTGAAAATACCATAACTTTTTATTTATAAAGATAACCCTGTAATGGTTTTACCTATACACATATAGATAGTAAATCTAATCTGTAAAAAGAAAAAAAAATACTGCTACCTCTGATATGCACACTGAATCATTTATAATTATACGCTAAATGATTTGATCATATTTATTTATAATTTATAAGTCTTCAGTAATGAGTCAAGCTAATTATCATTACTAATACTAATATTAGGGGTGTGCCGGATCCGTTTTTCCAACCGGATCCGGATTTTCTTATGCGAAATCCGCCGGATCCGGTACCGGATCCCGGTTTCTCCCGGATTCCGGTACTTTGCAGATACCGGTAAATCTGAGGGGTTGAATGCCTTCTGAACAGTTGGCCCAAATGGCTAAATGACATTTGTTTGTGTATTTTGTATTTTATCTAAATGACATTGGCTGATTGGAAGTTGGAAGTGAAGAACTTCCCGCTACCCACATTGGAAGCCATGATGGTCCCACGGCTGAATTTAAATTCGTTACAAAATTGAAAATTATTTAGAATTGTAGCTTGAACTAGCTTCGAAAATGAGATAAAATTTATAAATTACCAAAGAGCACAGATCATAGCGCAAGCGAGAATCGCCGAAGATGGCTTGGTGACATAGAGATCAGCTGAGATCACCAAAGACCTTTAAATTTATACTAGACCGCTAACATAATGTTAATTTTTACTCAAAAATGATACGCATTTTTAACAATTGAGTGAACGATAATATAAATCAAAATATGAATTAAAATTACGGTAAATTTTAAAAACTGAGATAAATTTCTATCGCGTTAGGTAACCAAGTGGTAACCGACCAGCCAATCAGAGAAAGCGCAATGCTTGCGCTATCACTTTTTTGTTTACACGAGCACTCTAGTATAAATTTATACCTCGTTGGAGATCACTTAATTGTTTCACTGTAATTTGGCGCATAATAAGTTTCTATGTTGTTATTATTATTATGCTTGGTGAGGAGACAGCTCCGCAGGGCAGTACGGGTAATCTATATCTCTGCACCAATGACTAATTGCTAAGCAGACTGACGTCAGGTCGATCAGTGTGTGTCCCTAAAAGTATTCATAGATAGGCTAGGTCAGCACAGGCCTGCTGGCTTGACGCAATTTGATGGTCGTCTGCCGTGCTCGGTAAGGTGGCGGGCTGGCGGCCAGGCGCTTGGGCAGTATAGTTGCTTATTATTTCTGTTACAACGTCATTGGTGATTGCGGTTAAGATGACGTCACGAATAATAATTACTCATCCCCGCACTATCATGTATGGGATTGGGCCGATTGGCCACTATTAGCGGTGCTGACTCTAGCCTCTGGTATGTTCGGAATATTAAACATTAAACAAGCTCAACGCTCGAAACAATCGATTAATGTATCGTGATCGTGTGGAATTCGGGAAAGAGAATTACTTTTATTTCAGATTATGATCCGGTGAGTCACAAAATCTGGCAAATTCCGAAATCCGGTATATTCCGGATTCCATACATGTAAATCCGGCGGAACCGTATTTCACCGGATAGTGCAAAATCCGGTGGAACCGGATTCCGGCACACCCCTAACTAATATTACTATTACCTAATTAATTAAACAATATAATTTGCAATGTCTGTCAGTGACGCTACTAATTTTAGAAAGCAGGGAAAACCAAATTACTGCACCAATGCATCAAAAAGTGTGCAAATTAAAGATGTGCTGTAAAAAAAAATTATTATATGACGTCATTGTTTTCGCGCATATTTAAAGTTTGGAAAAGTGATCTATGTAAAAAGAGGATTTGATGATGGTTAATTATAAAATAAAAAAACAAAGGGGGCGCCCTAGGGGCCCTACAACTGCTATTATCAAACAAGGACAAGTTAGTTGGGATTTTGAAAAAGGTGGGCGGCGTAGGCGCCCTAAAAAAAGTGCATTTTTTAAATAAAATAAACAGATTTCAGCTGAAAACTTCCATCATTTTTGACGGGTGATACGCTAGTATAAATTAATGTATGATGTTTAATATTATTATTTTTAGAACAAGGAGACATAATTTTATTATTAAGTTTTAGTATAATTTATTGTCAGTTTTTTTTAAAAATCCCATTAGTATGCTGTGGAGCATTGATAATATAGAACTTGTTTTTTATCCGACCACCAAAAGACATTTCTTTATTATTTAGCAACCCCGCAATACTTAGGCTACTACAACCAGATGGCTATGGTCATTATGGACTTCTCCCACTTACCACGATGAAAATTAAATAAATTAATATTAAAATCATTGAATCAAGTTAAATACATTTTAATATTAGTTATAGCTATAATATGTTGTGGCATTTATTTGGTTTCTTTACTGATTTCCATGACTACTCAATTTGTTGGTTGTTGGCACGGGTAATCCGGGTATTGGGATCAACAACATTTAAGCTGTTATTTGCAGTGAATGTGATTCATGCCAAATTAAAGAAGAAATAGTGATAATATATTACAATTGATAATACATAAAGCAACAAATTAATTTTTTTTAAAGCCTACTTACTTTCATTTATCAATTTATCATTTAGTTAGTTTTTAGTTTTAATCCTAGTTGTTCTTGTCAAATGTCAATACAGTATATATATGGTGAATACAATCAATCCTGTTATGTATTTATTGTTACTGTATTAGTTAATTAGTATAGATAAAAATAATAATAACATTTATTTTAACTAGATTGATGATTTTAATACTAATATTTTTAAATCTTCATTGTCATAAGTTGAGAAATCCATAGCCATAGTGACCATAGTGTCCATGGCCATCTAGTTGTAGTAGCCTAAGTTTTGCAGTGTTGCTAACATTTTTTAAACAAAATAAAATAAAATAAACATTTTTGGTTTTTTGGTGGTGGGATAAAAACCAAGAGCCGATAATATTAATGTATGAACTGTATGAATGAGTTTTTTTGTGTTTTTCTTTTTAAGTAAGTAGATATATTTTATTTCTTATAGTCCTATATATTTAATTTTATCTAAGAATGTTTTAAAATGGAAATGAGTTATGCCAAGCATTTATTAATTTGGCTCTTGTTTTATTATCCGACCACAACATTTTAAATTTTTTTTTGTTTTAACTGTTGTAAATAAATATAAATATTATTTATATGCAATACTAATGCAGTATAAAATAAATTATACTTAACAAGATTTAATAATTCACTATATTAATTTAATTTTAACTTCATTGGAATTTGACAAGAATTAGAGAAACACTGATCAAAAGCAATATAAATGATAAATGAAAGTAAGTTGGCTTAAAAAAAAATGTGCTCCTCTATGTATTATCAGTTGTAATATAATATCACTATTAATTTTTTAATTCGGCATTAATTACACTCATGAAACAGTTAATCACAGCCAACATTTCGTCGATCATATTACCATTGCTAACACCCAAAAAATTGAGCGGCAATGGAAATCTGTAAAGGAACCAAATAAACGCCACAACGGGACTCCTCGTCATTTATCTTATCTTATCTTATTATCTATATCGATGCTTCTTCTATACAGAAGATTATTGCATTATATGCTTATCTACATTTTTAATTTATTAAATGCATAATTATATGTTGTATTTCTCACGAGAAAATTTATTTTCGCTGTGAAATAATAATCAATATACGTGTAAATCTACAGGATTACCAAAAACTTTGGTGGTCGGATAAAAAAAACAAGCAACATTAAGTTTATTATGTTAATTTTTAAAACTTCATTTTTTTCAATTATAATGTTGTGAACTTATTTGAACTTATTTTAATCCATGCTTTTGGCTCACAGTGCAGAAATAATAATAATGCTTCTAGACTTCTTGTGCTGATAAATTAAGTTAATTTAAGAATACTATACGTTTCAGGTACTTGGATTAATCTTTATAGTGAAAAATCTTTTTGGAGTTATACGCCTTTGTTCAACTTTTTGTCCACTTTAAAATGTAAACAATGTGTATGTGTGTCAGAAAAATTGCATTCTTCTGTGTAATTTCTTAATTAAAATGGATGTGGGATATATCATTTTAAAGATAATTGGATGCTGATTATTACTATGTTCTACAATTTTTTTTGCTGAATTTCATTAGTAAAATGTAATTAGTTGAGTTACAGTATAATAACTATATTAAATAATATAAATATCTCTTACATTTGCCACGACTCGCGATTTTAATGATAACCACTGTTTTCAGCATCCAAATATCTATAAGAATTGACAGTCCATCCCCCCCAACCTCCGCCAAAATGTTTATTTTTTATTTTTCAAAACAATCACCACATGTTTCTTTTCGATTTTTCAACATGGCGGAAACTTCCTTCTATGTACCTCAGCCAATTATTTTCAAATTTTATCTAATCTAAGGGCAAAAGAATATTAATAACACTATTTTCAGTTACTTAAGGTATAAAAGACTAACTAACAAGCAATATTTAATAGATATTTCATTTGCATTTGTAAATCTGACTTCGAAGTGATTATTCGCACGGTTTTGGCAGTGGGGATAATGCCGAGTATTATACGCACGGGTTGTCGGCGCATGCGACATCTAGGGGCTGGTCACGTTGAAAAAAAAACTCACCCGGTGTAGACAAAATAAAAGCCGATATCACTCGATTTCGGCTAAAATGTGTAATTTATATGCTAATACAATTTAAAATTTCATGATTACTGAAGTTTTAAAGTAGCACTGCCATAAAAAAATGATTGGTGTCCAATTAATGATAACTCTTATAATTTTAAAATAACGCTCATAAATCGTCAGCTTCTCCAGGTGAGTGGTTAGTCGTAGCTTAGTTCCATGAAGCATAATGGTATGCGGATCGAATCCCAGGACGGGATTACTTATGTTTTTTTTTAAATATTTTGTTGGGGGTTAGTTATTGTTTGTTTGTTTTACAACCATAGTGAGGATGTTTGCAAACACTCAAGCAGGCTCTTTCCCAGAAACATTTTATTATTCCCCCACCCATGCCTGTCTTATCTATTCTGTTTCATATTACTCACTGTTACAGACTCTCACTTTTAAATTTCTATGCTATACCATTAATATTATATCGTCTTTCGCTTTTGCATGCTTTAAATTAAATTAACTTGATTGATTTATGATGATTACAGGTACAATGCTATTTTTGGGGAGAATAATAACTAGCCATTTTTAATTACAGAGCCTCGTCCAATTATGAATGAAAGTTAATAAATGTACTTTATAATATATAGAATAAAAATACAAATTTTGAGTGCACTGGAACAGTTAATAATGGTTTAATATCAGCTAAATGCATAGTGTTACTAATTAATTAATTAACTAATGATTAACTAACGATATTATGCAGGTCCACTCAGATTATTGCTAAAATGGATTTAAAAAATATAAGATTCCAGTCACTGGAAAGACGATTAAAATGACAATTTAATTATTTTTATACCCTCCAAACCAAAATATGTCAATAAGCAATGATACATAAATAATAACCAGTTAGTAATAAGAATTTAGATATCATTTGGCATCATTCTCACGGTCAAAACCGAATAACGCTTACCATCTGACTTTGTTTTCTGAGATATAAAAAAATTTAAGGTTTTGGGGACACTTGTTTTAAATAAGTATTATTGTCAATTATTGTTCTCCTTTTCAACACAAACAGTTTGATATGCTTGACTTAATAGTTTGGATAATTATTTTTAAGTTGCGCTCAATTTAAAATATGACATTGACATATGCAAATTTTACGGCCATTTAGAATATATATTATATGAGCCAATCTTGCGTACATCAGAATCAATTTTTGGACCTTGTTTGGGCACTGATATGAATATGACGAATGCGGATATATATGGATTGCTGGTAATCCCTTATTTCAGCACATTTTATATTTCAAGTCATCAAAAAAAAATTTCAAACTTACTTCATTAATTATGGTGCCGTTAACTTACACGGGATGATACCGTGCAACTTAGAAAAAAAATAACTTGCACGGTACGGTAATATTTTAATGTAAAAAATAGACAACTAAACCTAACCCTGACCCTAAAACTAATAAGTTTAAATATAATTACAATTTAATTGTAATTATAAGAATGTTAAATTGATTTAATTAGTTTTAGTCCCTGTATTACTGTATTTGTTTTTCTATTTTAATGTAAAAAATAGACAACTAACCCTAACCTTGATCCTAAAACTAAAAGATCTAATTTAATAGTAATTATAATAAGAATTTTAAATTGATATCAATATATTTGTTTTTCTATTTTAATGTAAAAAATAGACAACCAACTCTAACCCTGACCCTAAACTAAAAGATCTAATTTAATCGTAATGATAAGAATTTAAGAATTGTATAAAAAGAAAAAATATCAGTCTCAACCAAAAATCGAGCCCATGCCTGTTCTTCAACATTCCGTTCACCAGTCCAACTCGCAATCATGAGACCACAGAAGTTCGGTACATTTGGTGAATTTTAAAAAGTTAGAAATAACTGACTACAAAACCGTCTCTGCGCATGTGCAAAAACCGTGTAACTTAGAAAAAAAACAACTTACACGGGATGATACTGTGCAAGTTAAAACTAGTAGACACTACGATTAATTATTATTATGAAATCTATTTTAAAATTAAAACATTATTTTTTTGTTGAAATAAACTTACTATTTTAAGATTTGTACGAAATAAAAATGTGTATATTTCACTATTTTCTGTGACTAACAGTGCCATTGTTGTTGTTGGAAGTCTGCTTTTAAAAACCTTTTTACTAAGTTAAAAACCCCTTTAAACTCAACAAAACACACGAAAAACTAATTGTAAAGCATTAAATACTTTTTTAATTTCTGATTGAAGTTTTTACAATTTTAAATTAGTAAAAGAAAGTTATTTTATTTATTTTGTTCTAAAAATTTAAAATGCGCTGAAATAAGGGATTACCTGGTTTGCTATGGTTATCTTCAGTCATTTCTGACTCAGTCTCACTGCCCAGTTTTCACTTTAGTAGACTTTAGTATGTTTCAATTAGCAGAGTTATCCCAAAATAATAAATAATTCACACACAAAAATCACAACTTTCTTTAGAAATAACCTAAAGCCATAAATTTGGTATAAATAAATTGCATTTTTCAAGCCCTTTCTAACAAGCGAGATCTTAAAGCTATAGCTTCATTGTGTCCAAGTCGAAATTAGTAGTCCAAGTTGCCAAGTAATATTAATACGAAGTGATTATTCGCACGGTTTTGGCCGTGCGGATAATGCTGATATTATCCGCACGGGTCGTCTGCGCATGCGTCTTACTTATAGTGGCTGGTAATGATGGAAAAAAACACGCCCGGTGTAGACAAAATAATGGCCGATATCACTCGATTTAGGCTAAAATGTGTAATTTATATGCTAACACTTATTAAAATTTCATGATTACTGAAATTTTAAAGTACCATTGCCATAAAAATTGATTTGTGTGCATTTAATGATAATTACTTATAATTTTTAAATAACAAATATTTTCATCAGCTTCTCCAGTTCAGTGGTTAATCTAGCTTAGTTCAATTAAACGTTATGGTACGCGGATCAAATCCTAGGATGGCTTTTTTTGGCGGGGCGGTTGTTTTACAACCACAGTGAGGATGTTTGCAAACACACAAGCAGGCTCTTTCCCAGAAACATTTTATTTTTTCCCCACCCGTGCCTGTCTTATCTATTCTCTTACTAACAGTCACTGTTACAGTTACAGACTCTCACTTTAAAATTTTTATGCTATACTGGCTATACCATTGTATCGTCTTTCGTTTTTTCATGCTTTAAATTAAATTAACTTAATGGATTTATGTTGACCACAGGAACAATGCTAGTTTTGGGGAGAATAATAATTATTCTTTTTTTATTACAGTACAGAGTCTCGTCCAATTAAATATTATGTATGAAAGTTAATAAAAAGTTACTTCATAATTATCTTCTATATATATAAAAATCAATGTATGTATGTATGTATGTATGCATGTCTGTTATAGCTGACTAAACAATTCATCCGATCGCCATGAAACTTTTGGAGACTTTTGAGTACGCTCCCGGGATGGAAATAGGCTACTTTTTTCAAAATTTAACACTCATGGGGTGCCGGGGTCCCATAATGAGAATTTTTTCTTATATGAGCTTTATAAAAATTAGTTTAGGGCTTAGCTGCTTGGAAAATGAATGGATCTTGACCAAACTTGGTACATAACAACTTGATAGTCTATATTAAAGTACCTTATGGCATTGAACTCCTAATGTCCGTTCCTTCGGGGCCGGGGGCCCAAAATCTTTTTTTTTGTAAGCGTTAAATACTTTATTCCCGATATGATTTACACGATCTTGAAAAGCATTGACTAATATATCTATCATGATCCAGATTGAAATGAACAGGTATTTTAAAGTTAATATCTTGCACCGCTTGGGCCCGGGGGCCCTTAATGTTGTTTTTGCTAATCTTATATATAGATATAAATCAAAGTGTGTATGTATGTATGTCCTTTATAGCTGACTAAACCATTCATCCGATCGTCATGAAACTTTGGGAGACTTTTGAGTACGCTCCTGGGAGGATAATAGGTAATTTTTTTGCAAAATTTAACACTCATGGGGCGTGGGGGGGGGGATAATAGTATTTTTTCTTATATGAGCTATATAAAAATAATTAGGTAAATTTATGGATCTTAACCAAACTTTGTATATAAAAACCTGGTAGCCAATATTGAAATACTATAGTGCACTAATTTCCTAATGTTCATTTGTTTGGGGCTGGGGGCCCAAAATGTCTTTTTTCATAAACATTTAAGATTTTATTCCCCATTCAATTATTAAAGATCCAGATAAATATAGAGAAATATAACCGCTATGAAATTTATTGAAATAAACAAGTGTTTTCAACTTGACTTCTTGCACTATTTGGGCCCTGGGGCCCTTAATGTCGTTTTTTGCTTATATGAGCTATATAAAAATTAGTTTATGTGATAGCTACTGAGTACATGAATGGATCTTAACCAAACTTTGTATATTAAAACTTGGTAGCTCATATTAAAATAATATCCAATTGTTCAGGGCTGGGGGCCCCAAATGTATTTCTTTTCTAATATGTTTGAGATATTATTTGCCATTCTTTTTTTAAAGATCTTGATAAATATATCCATGATGAAACTGATTTAAAATGAACAGCATGTTGAAATTTACATATTACATCGATTGCGCCGGGGGCCCAAAATGTCTATTTTTTGTATATGTTTGAGATATTATTTGTCATTCTATTTTTACCGATCTTGAGAAATATATCCATGATGAAACTGAATTTAAATGAACAGGTTTTCCAAATGTACATCTTGAACCGAATGGGCCCGAGGGCCCCTTAATGTATTTTTTTTTCTTATATTAGCTAAATAAAAATTTGTTTAATTGTTAGATAATGAGAAAATAACTGGATTTTGACCAAACATGGTATATAAAAACTTAAGAGTCTATATTAAATTAATATAGGGCACTGAACTCCTAATAACCATTTCCTCGGGACTGGGGGCCCGAAATTTGTTTTTACTAAACTTTTAGTATGCATGTATTGTATTCCCCATTCAATTTTACACGATATTGAGCAAAATAGATAAATATATTTATATATTTGTAATGAAAATGAACAGACTTTCGAGCGTCATTTGTTAAACTGATGGGCCCGGTGACCCTTAAAGTAATTTCTTTTTTATCTATATGTATTTCTTTTTACTGAGATCGTTGCAACGCACGACGGGTCTGCTAGTACAAAATAAAAATACAAAGTTAATTGCACTGGAACAGATAATAATAGTATAGCTTTATATCAGCTAAATCCGTAGTACACATGTATTACTAATTAATTAATTAATGATTAATCATTAACAAACGATATGCAGGCCCGCTAAGATTATTGCTAAAATGGATACAAATATAAGATTCCAGACACTCGAAAGACGGTTTAAATGACAAATGAATTAGTTCGACATTATTCTCACGGTCAAAATTTTAAAGTGAGAGGCAGTAACAGTGACAGTTAGTATTATTTGTTAATTTTTAATAACATTTTTATATGCATTACCCAAGGCCTTTAGATATCGTTTGGCATCATTCTCACGATCAAAACCGTGCGGATAATGTTGGACATTATTCGCACTGCCAAAACCGTGCGAATGACGCTTATCATATTAATATTACGAAGTGGCTGCTCGTCTCGAAGTATTTTCATTGTTATGGCAATATGGCAGAGCAAAGCGTACTTCCGGAAATGAAATGTTGTATTTTTCACTTGAAAATAGGAAATAAGTAAATAGGGAATAAGTGCAATTATTTTTATCCATTAACTTAATTAAGATTAAGATGTTAGTTTTAGGGTCTGGGTTAGGTTTAGTTGTCTATTTTTTAAAATCAAAACGAACTTCGAGACGACTAGTATTCATGCTGGATGTCTCGAACTTCGAGACGAGCAGCATCTGCCTATTAATATTATCGAAGTGGCTGCTCGTCTCGAAGTATTTTCATTGTTGTTATGGCAATATGGCAGAGCGAAGCGTACTTCCGGTAATGAAATGTATTTTTACACTTGAAAATAGGTAATAGTAATAAGTAAATAGGGAATAAGTACAATTATTTTTATCCATTAACGTAATTAATATGTTAGTTTTAGGGTCTGGGTTAGGTATAGTTGTCTATTTTTTAAAAACAAAACGACTTCGAGACGACTAGCATTCATGCTGGATGACTCGAACTTCGAGACGAGTAGCATCGGCCTAATATAATTCGAAGTGGGTAGACACCGCGCAATGCGCGGCATCCACTGTAAAGCTTGGGTGTCGCGTAAACGTGACGTCACATTTTGCTCTTACTACTTTATAAGATTTTTAAAAATTCATAAGTTACAAGAGCTTCTGTGGTCTCACGGTTAGGACATTAGATTCTTGAACTCTAGATGTCAGGTGGAGGTTCGAGTTTCGTTTGAGTCTTTTTTTTTAAAAAGTTTGTTGTTTCAGTTTTAGGGTCTGGGTTAGGTTTAGTTGTCTATTTTTTAAATTAAAATAGAAAAAGAGTTTCGTTTGAGTCTAAGGTTGTAGTTTCAGTTTTAGGGTCTGGGTTAGGTTTAGTTGTCTATTTTTTAAATTAAATTAAATTAAATAGAAAAAACAACAAATATAATATAGCAACCAAAAATATGATTTATCGAGCGCACCGTTCTCTTTGCTTTTACCAAATTAATTTTAAAATCATAAATCTTTTTAAAAATAAATTTTAAGCTATTAAGGTGGACTGGGTATACCAAAATAAACAGACTGTGTATTGCGTGTCATCCACCCAACTGACTGGTGTCTACCATCGGCCAATATAATTATATTTTATATCAATCAATAAGACCAGAAGATTATGTTTAATTTGATAAGTTGTATGCATACATATGTTATATTTCGGGCCATCGAAAAAAAATCTTACCTTATTAGTCAATCTTTTTCAAAATTAAAATATATTTTGTTCAAATAAAAGTACTATTTTAAAATTTGTAGATAAAATTTGTATAATTCATGCTTCGACTTTTGTTTACGGCACCATTGTTGCTTGCTAATAGCCCACTCTTTTGTCGTCAAAGTTTTGTGTTTTTTTTTCTTTTTGTTGCCTATTTGGAAATAATGGTTCATCAAACGAAATAGCATAGGTGGCACTGGACTGGGTGCATAATTTTAAATTAAATGAATAAAATATATATGAAAATAATGAAAGAAATAATAAGAACAAAAAATTAAAGAGTTTTTTTTTAAAAATTAAAAAAAAAGAGGTGTGCAGGAATGTAGTTTCCAATTTCCAAATCATGATATGTAGTGTTTCGTTGACTTAAAATGGACCAGGGTAATATCAAAATGCAAAATCCTTGCAGAAAATTCTACAACGATTCTTACTTGAAGCTATGGATAGATCAAAGAAAAACCGGTATAGAAAGGAAAGCTTTGAAATTTAAAATAAAACATTTTACCTTTAAATTTTAATTAATCTTAAACAATATATGTCAATTTCAAAATCATTGAAAGTTCGTTTAAGACTTGTGTAGTTGAGAAATTGCAACGTAAATGAAACTCTTTCCAATATAATGTCTTTTAAGTTTTTACTTATGCCTGATTCTCTTTCAATGCACCCAACGACCCGGTGTCCTTGGCGCCAAGCGCCTCTGTGGTACTTGCGATGGAAGTACCGGTACTTTGACTTTTCCACTTCAACAATCGTGTGCTCTCCGTGATCGTCAAATCCACCGATCCTTGTCGCTTGCTGAATGAGGTGTCAATTTCCTCTGGCGAGTGTCAGCGATGAACGTTTTCTCCTCACTATCCCTATCCAACCCCAGTGTTTAAAGAAACCAGTATTGGTAGTTAAGATGAGCAGAAAGCAGGGAGAAAAATAAATGACAGCTAGTACAAGTTTAATATTTTTAACAAGCCTTGGAGTGAAATAGGTTAAAAACAAACCATATAGATAAAATGAAAATCAAAAGTTATTTAATATTTTTAAATATCATACATTTTAACAACTCATATTATTTGATCAGGCTTATTTTTTATTAATAATTAATGTGAGTCTTGGGACTCGAGAATAGTTGTGGTTGAAGTAACAATAATTTCCTCAGTAATTATACTTTATCGCAATTATCTTTACTGTGCGCTGACACCTCTGAATCTCATTTGCACTTAGCTTAATTTAACATAACAAATTTATTTTGGTCTTAATAGGGTAAATGAAATAAAATTATCTGGCCAAATGCGATTTTAAAAAGGGCTGCGGCTATTCGGACCGGGCCCGTATAGCCTGTGATCGCTATTCGGACCCGGGCGGGTTCTTTTAGATTAAAAAAGTGTATTCGGACCCAGCGCAGGTCACAGTGTAGTACTAGTACCGCACGAAAAACTAAATGTTAAACCTTAAATACTTGTTTTATTACTCATTGCAGTGTTTAAATTAAGAAAAAATAAGTTATTATATTTATTTTACTCTACACTCAGTACAAAATTAAATTGCGCTAAATTTTAAGAATTTAAGGGATTGAACTTTAGTTTACTTTAGGCTTTAGGAATTTGCGTGAATATGGAAATAATTCGAGTGGTTATAATAATAACAAGATCTTAATTACTTAATTGTTCCAATAGTAAAACGATCATGGTCCAACAAATCAGAAAATATCTTAGTAGTACTAATAATCAGGGCCGGCCTAAAGGAATCGGAGGCCCTTGGCCAGGAGGGGTCGGGAAACTTTTTGTCTCAGAGAGGAATAAACACCGCATATTTTGAAAAATTAATTCTGTGAGTGCCATAAATTATGTTTAAAACTAAAAATTCATGTAAATGTGTGCATTTTGTGTAATTTCAACACCAAATGTACAATAATTATGTCTCTGAATTCTTGTAATGACATTATTAATATTATTATGGTGTTTTTTAAAAAAATATGATATTAATATGTAAATCAAAGGAGTCTGAATAAACTTTTTAAAAAAATAATTGAACATTTTTTGAGAGCCAGATGCCGCCATCATAGCGTGTAAAATTATTTCACTGATTGGGTGGTTCTGGTTGTTTTGACCATGGTCGTAGTTCGCTCTTTAAATATATACACAAAAAATAAATAAAAAATTATCCACTAATCGGAGGCCCTTGGCGGCAGCCTATGCCAAAGGCCGGCCACGTAATAATAATAAGATAGGCTACTATTTTTAATGATTTAATGGAAAGCGTTATCCCCAGAATTCTGCGAATAATTTTCAACGTTATCCCCAGAATTCTGTAAATGACTCTCGACGTTGATGGGAGAATTCAGTGAACTATTCTCAAAGTTAATTTTGAGCATTATTTATCATTATATCATGTATATAGTATATCAAGAAATTCACGTTGATTATAATAATTATATCTGACCTGAATAAGAAAACAGTACCAGTACCAGCCTTATTGTTTTTCATATTGATTTTAAGTTTATATTTTAGAATCTTTTCAGTCCACTGAGCTATTTTTATCTAGCTCACTGGTATAAGTATAAGTTTAGGCCAATATATTTATCATACATATATTATATATGACATCATATATATGACCCGGTCGCAATAGCCAATATTCGCCAAAAAAAATATATAATTCTATTTTAAACCTTTTGTTATTGCATAATATTTAAATGACTCAATTTCATCCCACTGCGACACGACCTTGGACGCCTTGGTAGCAGCGCAATTGACATATATTATACTGCCGATATTACTAACACTAACACTACTAGTACTAATAATAATAATGTACTAATAGCTAATACCCTATCCTATACCATATTATATTCTAAATTGCCTATTTTTATAAATAAATATATTGTCCTATATTCTCAAATAATAGTGGCACTAATATATTATAATTGTAAAACTTTAATATTTTATAACTAAAAATAATTTATTTGTTTTAAGTAAAATTAACATAAGTCAATTGATTAAATGGACGAACATTGTGTTTCAGATTTTGTAAAAAAAAATCGTTATATCAAATTTTATACAGCAGCTAGTTCTAAAGATTTAATTTATTTACTTAACAACTTAGGTTTACGTACGTTTTAAATTAATTCAATATGTATTTAAAAAATATTTTATTTTATTATTTTTTTATAATATTAAATTTTAATTCTGATTAATTAATTTATTGTTCTGATAGTTGGAGTTTTAATATTATTGCATCAGAATACAAATTTAGTCTGGGATTAGGTCCAAAGTTCTTGATTTGTATTACTATAGTTAATTGTTTGACATTAGTAGTGGCAACAGGTTCTATAACAAGTGTAGTTAGACACAAGTGTTAATCATGTGAACACGTTTAGACGCAATGAATACATTCGATTGGATGTATTATTACAGCTGATGTAATCAATCATCTCTTAACATCGTCTAAAATTAAAATATTTCATGATCTTTCACAGTCTTAGCAATAATAAAGATATTTTATTTACAGCGAAATTGTAAGTTTATAACATTTGCAGCGATTGCAATAACTATCGTGGTATCTCCTTACTGAGTATTGTTGGAAAGGCCTTTGCCAGAGTGGTCCTAGCACGCCTGCAAATTCTGGCACAAAATGCCTACCCAGAATCACAATGTGATTTTCGGGCTGGCCGATCAACTATGGACATCATTTTCTCACTCCGTCAGCTACAAGAGAAATGTCGGGAGCAACAGAAACCCCTCTTCATTGCCTTCATAGATTTAACGAAGGCATTTGACCTGGTCAGCCGCAAGTGTCTGCTACGTATACTGGAAAAAATAGGAAGTCCGCCGCGGCTTCTTTCCATCATCGAGTCCTTCCACACCAATATGCACAGCACAGTGCTCTTCGATGGTGCCACCTCAGAACCCTTCCCAGTTTGTAGCGGAGTCAAACAGGGCTGTGTACTGGCTCCAACACTCTTTGGTATCTTTTTCTCGATGCTATTGCGACATGCTTTCGAGGTCTGCCCCGAGGGTGTGAACATTCATACCAGGACGGATGGAAACATATATAATATCAGCCGGCTCCGTGCGAAGAGCAAATTGGAAAATGTATTAATCAGAGAGTTGTTCTTCGCGGATGACGCAGCCCTTACCTCACATACAGATGCAAGACTCCAACAGTTGGTCTATAAGTTCTCAGTGGCATGCAATGATTTTGGTTTAAAGATTAGCCTAAAAAAGACCAACATTTTGAGAGAAGGCACTATCAGCCTTCCAGCAATCTCCATTGAGGGAAACACCTTACTTCATCGATGATTTGACCTACCTTGGCAGTAACGTCACAAGCACTCTCTCCCTGGATAAGGAAATAGTAACCAGAATCGGCAAGGCCGCATGGCTAGGCTGAATCAAAGAGTGTGGAACAATGCGCAGCTCACAGATAGGACGAAAATTACTGTGTACCAGGCATGCGTGTTCAGCACATTCCTCTATGGCAGTGAGTGCTGGACGACCTACGCCAAGCACACAAAGCAGCTCAACAGCTTCCACTTACGATGCTTGCGTAGGATTCTACGCATCAAGTGGCAGGACAAGATCACCAATGTCGAGGTACTCAGAAGAAGCCCTATGCTGAGAATGCACTCAATTCTGAGTGAGAGGCGCCTGCGGTGGTTAGGTCATGTCCACAGGATGAGCTCGGAGCGCATTTCTAGAGCCTTGCTTTACGGTGAGCTGGCAACAGGTAAGAGAAAAAGAGGTCGCCCCTGCTTGCGCTTCACGGACGTCTGCAAGAAAGACATATCATTGGCACAGATAGACTATAAAACGTGGGAGACCATTGCCGAGGAGCGCACCTCCTGGCATGGAAAAGTGCTTGAGGGCATTCATGTCGCGGAAGCATCCCTCATAGCTTTGAGTGAAGAGAGAAGGGGCAGGAGGGGCAGAGGAGCAGGAGTACATGCCATCGTCCCATGAGGACAGACGGTTGCCATACAATACAACATTATCAAAAGCGAAGATGACATAGTTGTAGCAATAAAAGATTATTAATGTATCAAAAACAAAAAGATAATAATCATATATAATATATATTTACGCTCAATTATCGCTGATGCCAAACGCTAAGGGAGATTACTCTGCTTTTTTAAAATCGTGTGGTGATTAGCACTGTAAAAATTATTATTTAAATACTTTGTTTAATTTTCAGGAATATTTCGTATTTATCATACAAGGATAAGTTACTTGGGCTTTTGACCAAAAAAAAATAAAAAAAAATTAAATTTAAAAAAAAACTATTATAAAATACTTTGTGTACATTTAAGAAATTTTAATATTACGTATTTAACATAAAAGTTCAAGTTAGCCGGGTTTTTTAAAAAAGGTGGGCGCCGTAGGTAAAGAGATGGTAAAGTACAAACTACAAATTCTGGGACTAAGTGAAGTACGGTGGAACACATTTGGAGAAACTAGACTTCAATCAGGTGAAATCCTGCTCTTCTCTGGAAAAGAAAATGAAGAAGACACTCATGAAAATGGAGTAGCACTCCTATTAAACAAAGACGCATTAAAGAGCCTCCTTGAATGGGAGCCAATTTCAGACAGAATAATCAGAGCCAAATTCCTATCCAGGTTAAAAAATGTCCATATCATTATGTGCTATGCTCCAACCAACCTTGCGCCTGAGGAAGATAAAGTTGCATTCTATGAACAACTTCAAAGTATAATGGATAAAATACCGAAAAGAGACATACTGGTCGTCATGGGCGATATGAATGCTAAAGTTGGCAATGACAACATAGAGAGAGAGAAGGTAATGGGCATACATGGACTGGGCAACATGAATGAAAATGGAGAGATGTTTGCAAACTTCTGCACATTCAGTGAGCTGGTGATTGGAGGCACCATCTTCCCACACAAAAATTGCCACAAAGTAACGTGGGTCTCACCAGACAACAAAACAGAGAATCAAATAGACCACATCACTATAGGTCGCACCTGGAGGAGCACATTGCAGGATGTACGAACAAAAAGAGGAGCAGACATTGGATCAGACCACCATCTGGTTGTGGCCAAGCTAAAAATAAAGCTAGCCAATCAAAGGCCGAAAAAAGACAGGCGAATTAGATTTGACCTAGGCAAGCTCCGAAACCCACAGGAAAAGAACGAACTACAGCTAACCCTTAAAAACCGATTTGCTGCACTGCAACTAGACGATGATAATGAAGGAAACATAGACAAAACCTGGGATAACTTCAAAGAAATTATTACAGTATCTTGCAAGGAAATACTAAAACCTGCCCCGGAAAACAAAAAACACTGAATCAGCGATGAGACATGGCAAAGAATTGAAGATAGGAAACATGCAAAACAAAAAGTGAATCAAGCCAAAACAAGAAAACATAAACAACTTACTCAACAAGAGTACCATACAATTTCAAAAGAGGTCACAAAAATGCTTAGAAATGACAAACGACTATTTTATAATAAGCTAGCTGAACAAGCAGAAGAAGCAGCAGGAAAAGGAGATCTAAAACAGTTATACAAAATTACTAAACTCTTGAGTGGCAAGAAATCTAACTACAATGTACCAGTCCGAGATAAACAAGGTAAAGTCATTTCTTCCATAGATGACCAGCTTAGAAGATGGAAAGAATATTTCCAGGAAGTCCTAAACAGACCGACCCCTCTGAACCCACCCGTTTTGACCACAGGAGAAACACTGGACATAAATATGGAAGAGATATCCAAAGAAGAAATATGGACAGCCATCAATCAAATGAAGACAGGGAAAGCAGCAGGTGTAGACAACATACCACCGGAGGTCCTAAAAGAAGGAGGAGCTGAAATCATCAACCAACTCCACAGTATCTTCAACAAAATTTGGTCAACTAAAACCCCTCCTGCAGAATGGAAAAGGGGCTTACTGATTAAAATTCCAAAGAATGGGGATCTGTCACAATGTGAGAAATGGCGAGGAATTACTCTACTATCAGTACCAAGCAAGGTCTTTAGCAGAACGATACTAAACAGAATAAAAGATGCCTGCGATGATCTCCTGAGAGAAGAACAAGCTGGGTTCAGAAAAGGAAGATCATGCATTGACCAAATAGCAACACTCCGGATAATTATAGAACAATCTATTGAATGGCAATCTCCACTCTATGTCACATTTGTGGACTTTGAAAAGGCCTTTGATAGCATAAATAGAGAAACTATATGGTCAATAATGAGGCACTATGGAATACCAAATAAAATAACTAACATCCGAAATCTGTACGAAAACTTCACCTGCCAAGTAGTACATAATGGTAGACTAACAGATGAATTCCATGTCACAACTGGAGTCAAACAAGGATGCCTCCTTTCACCACTTCTGTTTCTTCTTGTGTTAGACTGGGTAACCAAAGAAGCTTATGCAAGCTCAGGAAAAGGAATCCAGTGGAACCTAATGCAAAAACTAGAAGATTTGGAGTTTGCTGATGACTTGGCCATTCTGTCCCACAGACTCCAAGACATGCAAGACAAGGTCACAGCCTTGAGCGAGACTGGGAAAAGAGTAGGACTCAAGATAAACATTCAAAAAACAAAATTTTTGAAAATAAACTTCCTACAAGATGGAGTCATCCAAGTAGAAAACCGCAACCTGGAGCAAGTTAACAACTTTATATACCTTGGGAGTGTGGTCAGTGTAGCAGGGGGAACAGATGAGGACATCGAACGAAGAATAAATTTGGCGCGACAGGCTTTTGCCAATCTGAAACAGGTCTGGAGATCTACACACATCTCTGTCAAAACAAAAGTAAGGATCTTTAACACCAATGTTAAAACGGTCCTACTTTATGGATCCGAAACATGGCGGACGACAGAGACAGCAAAAAATAGACTCCAGACCTTTGTTAACAGATGCCTTAGAAATATTCTGAAAATAAAATGGTTCGATAAGGTCGAAAACTCCAAGCTGTGGGAGAGGTGTGGACAAAGAACAGTAGAACAACAAATCATGGAAAGAAAGTGGAGATGGATTGGACACACCCTCAGGAAAGATAACAGCAGGGCTAGGCAGGCCTTAGATTGGAACCCCCAGGGCAAGCGACAACGAGGAAGACCCAAGCGTACATGGAGACGGAGCATGTTGGACGAGGCTGGAAGGACTGGGAAGAGCTGGGAAGAACTGAAACGACTGGCAAGGGACCGTGTAGAGTGGCGAGCTTTGACAGAGGCCCTATGTTCCACAAGGAACTCAAAGGACAAATGATGATGATGATCATACAAGGATAAGTTACTTGGGCTTTTGACCATTAAATTAAAAAAAAACTATTATAAAATACTTTGTGTACATTTAAGAAATTTTAATATTACGTATTTAACATAAAAGTTCAAGTTAGCCGGGTTTTTTTTAAAAAGGTGGGCGCCGTAGGCGCCCTTAAAAATTAGGGGGCGCCGCAGGTGCCACGGCGCCGCAGCACAAACTAGTCATATATAATTTATATATATTTACGCTCAATTATCGCTGACTGCGTCACGCCTAACGCTAAGGGACATCACTCTGCTTTTTTAAAAAATATAGACTCAAACAGTGCTGACTTACTCAAAGAGTTTTTTTTTGGTGCAGTAATTTGGTGCGCTGCTTTCTAAAATTACTGTATGATAAATACGAAATATTCCTGAAATGTACACAAAGTATTTATATAACACTTTTTTACATTGCTAATCACCACACGATTTTTTAACTGCACGTCCTGTCTGTCCTGTCCGTGAAGCTACCAAAACAAGGACGTTGTATTTCTACTTTTGATCCAAAAAAAAGTGGGCGCCTTGTGCGCCCTACGACCCCTATTATAAAATACTTTGTGTACATTTCAGGAAGTTTAATATTACGTATTTATCATACAAGGACAAGTTAGTTGGGCTTTTGAAAAAGGTGGGCGCCACGGCGCCGCAGCACAACCTAATTAGTAACAGTATAATTGCAGTCATAATATAGAAACATAAAGCTACTCTGTTGGTTCTTTATATGTATGCTGAATAATTTACAATAATTCTAATTATTAATTTTTAAATTATTTTCTTTTAAATTTCTGAGTTGATTGGTTTATAAATTGTGTTGTCTTAAATAGCGTAAAAACAAAAAAATACCATTTGAATTAAGGGAGTTCAAAAATATTTTCTTACTATTGGAGTTCGCTCCATTTCTTTCTTTTTTTAAAATCCTTTATATTAACTCGTGGTGTCTGATTTTTATTGATTTTTTAGATTATTTTATTTATTCCTATGTATCATGCTATTTTTTGAGATAGAGCGTCGCGGTGCGTATTATATTGAACAACCTTTCTGTCGCACAATAAGGTGCGTATTTTACTGACAACACTTTTTATAAACCTATTCCTGATCGGTGCGCATTATATTAAACACGTTTTACGACACAACTGCAATTTTGTATTTTTGGATGGTCTTGCGCTGCGTGTTATAATGAACATTCTTTTAGTTACGTCTCATACTTAAAGGATTTATAGTCAAAAACTTGGTTTTTTACGGGTTGTTTTTTAAATCCTTTATATTAACTCCTGGTTTCTGCGGCCGACCGACCGACCTTGCTTGCTTGTCGCCAAAACTTTTGATTGATTTTTAACCCACTTGCTCGCAAGATAGCGAGCTGAAATTTTGCAGGCAGTTTTGTACCAATGATAAAAACAATGTATCAAAATTTCAGATCGATCGCATGTACCGTAATTAAATTATTGATTTTTTAGATTATTTTATTTATTCCTATGTATCATGCTATTTTTTGAGATAGAGCGTCGCGGTGCGTATTATATTGAACAACCTTTCTGTCGCGCAATAAGGTGCGTATTTTACTGACAACACTTTTTATAAACCTATTTTTGATCGGTGCGCATTATATTAAACACGTTTTACGACACAACTGCAATTTTGTATTTTTGGATGGTCTTGCGCTGCGTGTTATAATGAACATTCTTTTAGTTACGTCTCATACGTAAAGGATTTATAGTCAAAAACTTGGTTTTTTACGGGTTGTTTTTATTATTATTTAAATATTAAACTTTTAATCATGTCATACATTACAATTTAAATGTAATATATAGGTCAAGTAATTTTCAGTGAAGGTCAATTAGATTACGTTTGTTCAGTGTCTGACTGTTGTACAAATCTGAACATTAAGGTACACCAGATAAATGGTCGAATAAAATATCAAATATAACAAAGAAAGATAATTACAGTCACACACGGAAACACGAGCCTAAATAAACATACATAGATGCACTACACAAATAAGCTACACAAACAATCCAACAATTTACCAAAACTTTATAAATACGAAAAAACTATATACACACATAAATGATAAAGTTTAAAATAAAACTGGAAGTTAAACTCTAAATTATTGAACAACAAATTTACCATTCATTTTATTTTGGTTTAAAACAACAAATTACTTTTATATTTATGTCCATAATAATGGACTAGGCTGATATTTTTAATTAATCACGTACTTTCAGGTAATTTTTTAATTACTCTCTTGAAAATGTTCATATCGTATATGATTTAAATTTAAGGAAAAAAATGCTTCCATTTTTACTTTTTTCATAAAAATGGAATCATAATGTTTAAATTTAGGCGAACATTTTAAATTACGTGGAACAAAATAAGTCTTGTATCTGCACCAGCTGAGTCGTGAGTCAGCACATATAATTTCTTGCTATCAATAATGATCATACTTACATTGTAAGGAATGGGCCAAGAATTCTTTCTCAGTAAGCAATCAGAAAAAAATAATGACATAATTAGCTATGCCATGGAAATCCATGTGGACATCAACTTGTTTACATAAAAATTAAAGTTCATGTTGTGTGGTCTTATTTCAATGTTGTCTATTGTCAGTTGATTTAGAGATATTGTTTTTTTAATATGAAAGCAGCACATGTTTAATAAAAGAAAAAAAAATTATATGACTAAAATATACAATATTCTGTCAGCGGAATATATAAAACAATACATGTTGCTCATCCATTGTGATCGACTAGGACTATTCTTTATTTCCCATGTTTTTTCGGTGGGAAGTTGGTGAGTTTGTTGTTGACCTAGTGCACTACTCTTCTGTCCGACGGTGCGTTAATAAATGTAAATGTAAAACAAAAACAAAAATTGTTTGGAATGTCTTTGAAATGGTATGTGTACAATTTTTCCTTGTTTGTCTTTTGTATTTACTTATTTAAATGTTTCTGGTCTGTTTATTGCATACAGTTGGTCATCAGGAGTCGTCCTCACTGTTGGTCTGTTTATTTCAAACAGTTGGTCATCATGAGTCGTCCTCACTGATGGTCTGTTTATTTCAAACAGTTGGTCATCAGGAGTCGTCCTCACTGATGGTCTGTTTATTTCAAACAGTTGGTCATCAGGAGTCGTCCTCACTGATGGTCTGTTTATTTCAAACAGTTGGTCATCATGAGTCGTCCTCACTGATGGTCTGTTTATTTCAAACAGTTGGTCATCATGAGTCGTCCTCACTGATGGTCTGTTTATTTCAAACAGTTGGTCATCATGAGTCGTCCTCACTGATGGTCTGTTTATTTCAAACAGTTGGTCATCATGAGTCGTCCTCACTGATGGTCTGTTTATTTCATACAGTTGTTCATCAGGGGTCGTCCTCACTGAAAAAATATTTGACAAAAAATTAGATGTTGTCAGCACGACAGTTAAGAATCTTACTAAAAAAAAAGAAATTAGATGTTTCATCGCTACAGTTAGAAATCTTACTTAAAAGACCTTAGATGTTGCCCACTCTACAGTTAGGAATCTTACTTAAAAGGCCTTAGATGTTGTCAACACTACAGTCAGGGATTTTACGCGATGCCCGTCAAGACTGATAATTGTGGAATGGGTGAGGTAAAAATAAAATCCTGTGAAAGCCCTTGCTAGGATTATAAAAAAATATCAACTATTTATTTCATTGATAATTGCTTCTTTTTTGTCGTTTTTTAATAATGTAACCAAATTGCACTCAAATTGATGTGACCAGTTATGTTCCTATCATAATGAAGAAGTGGCATTACAATTTAATATACCAAAACACTGGAAGCTACTATGCCGACTATAAACATCTCTACCAGGACTACCAACGTTATTTGTGCAAGGAAAGTACGCATGATGTATGAGACTGGTAAAACAACACAAATAGTCACTGAGATGAGGAATTATTGCAACTAATAAAGAATAAGTGAAGCAATTTTAAACATATGTGGACAGAAAAGGCTGATAATTCCCTTCTAGAAATGACTTCATAAGTATAACAATATAGTAGGGCTGTTATCGATTAATTTAAAATTAATCGTTAACTTTTGAAAAATTATCAATTAATTAATCGATAATTTCGATTAAAGCCAAAAATAGAAATTTATGACGTCATTAAACTGAACATTTTAGGGAAAGTAACAAAAACAGGTAATTGACTTTTTTTAAAAATGTATTGAGTTATTTCCCCTGTTTCCCTGCGCTAATATTAAGCGGGAGATGTTTGTACGTAAAAAATAGATATAAATTATTATTAATTATTAATAATTAATTATTTATTACTAAAATTTTAAAAAAAATATTATAAATATTTTCTTTAATTTTAATAGAATTTTTATCGATTAAAATTGTTTTAATCGATAAAATTTTTAACGATTAATCGAGAAATTAATCGATAATTTCCGCAGCCCTACAATATAGACAATAACACGTAATTATCAGGTTATATTTTTTCCTAGAACTTCAACATCATTAAAAATAAAACTAATTCCACAAAATAGTGTTCTTATGTTCCTATATGATTTGGTAGGTGATGAGAAACCATAACATGACGTGGAGCACGTGACACCCAAATGAATGGTTGTAGAAATGGATCAATACAATTTATTCATGGGTGAGATTTATATTTTTGCTGGACTAATGTTGTAACACTTGTTAGCTGGACTGGTATTGTAACATTTTAGCTGGACTGGTATTGTAACATTTTAGCTGGACTGGTATTGTAACACATGTTAGCTGAACTGGTATTGTAACACATGTTAGCTGAACTGGTATTGTAACACATGTTAGCTGAACTGGTATTGTAACACGAAGTCATTAATGACCTTGAATGACGTATAGTGGAATGTTAGATAGAGAGAAAGAATTATTAGAACAGGGCTTAGCCACTATATTAAACATCAGCTCTTCTAAGTAGATTCGATGCTTTCATGTTTCAATGGGCTTGCTCTACAGTCATACCGTCTATAACAGTATCCATGGTTTGCGTCTAGACTTTCATTTTTAAACAAAGTAAAATTTTGTGAATGTCATGCTTTTCTGGTTTATTCTGGCTACCTAGGTCTTGTCTATCATACAGAGGAAGAAAAGTTTTTTTTCTTAAGTCTATCCGAGTATTGTATTAAAATCTTTATTTTAGGTTTGTTCAAATTCGAAATTGATGCTTATGTTTTATCACAGCTTTACTCTGTGTTTCTGTATACAAATGTGTCTTTTGGTGGCATTAGTTTACTGTTCACTGTTATTAACAGGGCAGTACCGTTATAGATTTAACAATATAATAATATTATTTTGTAATGCATGTCTCCTGTTACAAATTTATGGACAAACTTTATGTGATTTGTATTTGGATGTAATAGTTTCTTTTCAGGTATAAACATATCAAACATTTTAGACAGTAAAGATGGATATCCATGGGATTCAATATTTAATTACCAAAAATGACACACATATTAAAATTTAGATCAACCCCCAAAATGTAATATTACTGACCAGAAGCGTCACTAGGGTTGGGGTCACCCAGTGCGATATGTCATGGTGCCACCCCTCAAAACGTACCCAAAAGACTGTCATCGAGTCTGCAAGTTCAAAGAAACGGATGCATACATAATTTTACACTTTGTTGTCGCCCCTTGGAATGGTGACACCCGATGCGGTCCGCACACCCCGCACCCCCTAGTGACGCCACTGCTACTGACCACTAGGATTAAGACGTATGTGTTTCTATAACCACACTAAGACACCACATTTATAAGTTCATCCATATGATGACACATTCACATATGATATAATAAATATATATTATGAAGATTCATTTGTTTAAATATCCCACACTCAAGCAATCACAGTACAGGTTTGTCAACACTGATGTACCGAACAAACTGTTTAAACCAAGAATGGATAAATCATCCACATGTTCCCACATGCCACAATAAAACAACACAAATAGTCACTGAGATGAGGAATTATTGCAACTAATAAAGAATAAGTGAAGCAATTTTAAACATATGTGGACAGAAAAGGCTGATAATTCCCTTCTAGAAATGACTTCATAAGTATAACAATATAGTAGGGCTGTTATCGATTAATTTAAAATTAATCGTTAACTTTTGAAATATTTGAAAACCATAACGTCTAACAAATAACAATAATATATCCCCTACTTATACGTATAGCATATATTTTTCATGCAGTGTCACAAATTGGGATGTGTTTGTGAGAGAGTGAAGAATAAACTAAAATGAATCCCCACTTTAAAAAAATTAAGAAATGATGTCTGTTTATATCAATTAAATGTGTTGTAACAGTTTGTGTTGCGTGGTACAATTGTTAGTTGTTAGGTGATGTGTTGTACGAATTTGCGTTGTTTGTGTATGTAGGGTAAAAGTAAGACTGTTGGATGATGTGTGGTACACGTGTGTAGTGTTTTGGTGTTTGGTACAGGTGAGATTACCTGAAGTCCTGGCCGCTGTCGACAAAGCGAAGAAGGCGAAATGGGTAAATACGTGCGAAAAACTCGACCTCGTAGACGGAAGAAAAGTTTGGCGGCTCTAATATGCATTATCTGGCGCGGGGAAGACAACGAATTCCAACCCTTTGACGACACCAAAGGGCCAAAGGGCTAGTGAAGTTAAGCGCGCACGAGCGCGAAACAAACACTTTGCCCAGGTTAACAAGAAAGGCGCCAGATCTGATTTTAGCCGAACAATCGACCGAATGCGCAAAGAGGGCTCAAGGAGACAAAGCAAGGGCCCTCAACTAGAGGTTTTCGCGGCCCCCTTCACAATGACAGAGTTGCAAACCGCACTCAACAAATGCCAAGCTGGCAAAGCACCAGGACCAGATAAAGTTCACAATGAAATGCTCAAACATCTGGGCAGGACAGGCCGAATGAAACTATTGAGTTTCATAAATAGAACTTGGACAACAGGCACGCTGCCGAAGCTGTGGAAAAAGGCTACAATAACCCCAATTCCCAAAGAGGGGAAACCAGGTGAACACCCGGCCAATTTCCCTCACGTCGTGTGTGGGGAAGGTAGCTGAACGGTTAGTGAACGCACGAGTCTACTGGTTCCTCGAAAAGACCAAATGCATTCCAATGATGCAGGGTGGGTTCCGAAAGGGACGCCAACCGATGGATCAGGCTCTCCGACTAATTCAGACGATTACAAATGAACTCCAGACAAGGAATCACACCGTTGCGGTGTTCTTCGATCTAAAGCAGGCATACGACAAGATGTGGCGTGGAGGGCTACTTTATAAGTTGCAGCAGTTAGGTGTCATCACTGCGAACATGTACAGTTGGATAAAATCGTTCCTTACGGACAGAACGATCAAGACCCGAGTGGGGGAGTCATTATCCAACGAAGCGCGCCTAGAGGACGGACTCCCACAGGGGTCCGCCCTTAGTTGTACATTGTTGAACTGTCAGGGCCGTGCGGAGCCGCACACAGTAGTCACGACGCCGAACTGGAGGCGATCTGCATGGGTTTGAAGTAAGTGCACCGACGTCTAGCAAGAAGAAAGGTTTTCCCGACCGTCGTAGTCTTCACCGACTGACGGTTTTCGCTCGAGACTGTGGGTCGATCCTCTATGGAGACGAAAACGGTCAGTGTCATTTTGGAAACAGTAGGTGAAATCCTAGCACGAGGCGGAAAAGTAGTCCTTCAGTACATCACTGGGCACAGTGGCGAGCCTCATTCAGACAGGGTCGATAATTTGGCGAGAGAAGGTTCAGCTCAGCCCCAACCCGATCGCCCGATGACCCAGCTGGGGGTCAGATCGTGGCTTAAGGACCATTTCTGGGAGAAATGGCTTCAGGGCTGTGCATCTGGAAGCACGGCCAGAAAAGTATTCCAGTACATGCCGCGGCCGAGCAAAAGCGATTCCTGGTGGAAAATTGGACGTAGCAATCAGACGCTCATAACTAGAATGAGAACTGAGCATTGTCCCATGCGAAGCTACTTGTACAAGTTTAACACTAGAAGGGAACTGGCCTGTCGGTTGTGTGGCCATCCGGAAGAGACGGTGCCCAACGTACTCGAAGAGTGCCCGTGTGCGGGGATTTAGGAGAGGAAGTCACGGTACCTGCAGAGGAGTACCTCTATGGCGATGCCCGCTTGATGAGGCTCGCATGCGATAAAATGAACCGGGTCCTAAGAGCCTAGCGGCTCGACCCAAAAGAGAATGAACATTCACCACTGTTCTAATGTTACCGTACTCTACACTCCACACACATGTCCTCAGTGCAAATCCCGCGCCATCAAATTACACTTCGATGGTCAACTGGGCAGTTTGAGAACAATTTATGAGTTTGGACTCGTGAATCTCTATGAATCTAATACGTCATGTAGGGGTTTGCGAAACCCCTTCCGATATTACGGCATTAAAACACTGGGTTATTGATTGTTCAAATCAAATTACGTTTTTGATATGGCGTCTCGAAGTTAATTTTTGAAAATCAGAAATATTTTGATAGGGTTAAAAGATAAAGGCCTATTAATAAATCACCACAAAACAACATGCTACTTTCATTAAGATGTTTGACATGCATTATTCAGCCATTTGTTAATAATTTATAATCACTTTTAAAAAAAGGGTCTCATACCACATCCTCCCTTCTCCTTCCATACAGAAAATGTCAACAAAATCTTAATATATTATAGTTTTATTAATGGGTTATCTGCCATCATCTCTAAAATAAATGAACCAAAATTAAATTTCTAAACCTCTTCAAATCCATCAAGAAAAATGTCTAGCCCTAAAAAATGCACATTCTTAGAGGAGCGCCTTGTTATTCTTCGCAGTGGAGAATATTTAAGAAGAACAAAAGAAGACAGCATGATAAATTAATACATTGCTATGATAATAAGCAAGCTATGAAAAACGTTTGATTTGCTTTGGTAACAAGACAGCTATGATACATTTTAAATTAATAAAAGACAGCTAAAATAAATTAATAGATTGCAATGATAATAAGATAGCTATGATAAATTAATAGCTAGTAACGATACTAAGACAAACTATGATGAATTAATAGTTGTGATAATAATATGACAGCTATGATAAATTAATAGGTTGCTATTATCTGCTACTATTGAACATTTATTGTTTTCCAACCAACAGCAGTTAAAAGTAATGAAAAACAAAGAATAACAAAAGCAACAGAAAAAAAAACATCAACAAAAACATGGGCTAAATTACTTTACAATTTCTTTATCAATTTTATAATAGAATTTAAAAATATGTATTTAACATTTGCTTTCATTATATCTGGGCTTCATTTTAAATTCTAGCGTGTCTTCTACTGTGTACAACTAATTGTGAAAGACTAGAAAACCGGCTGCACAATTGTCCGATTTATGAGGTTCCTAACTAGTCTGCCTTTGTAAGTTGAATATTCACTTAGAAACATTTTTTAAAAAAAACACATAAGACAAGTAAGATTTATGAAAAACCAACAGAACACATATACGCTTAAGATATATGAAAATCTACACAAAAGGGGAAGATTTATAAAAAAAATAAATAATAAAAATAAAAAAAAACAGCAAAAGCAATGTAAATTTTACGAAAAATTTAAATAAGCAATGTGAGATTAGTAAAAAAAAATCATGAGATTTATGAAAAAACAGCATATGCAATTTGAGATTTATGAAAAAAAAACATCATAAACAATGTGAGATTTATAAAAAAAATACAGCATAAGCAATGTGAGATTTATGAAAAAACAGCATATGCAATTTGAGATTTATGAAAAAAACATCATAAACAATGTGAGATTAATTTTTAAAAAAACAGCATAAGCAATGTGAGATTTATGAAGAAAAAAAAAGCATAAACAATGTTAGTTTTAAGAGCTTTTTCTCCAGCTTTTCTAAATTTTATTTTAGTTATAGTTGCAACAATAGGAGCGGAAAATTAATTGTATGTACTTTTTCTTTTTTTATTACCAGTATTTGCTCTTTTGTGTTGAGTAAAGAACAAAAATAAAATGTAGAAGCACAAAAGTCACAATAATGTATTTATCTCAAGTAAATAATATTATTTTGTGTTGTTTTAAATTACCACTATCAGAAAATGTAGCTGTACAAATAATACATTTGCAAAGTATCTCTCCTGTATGTCTACTTTTATGTCTAACAGTTTTGAACTGTATGAAATTGCTTGGAACAAATGTAACATATGTAAGCTTTCTATATTGTTTTTTGTGTATGTCTGTTCATTTAACAAGAACAACTAGAAAATGTGGCAGAACAAAATGTGATATTTGCAAGGTTATTCTAAAGTACGTTCTCTTTCTAAGGGGCCGTCCATAAATGGGGGGATGGGGTTCAAGCATTTGTGACGATGTGTGACTTTGGGGAGGGGGAGGGTTTTAAAAATGTGACGTCACATAAAAAAATCGCGAAAATTTAAATAAAATTTCCCCTCAACTAATTCATTGCTTGCTATTTATTTAAATGACGTTTTAAATAGCTTCACGCGTCTTAAATGTTTACAACTCGCGAAAATTTGTCAAATAAAAAATTTTCTTTTGAAATATTCCCTGTGAAAATATTATATGACGTCATAGTTTTATGCTTATATTTTTATCGTTCCCTTTTCAAAAATAAAATATAAGCATAAAACAATGACGTCATATAATATTTTTATACAAAATCGATCGCAGCGCAGCGCCACCTAACCTACTTCCGTTTCATATATACATACATACATACAGACGACGGGAATTATGTATACTGATATATAACGGCTCCAGCAAATCCGGTATCCAGCCATTCTTAAAAATTCGATTCCAGCTTTGGCTCCGGCCGGATTTCACTTCATAAATCAGTCCAAATCCATCTCCCGCCGGATTTTAAAAATTTGAATCCGTAACACCTCTAGTTACGATATTTAATAGATTGCAGACTTACACTATATACATATTTAAATGTCAAAATAAATATTAGAAACATGCTTATTTTCAAATAGAAAATGGTAGGGCTGCGGAAATTAACGATTAATTTCTCGATTAATCGTTAAAAAATGTTAACGATTAAATTATTTTTCAACAATTACTCGACTCATCACTTAGAAATTATTGGAAGTCAAACAGTAAAAGTAAAAAATAATAATAATAAATAGCTACCGATAAGTTATAAATTTCCTGACGATTAAACATTACTACTGACGGGAATGTTTAAAATGTTGATAACGTTTGCCTACCATGGTTCTAACAATTCGCCTACTTATCAAACCAAATGAAAAGCGTATTAAGCTGATGACTCTCATGGAGTCTGACTCAGGACACAAAATTAAGACAGCTCGTCTGATGAATTACTGCGCTACAAACTGGAGATGAAAGTTCCTGAATCCATTAACCCTCTACAATGATTGTGAAAACTTAATGAACACCGATATCCGATTTTTTCATTCCTTGCCAAGACCATTTTGTGCATACCAGTACCTCAGTTCCATGTGAATGATTGTTCAGCTCGGCTGGTTATATTGTCAATTAGACCCGCTCATCACTTGAAACAAATAATGTCAACACACTTGTATTTTTGCGTAGTTGGTTAAAAGATGACATATAAAGGAGACATTCCAGTGTTATTTAGATTTTCAACAAAGATCTTTTAATAAGTGTTGCTTATGACATCATACATTTTAATTTTTGGCTTTAATCGAAATTAACGATTAATTAATCGTTAATTTTTCAAAAGTAAACGATTAAATTTAAATTAATCGTTAACAGCCCTAGAAAATAGGCTTTTAGGAGAGGGGTGGTCAAAGCTTTGTGACGTAATATTGGAGGGGGTTGTCTAAGTTTTTGTGACGAAGTGTGATGAAAGGAGAGGGGGGGGTAAAAAATTGGCCAAAATCGCGTGTGATCATTTATGGATGGCCCCTAATCAGTTAATTTAGTATCAGTAGAGGGTGCAAGTGAAAACATCTCGTATTTGTATATATTTTTTGTGTGTTCTCCAATATGTGTTCTTTTGTGATGAGTGAAGTTTAAACTTTAAATAAAAAGCAGCAGAACAAATGTCACATTTGTAACATTTCCTACCATTACGTGTTCTTTTGTTTTGTGATAAAATTGAAATTCTTAATATCCATTTAAACAAATGTCACATTTTTTAAAGTTTCTATCCAGCATGTGCTCTTTTGTGTCGTGTTAATTTATAACTATGGGGAAAAGCAGCAAAACAAATACTACTTTTGTAAGGTTACTCTCTCTCTCTCTCGCATGTGTTCTTAGATGTTGATTTAATTGGAAAATATTTGAAAAAGCCGAACAACGAATGTCACATTTGTAGGGTTTCTCTCAAGAATGTATTCTTTTGTGTTGTATTAATTTTGATCTTTGTAAAAAAGGAGCAGAACAAATGTCACATCTGTAAATTTTCTATCCAGTATGTTTTCTTTTGTGTTGAATTAACCCTGAAAGTTGTGAAAAAGCAGAAGAACATATGTCACATTTGTAAGGTTTCTCTCCAGTATGTGTTCGTTTATGCACAGATAAATTTGAACTAGATGGAAAAGCTGCAGAACAAAAGTCACATTTGTAAGGTTTCTCTCCAGTATGTTTTCTTTTGTGCACAGTTAAATACGAACAAGTAGAATATGCAGCTGAACATATGTCACATTTGTAAGGTTTCTCTCCAGTATGTGTTCGTTTATGCACAGATAAATTTGAAATAGCTGGAAAAGCTGCAGAACAAAAGTCACATTTGTAAGGTTTCTCTCCAGTGTGTGTTCTTTTGTGTAAAGTTAAATCTGAACTACATGAAAAACCAGTAGAACAAATGTCACATTTGTAAGGTTTCTCTCCAGTATGTATTCTTTTGTGTCGTGTTAATTTTGGACTTTGGCAAAAAGCAGCAGGACAAATTTTGCATTTGTAAGGTTTCTCTCCAGTATGTGTTCTTTTGTGTACAATTAAATTAGAAGTATCTGAAAAAGCAGCAGAACAAATGTCACATTTGTAAGGTTTCTCTCCAGTATGTATTCTTTTGTGTCGTGTTAATTTTTGACTTTGGCAAAAAGCAGCAGAACAAATTTTGCATTTATAAGGTTTCTCTCCAGTATGTGTTCTTTTGTGTACAGTTAAATGTGATCTGTTAAAGAAAGAAGCAGAACAAATGTGACATTTGTATGGTTTCTCTCCAGTATGTATTCTTTTATGTACAGTTAAATTAGAACTATCTGAAAAAGTAGCAGAACAAATGTCACACTTGTAAGGTTGCTCTCCAGTATGTGTTCTTTGGTGTACAGTTAAATACGAAGAAGTAGAATATGCAGCTGAACAGATGTCAAATGTGTAAGGTTTTTCTCCAGTATGTGTTCTTTTGTTTACAGTTAAACCTGAACTACAAGAAATGGCAGGATAATTATAAAAGTCACATGTGTAAGGTTTCTGTGTTGTATGATTTGAACTAGTGTCAAATTCAGCTACATAAAACTTAATGCCACTTACAGATGGTTTATTATTAAAGTTTTTTCTATTATGTTCAGTTAATTCCAATTTAGTAATAAATGTGACAGCACAAATGTCACATTTATAATACTTATCCCCAGAATGTTTTATTAGGTCATTCTTTAAATTAAACCCCGTATCAAATGTAGGAGCACAAATCTCAGGTAAAATGAGTTCATCACTTGTTTTTGTTCTCGTGTATTCTTTCTGCATATCCAAACATTCTGTCCTAATTTGAATTTTGTCATTAACATCATTATGCAATTCTGTCTGTGTTACTTTTTGGACAAAAGATTCTGCCTCTGTAGTAGTGGACAAATTGTCACAACTTATCCTTGGGTTAAAGTCATCGCATATTTCCTTTTTAAGGATTTTATGAAAGACCGTACGTGTGTCTGACAATGGCTCAACATCATCTGTCTTGAGTTGAATTTTGTTATCAACATCATAATGGATTTTTTTCTTTTTTACGTTCTTTAAGAAAGATTCTGCCTCTGTCGTAGTGGTCAAACAGTTACACCCCATCCTTGGGTTAATGTCATAACATGTTTCCTTTTTAAGGATTTTATGCCAGTCTGTACATGTGTCTGACCGTGGCTCAACATAATCTTTTTCCATGGTCGAGGCCATGAACATTGTTAACTGTTGAATTTGCTTTAATTTTGGATAGTCTCTGTTCTTTGCAAAAGTCTCAGGAAAATACTTCTTGCCTTTAGCAATCCTAGTCATGTACATATATCTGAAAAATGATAATTAAAATTTGCATAAAAACACAATTAAATTATATACCGAAAATTATTGCTTTAAAAATATTTTTTTAAAGGTTTTCAGATGGATATCAGTATTACCTAAATCTCTCTCCTTAAATATCTTTTTTCTCTCTATCCTTTTCCTTATCCCCTCACGTCTCTCTCTCTCTCTCTTATTGTAGTAGCTTACAGATGGAAATACGGAACAACTTACTGATCTACTTAAACAGTGAATAAAACTCATTTCGAGAGGACTAATCGTTTTAAAGTAAAACTTTATTTTGTTGACTAATTCCTGTTATCGAGAAGAAACAGTTACGACTATATAACTCTAACTGAATTAACATCAGGTGAAGCTTAGATTACTAAATTGGACCATTCTAGTCTCTACCTCTGTCTCTCTGTCTTTAGCTCTTTTTTCTGTCTGTATAAAAACTAATGTTCCCCTTATACAGATTCCAAAGAAATCAATGAACCAACTCTATCGATGCTGATCATAAAACTGTCATGCCGTATAATTTTGCTGAATTTTTTTTAATTTGTGCATTTACGCTTGTTTTGTTCGTAAAAGTAAAATAAAAATGAATGAAGAAGTAAAGTGTTTAATTTGCAATCATTTTTAAATCCTGTATCCACCTGTGGTGTCTGGTTGCTTGAGGCCTTGATTGTTTTCCGAAAAAACTTTGGATCGATTTTTAACCCACTTCTTCGTAATCTAGCTAGCTGAAATTTTGAAAGCAGACTCGTGTCGATTATAAAAATGATGTTTTTAAGATTTCAGATCGATCGCATGTACTGTAATTAAATTAAATAATTTGTAGATTATCTTTATTTATCTTTATGTAACATGTTAATTTTTGTGCTAGAGTGTCGTGGTGCGTATTATATTGAGCAAAATTTCCTGTCGCGCAAAAAGGTGCGTATGATATTGACAATATTTTAAAAATATATCCCCGATGGGTGCGCATTATATCTAACATGTTTTACGAGATATAACTAAAATTTTGGATTTTTGGATTGTCGTGCGCTGCATATTATAATGAACATTATTTTAGTTATGTCTCGCATATAAAGGATTTTTAGTCAAAAACTTGTTTTTTTAACGGTTTTTTAAAATTAAATGCTTTATATTAACTCGTGGTGTATGCTTGAGGTCTTGCTTGAGGCCTAGATTGAATGCCGAACAATCTTTGGATCGATTTTCAACCCACTACCTCGTAAGCTAGCGAGCTTAAATTTTGCAGCAGAATCATGGCGATAATGAAAATGAAGTTTCAAAATATCAGATCGATCAAATGTACTTTAATTAAATTATTGAATTTTTAGATTATCTCTATGTATCACCTTAATTTTTGAGATAGAGTGTCGCGATGCGTATTGTATTGATTGATATTTTTTAAAATTATTCCTGTTGCGTGATTCGGTGCATTTTAATTGGACGATACCTTTTTAAAAATATATTCCCGATCGGTGCGCATTATATTAAAAATGTTTTACGAGAAAGAACTAAAATTTTGGATTTTTTGGATTGGTGTGTGCTGCGTATTATAATGAACATTATTTTAGTTATGTCTCGTATATAAAGGATTTATTGTCAAAAACTTGTTTTTTTACATTTTTTTTGTTGTATTTAATCATTTTTTTAAAAAATGAATCATTGAGGCTTCTTAAAAGAAATTTGGGTCAATTATCGCTATTCCGACCGTGCCCCAATGATGTTATTTACGACCGCCATCTTTGTTGCTATGCGAGTGACAAAGATGGTGGACGGATCGACAGTCCCAACCGAGGGAAAATGCTGAAAATATATTATCTTATCTGTTTCAGACGTTCCTTCTATACAGAAGATTATTGCGTCCTACGCTTATCTATGGTTTGTGTTTAGTCCTGCATTCTTATTAGAGTTTTAAATGTTGATAAAGTGTTGGCTTTCCTGGTTTCTTCAGGCAACACATTGCACGCCCGAATTCCGGACGGGATGAACGAAAATGTGTATGAGTTTGTTCTTGCATACGGAATAATAAAGGTGTTTTTATCCTTATGTCTATCTGAGGGTTGTATTAGGTTTTCTTTTTGTTGTATTTCTAAATTATGCAAGAGAGACATAAAAGTAGCCAACATTGATATACAAAACTGGGAAAACCTGGCAGAGGATAGGTCCATGTGGCGGGTTATAGTGAAAGAAGGATCACTAAGAGCAGAGGAGCAAACTAGGGCAGAAGCAGTCGGGAAAAGAGCGAGGAGAAAGGCCAGGCAACACTGCCCCACTGCTTTCGTGTGTGTGTCATGCAGAAGAGACTGCCACTCAAGGATTGGTCTCATCAGCCACACCAAGAGCTGCAAATAATAAAGATAAATATATCGTCTTTCGTAGACGGACAGATGCCATACATTTCTAAATTAGAGTTAATTGCTTTATGTATGATACTACTTTACTCTTGTTTCTTCTATCCTCTAGTGTTTCAAGGTTTAATGATTTAACTAATGGTGTTATTCTAGTCAGTTTTGAAAATTCTCAAGTAATGAATCTGGCAACTTTTTTTTGGATTTGTTCTAGTTTATCAATGTTTTCTTTGGTGGATGGGTCCCATACAGAAGATGCATATTCTAGTACAGGTCTCACCAAAGTGAGATAGCATTTTAGTTTTATATCTTTATTACATTTGTAAAGGTTTCTTTTTATAAAGCCTAAGGTTTTGTTTGATTTTTTAATAACTTCATTGACATGGGGATTCCATGATACTTTCTCATTTATTATGACTCCTAAGTATTTTGCATCTTTAGTTTGGGTTAGTTCCTTTCCATGAATGAAATATTTTTAATTTATTTGTTTCTTTTTCTTTGTTACTCTTAAAAGTTGACACTTTTCTGGGTGGAAATTCATACTCCAGTTAGTTTCCCATTTTATCAATGCATCTAGGTCTCTTTGTAAAATTTTGATATCTTGTTCTGATTTACTTGTTCTATAGATTATACAATCATCAGCAAATAACCTAACTTTTGTTCCTGTTGAGATGTTGTTGGGTAAATCATTTATGTATATTAAAAAGAGTAAGGGACCTAGCACAGTTCCTTGTGGAACTCCTGAATTAACCTTCCAAATTTCTTCTACTGGGCTATTTGTGTTAAATTTACTTAGGAAAGTTTGTTGGAAGTTAGCCAATTGAAATTGAAATGGGCCGGGCAATGGAAGACAATCACGAAAAATACACTTTTATCACTAATTTTATAAATAATTCTCGAGTTATAATCTTCCGAAATATCACTAGTAAAACACTTAAATCAGCTTCCATTTAGCAAATCACTAATAAATTTCCAACACGATGTTTGCGCTACGGTGGCAAAGCGAAAAAGAGCGATGTCCGCAGTTTTGTATTCGATGATTCGTATCTAATAACGGAGTTGTTATCACCAGAATTCTGCAAATAATTTTCAACGTTATCCAGAGAATTCTGCGAACAACGTGGAACGTTATCCCATGACTTTGTTGCTATTCGGACCTGTCAAATATTTTAAAAAGCTCAAATTTTAGTATGTCTCGGTGGCTGCATGGTAGTGTGAAGGATTGAGGACGCGGGTGTTCAGGGTTCGATTTTCAGTTGTGGAAACTAAATTTTTTTTTCCACACAGTTTGATTTTGAGATGGGGAATCTTTTTAAAAATTATTTTGCTTTAGTTTTATTTTAACCCTTTTGTTTTTGGATAATATTTAAATGACTCACGTTCAGCCCACTGTGACGCGACCTTGGTAGTGGCGCAGTTAACATATACTGCCTATATTGTTAACACTACTAATAATAATAGTACTAATTCCCTATCCAATCTACATATATAAAAATCAAAGTATGTATGTATGTATGTCCTTTATAGCTGACTAAACCATTCATCTGATCGCCATGAAACTTTTGGAGACTTTTGAGAACGCTCCTGGGAATGGTAATAGGCAACTTTTTTGCAAAATTTAACACTCATGGGGCGCCGGGGGTCCCATAATAGGATTTTTTTCTTATATAAGCTATATAAAAATTAGTTTAAGCGTTAGTTATTAGGTAAATTGATGGATCTTAACCAAACTTTGTATATAACATTTGGTAGCCAATATTGAAATACTATAGGGCACTAATTTCCTAATGTCCATTTCTTCGGGGCTGGGGGCCCAAAATGTCTTTTTTTCATAAACATTTAAGATTTTATTCCCCATTCAATTATTAACTATCTTGAGAAATATAGATAAATATTTCCATTATGAAATTGATTGAAATAAACAGGTGTTTTGAACTTGACATTTTGCACTAAATGGGCCCTGGGGCCCTTAATGTCATTTTTTGCTTATATGAGCTATATAAAAATTAGTTTATGCGTTATCTACTGAATAAATGAATGGATCTTAATTACACTTTGTATATACAAACTTGTTAACCCATATTAAAAAAGGTCACTGCACTTCTAATGTCCAATTGTTCAGGGCCGGGGGCCCCAAATGTCTTTTTTTTCTTATATGTTTGAGATATTATATGCCATTCTATTTTTAACGATCTTGAGAAATATATCCATGATGAAACTGAATTAAAATGAACAGCATTTTGAAATTTACATCTTACATCGAATGGGCCAGGGGCCCCAAATTTCTTTCTTTTTTTTAAAGTATACTCTAAGATATTATTTTCCACTCAGTTTTTAAGGACCTTGAGAAACATATCCATGATGAGACTGAATTTAAAGGAACAGGTTTTCAAAATAAAAACCTTGAACCGAATGGGCCCGGGGGCCCCTCAATGTATTTTTTCTTTATATTAACTATATTAAAAATTGGTTTAAGTGTTAGATAATGAGAAAATAACTGGGTTTTTTCAACAAACTCGGTATATAAAAACTTAAGAGGCTATATTAAATTACTATACGGCACTGAACTCCTAATGTCCATTTCCTCGGGGCTGGGGGTCCCTAAATGTGTTTTTTTAATAAACTTTTAATATTGTATTCCCCATTCAATTTTACAGGATATTGAGAAATATAGATAAATATATTTATATATTTGTTATGAAATTGATTGAAATGAAAAGATTTTCGAACTTCACATGTTCAACTGATGGGCCCGGTGACCCTTAAAGTAATTCCTTTTTTATCTATATGTATTCCTTTTTACTGACATCGTTGCAACGCACGATGGGTCTGCTAGTAATATATATATAGGTAAATATATTTGCCTATATTGTCCAATACGTCATTGATTGTAAAACCTAAATTACTACAGGGCCGGCCTAAGGGAATCGGAGGCCCTAGGCGAAGTGAATTTGGTGGCCCTAAATAAAATGTAATATAAAAATAAATAATACATTTGGAAAAATTATTTTGCGAGGCCCCCACTAATGATAAAACTAATCGGAGGCCCGAGGCGGCTGCCTAATTTTCCAATTGCATTGATTACTCTCACTACTACTAATAATAGTGGTAATAGCCTATCCTAAATAAATATGTATATTGGCCTACATTTATATAATATATCCAATATTGCCAATTCAATACTGAATGGATTGTACCACTGAGCTAGATATATATAGCTCAGTGGACTGAAAAGATTCTAAAATATAAACTTAAATTCAATATGAATATGAAAAACAATAAAGCTGTCACTGTTTTCTTATTCAGGTAAGATATAATCAACGTGAATTAACTTGATATACATGATATAATGTAAAATAATGCTCAAAATTAACTTTGAGAATATTTCACTGAATTCTCCTTTCAACGTCCAGAGTCATTCACAGAATTCTGGGGCTAACGTTGAAAATTATTCGCAGAATTCTGAGGATAACGCCTTCCATCTAATAATTAAAAGCGTTCCCCCACTCCTAGACCCCTCCCCCTGTTTCTTTTTTTATTTTGGGTAGGAAGATCCCTCCCAAACTCCGACCCACTTTTATTTTATTTTTTTATTTATAATTATAAGTGGAGACGTTCCCCCTCCCATTAGATCCCTCCCCAGGTTTTTAAAACAAGAACCATAAGAAAACAAACATTCAAGGGAAGCAATTCTCGGCCAGCTACTGGTAGCGTCGATGTGACGTCGCGATATACAGCCGAAATTTGGGCTTAAACTTTGTAAACTTTGTTTAAACTAAGCCAATTCATGGACTTTTTTTGTTGCGTGTGTTAGAAAGTACGGTTCCATGAATATGGCCCTTTTTGAAAAGTTGAAAATTGCGATTTTGTGCGGTTTTTCACTTAACTTAAAAAAATCATAACTTGTTTTGTTTATTACGATAACGATATTTTGTCTTAAAATAAAATGTTTTATAATATGAAATATACCCAAAATATCAGCTGTCAATAATTAATTTAAGTCTTGACTACTTACCAGTACCGATAATCTACTTATGAAATCTCAACTCCGTTCCGAATTCTCTGCACCCCAAGAAGAGTCACATGTCCAAGTGTCCACTCCTCGGAAGGTTAATTACTTTAAATTTCCCGTTTGCATTTCCCTACTCTACGTTCCACCCCAGTAACCAATAGGGTCACGGACCATAAAGGGGGAAGGAGGTCAAGTGTCCAACTCCATGTGGAAAAGGGCTCGTCATACTGTAAATTCCTGATGCTCTGACATTTTATTTTAAAATTAATAATAACATTTAAAATATAACGTTCAGTAATATAATATATCAAATCGCATACCCTGATTTAATATTAACTTTAATTGACAGTGAATAAAATCTAGGACTAAAAGTATTTATAACAAGGCAAAATATTGTTCAAAATATGTGAAAAGGAAAATTAAAAAAAAACCTGAAAAATACATAAATCATATATCAGAGTATTGCTTTAATTTATTATTTTGATTAATAGCTCCATGTAATTACATATTTATACTGCATATTGTCCGGGTAATATATGGTTGTGGTACCACACATTCATAAATGTTCCCCTGGACATATCCTCATCCCTTCCTTTTAGGTTGTATACGAGGCATGAACCCGTCATTACAACTATATTTATATATTGGTGAGACGCAGATCCCAATATAAACAAACGTACAGATATTAACTCATAAAATAAAAGCCATTCTCGATACCTCATACGTATGAATTAAACTGATCAACGAATCTCTTGTTGACAGAGATCATGAGAAACTACTTCTCATAGAAATGATTCTTCCGTTTAGATTGAATCTATAGAAGTCCAATGCTTTCCCGGCGTGAATAATTGAAGTTATTATCATTAACAAATATATTAAAAATATAAAAATATATACAAAATTGGAAAACAGCTGTAGATAAATCGCGATATTGTTATGAATTCGGGGAGGCAATTGGTTTAAGTGTGTCATTCTGTCCAAGTTTTACAGTACCAATATAGCTGTGCCCTCTTCCCCCAACTGACATACATTAGGAGACAACACAGGTCAGAGGTCAACCCACCCATCTACGAAATATGTGCGGGAATATGGAGATTGTATATTTGGCCGGGGGGGGGGAGGGCGGAGAATTTGTGTACCGGGAAGGGGAACGGTGGGGTAAACAGCCTTTGAAACACTAAAAGAGACAAATGAAAGTAGGAAGAAATCGAAAAAGAAAAGAAAATATGAGCTCTAAAAATTCAAGACATTCCGTTTAGTTAATGTATTCTATTTCTGTGCATACCGATCTAATAACGTATTTATCATCAGCCCTAGTAGAAGTAGACTATAGTAGTAGTAGATTGTGTTGCTAAATAAACGAATGGAATGAATCTTAACGCAGAATAGAGATACTGCTTCATTTGTCAACTGACTTCAAATCAAAATAAAATGTGTTTGTCTCAAAACTATGTAATTATGCTTCACTTCACTTTAAAAAAGTTATCCCAACCACACAAACATACTTTTTTAATTCGTAAATATTGTTAAGTATCATGTTCATTTATGTGTACTCAATTTAGCATTGTTTGCGCAATGAACAACTGTCGGTCTATGGCCTCTGAAACTTATGCGGCGCAGTTTGCCCCGCACTTTCATAGGCCCCGCATATCTTAATTTTCTATTAATATCCTTATGAATTCCTTATCCTACACAAAATGGGCCCCATGCAATCCGTTTCGAATACTAAAAGGCATAGGACTCTGCAATTGCTAAGACCAGCCCTGCAAAGGTGACTGTTAGTATACGTATAAACTATCATATTAAAATTTAATTTAAAAAAAAACACAAATTATAGCATACATTTTGCTTTATTTATAATCAATAGTATTACATTTTAAGTACCGTTTTTAACTCTATTTTGACAGTATCGTTGCTTTGTTATACCAGCATATGTATTATATTTAATTGTATTATAAAACTGTGGGGTGTATGGGGTGTCCATGGGAGGGTTTAGCACCTCTGGATGGGGAGCAGTCGTACTCCTCCTGGGGAAGTTCGCACCTTTGGTCCCCACCTGGCACTCAACTCTCACATGTGGCTTCAAGTAGCTGTAGCATGCACAGAGGCCACACCCCGGTAAACGGTCTCGACTGACCGGCTAAACCAGGTGAGGGTAAACCGATGGGATACAAACCTCGGTGAAGTGGGATTTTTCTACCCAGCATGTGAAGACTGGTTTCGGCTGCCTGCGCGCTGTTTCTTCTATGTGCCAACGGGCAAGAGGCGTTACACAGGAAAGCATTGTGGAGTGCTAAGAGCATGACGAGATACACAGGACGCCCTGGACATCCACTGCACCCAACCCCATTCCCAGCCGTCTCGACAACGTCTTGCTGCTGGATCAGATGGTTTTGGGCGAGAGAGTGAGGTCGACGTGTTGCGCGAATCTTCCTCACTTTAATCAAAGTCACAGTACAAGTCACTCTCATCATCATCGATTCATTCCAAAATCCTGTAGCGACAGGCAAGTGGCGAAGCGCAGGTGAGGGTACACTGGCAGCGGTAGTCACAAACCGGCATGCAGGTGGTTCAGGCCGTAGGGTCGTTCACCACTGACACTGAGCAGCAGTTGTGTCCGGCAGCCCCCTGAGCGACTGAGCAGCCCTCTTCAGGAATGCACTGCTCACCTCAATGGCATGAGGAAGGGGCTAGAAAAGGTGCCCTAAACATTGCTTGCTCAAATCTTCCCTGGCCAGACTACCGCGGCTGGCGGAGACCCTAATTCTGCGGTCGAAAAATAAAGAAGAAGCCGAGGACTATTCCTCTCACGCTGGGCACATGGAATGTGCGCACACTAATGGACAGAGATGAAACTAACAGACCCCAACGGAGAACTGCCCTCGTGGGCCACGAATTTTCAAGATACTATGTCGACATTGCCGCTGTCAGCGAGACCCGTCTACCAGAAGAGGGCGAACTAATTGAAAGAGGCTCCGGCTACACCTTCTTCTGGAGTGGCAGAGCGAGCGAGGAACGCCGCGAGGCCGCTTTTGGCTTTGCCATTAAGACATCATTAGTATGTAAATTGGCTAGTCCTCCAAAGGGCATAAACGACAGACTCATGGCGATGAGACCGTCTCTGTTGGCCGAGAAGAAATATCTTACCATCATCAGCTGCCATGCCCCAACAATGACTAACCCTGATGAAGTGAAATCCAGGTTTTACGAGGACCTTCATTCTATCATCGCCAAAATTCCTTCTACTGATAGGCTTGTCATACTTGGTGACTTTAATGCAAGAGTTCGCTGCGACGACACTCTTTGGGATGGTGTGATAGGAAAACATGGAGTGGGCCGGTGTAATAGCAATGGTCTCCTGTTGCATCAGACGTGTGTTGAACATGATTTGCTGATTACAAACACAGTATTCAGTCTCCCCACAAGAAACAGGACCTCATGGATGCACCGTCGCTCCAAGCACTGGCACCTAATAGACTACGCCATTACAAGGAAGAAAGATAGACACGACGTTCGTGTGACCAAATCGCTCTGCGGTGCCGAATGCTGGACAGACCATCGTCTCATCATCTCCAAACTTAATATTCGCATGCAGCCCAAAAGATGGTCTCAAGGAAGGAAAACCTTAAAACGACCAAACATCACAAAGCTAAACTGTGCAAGTACTAAACAATCTCTGGAGACTGCCCTGGAGGACAAACTGAGATCCACCACTCTAAACAATACGAACATTGAGACTGTTTGGACGAACTTAAGAGATCTTATCTACAGCACAGCCTATTAAATCCTTGGACGCGCGAAGAGAAAGCACCAGGTCTGGTTCGATGACAATTGCAAAGTTATCAAGCAAATGTTGGCAGAGAAACATCAACTCGCCAAAAGACACATCAGCAATCCCAGGTCTTCATCCGTAACGGACTCATATAATAGCATACGTCACATCATACAACAAAAACTTCGCTGGATGCGTGACTCATGGCTAAACAAGAAAGCTGATGAGATTCAACAATATGCAGACAGGCATGATATGAAGAATTTTTACAACGCCCTTAAAGAAGTGTACGGACCCACACAGTCTAATTCATCCCCGCTTCTCAGTGCTGATGGGACATAGCTAATCACTGACGGGGAGAAGATTCTCGAGCGCTGGGCTGAACACTTTCATGCTGTCCTAAACAGCAACTCAAGTATTAATGAAGATGCTATCAGTCGCCTCCCTCAAGTACCAATTAACCTGGCAATGGACGACCCGCCTACACTCCTCGAGACGCAAAGGGCTGTACATCTTCTGTCATGTGGAAAGGCTCCTGGAGCAGACTCAATTCCAGCTGAAATATACAAAGAAGATGGCATGGTTCTACTGCATGGAAAAGCTGCATGAAATATTCCTAATGATGTGGCAGCAAGAGGCTATCCCCCAGGATTTTAAAGATGCCTCTATTGTCCATTTGTACAAGCGAAAAGGGAACCGCCAAGCTTGCGATAATCATCGTGGAATTTCACTGCTATCAAATGCAGGAAAAATACTCGACAGAATCCTCTTAAATCGCCTAAATGCACATATGAATCAGGGTCTTTTAACAGAAAGCCAATGTGGTTTTCGGAAAGAACGTGGGACCATCGACATGATCTTTGCAGCAAGGCAATTGCAGGAAAAGTGTCAAGAGCAGAATATAGACCTATTTTCCATTTATAAAGACCTGACAAAAGCCTTCGACACAGTCTGCAGAGAGGGTCTATGGAGGATTATGGCCAATTATGGGTGTCCAAATAAGTAATTAGCCATTGTAAGGCAATTCCATGATGGCATGCAGGCTCAAGTCATGGACAACGGAGAGGCCTCTAAACCATTCCATGTCACAAATGGCGTTAAGCAAGGCTGTGTCTGGCCCCAAACATTGTTTAGCCTCATGTTCTCAGCCATGCTTACAGAGGCCTTCGGGAATAGCAATGTAGGCATGGACTTTATATATCGCACTAATGGTCATCTGTTCTACCTCAGGAGGCTTAAAGCTAAAACAAAGGTCAAATCCGACAGCATCCTTGACCTTCTTTTTGCTGATGACTGTGCCCTAAACGCGGGCTCTGAAGCACACCTGCAACTAAGTTTTGATAAATTTTCCAGTGCGTGCTCTAACTTTGGACTCACCATCAGCACAAAGAAGACAGAAGTTCTTTACCAGCCGGCCCCAGGCAAATCCTATACTGAGCCTAACATATTCATCAACGGCAACACAATCAATACAGTGAGCCGCTTTACTTACCTTGGCAGCACACTGTCTCAGAAGGCCAATATTGATGACGAGGTAAACGCGAGAATCTCAAAGGCCAGCGCAGCATTCGGTAGATTGCATGACAGTGTCTGGAACAGAAGGGGAATAAGCACCCAAACAAAACTAAAAGTACACAGAGCTGTAGTGCTCCCTACCATATTATATGCATGTGAAACTTGGATTGTATACTAACGCCATGCGAGGTTGCCGAACCACTTCCACACCAAAAGCCTAAGAAAAATTCTGAATATAAAATGGCAGGAAAAGTTCCTAACACCGAAGTATTAGCCAGGTCAGGACTACCCAGCATCCACACTAGCCTCATGCAGAGCCAACTACGCTGGGCGGGGCATGTACTGATTACTGTTGCAAACTGGCGACATGTCGCATGAATTAAATATATTGAAGGTATCTATCATATCTTCCATCAATAGAGGAAACTTAAACGGTTCTATAATCATTCCTTTTCAGCTAATATTTATTCCAAGTGACCACCTGAACCATTTGACCACTGATCACCTTCGCTTCCATCGCACGAATCCAGCTTGTCGTTGTGGTTTAGCCACCGGTGGACAAGTTTTTAATGGCGTCACGGGTAGGGTTGCCAGATGGATGTCTCAAAAATACCGGACACTAGTGTCGACTGTCGATGGCACAAAAAACCAAAATAGCAACATGAATAATTTGCGGTTTTGGGATCATTGAATAGGTTTAGTGAACTGTGTGAATTCAAAAAGTGCTGTAGTCAGTAAATGACATTAATATTCATATGATAAAATCAAGATAAAAATGATGCGTTGCAACATTAGTATATTAAATATAGAATAAGATCGGAATCTCATTAAACATCCTTGCTTTATTATATTTTCAAAATATGGCATGATTATGAATGCAATAACATAATACAATAGTGATATTGTTTTTCTTCTGTCTGGTAATATGTCTGCTTGTGCAATGTTTTCTGGAGAAAAATACAGTATTGCAAATATCAAAATATAGCAAGATTATGTCACTAAAAAAATTTTTTGTTCATGTTAGGGGCTATTAAACATCTCCTAACTAGTATTTAAGTTCGAACTTTCTAATTTTGTATTTTTGAAGACTTTGACTAAGTACAATACTGTCACTAAACTGCACAATAATCATCAGCATTTTGAAATAATGAAACGCTAATTGACTTTATATTTATCACTAGACTCGGCTGCTTTCAGTAATTTCTTTTTCTTAGAAATTGCCTCCTTAAATTATGTGCAGGTATACGGTATATTAAAAAAACACACAGAGTTCACTTCTCACAGATTCAACGCACATCCAATTACGTTCGTCCGTCCACACATTTCTCATGACACTGAAAATCCTCTCTACGCTTGCATTTGACACTGGAATTGACATAATGTATTGCACAAGTTTCAAAAAAATTAGAGCACATTCCTTGCTGAAAAACAAACACCACTTTTCAAGAGACGTTCCTTGAAGAAACTTGAATACCGTATCCAGGGCACCAACCTCATCATGTAAAGCATCTTGGGGAAGTTAATTTTCCCAAGGCGACATCATCCATACTTCAAGGATTTCGTCAAGAGATGGTGATTTGTTTGCAGTACCAAGGCCAAAAGACGTAAAATAAAACAAACCCGTAAAAACAAAGTTTTTGACTATAAATCCCTTATATATGAGACATAACTAACAGTATTGATTATTTTCAAACATTTACAGACTGAATCTGTCTTAACTCAACTTTGCATCATAACCCTAGTGGGGGGGGGGAGGGGTGGGGGGGGAGGGGGGGGTGGGGGGGAGAGGGGAAAAGTCTGGTCACCGATTCGCTTGACCGAGCTCAGAGTGACACGTAAAATGTAAACAAAAGCGCACCGTCGTTTCGTTGGGTCGCCTCAATGCTCAAACTTTCACGTGGCAAAAAAACAATAACAAATCGTGAATTTAAATTACATACCTCATATAAGGATAAACTAAAAATGCATTAATTTAATTACGGTACGTTCGATCCATCTGAAATTTTGATACGATGCATTGTTAGGTCAGACGGGTCCGTGTGCCAAATTTTAGTTCGATCGGATCATGGGAAGTGGGTCATTTTTGACTTCTGTTTTTCCGCCCGCCCGCCCGCCGAGCCCAAGACAGAGAGAGAGAGAGAGAGACGGCCGCGAAGTTAATATAAGGGATTTAATGACGATATGGTGAATTTTTTTTTAAGAAACCATTTCTCCAAGTAATTGAGAGCTCTTGTGTAAACTTGCAAAGCTTCTGCAAAGAATTTGTCAACATGACGTGTTGGCAAATAATCTTTTCGCAAAGGCAGTTTTACCTTCATGCCAAAAAACTTGTCGTCACTCTTTTTCTTCAACCATTCTCGAAACTTCTCAATGATCAAGTAAAGGTCACAGGAAACTGTTGACCGGCTCTCCAACTTGAGCATTGGTTCTTGAAATGAAGACATGAAAAAGTGTGTAAAATACAAATACAGTTCCTGAATGGTATGCTGCTCATCCCTTGACATTACGTCTTCCTGATGTGACAGAAATCTCCAGATTGCTGCAGGACAATTATCAGCACCTAGAGCAAGGAGGTATGCTTTTAGTGGCCTCCAACTTTTTAGCAAACGCTCAACTGTCAACTGACTTGAACAAACTAAGCCAGCAAGTTGGCACATGCCTGATCACCTCATGAAATTCTGCCTCACAAAATTAAAAGCATTCTTTTAACCCTTCTCGTTTTTTAGCCGAGTTGTAAAATTCAGCAACAACTTTGAGCACCATATTTTCTATGTCAAAAGATTAAAGCATTTTTAGCACAATTGTGTAAAATGTGATCGTTGCAGTGAGCTTCGATAACATTTTTGTTTTCTTGGCTGGTTATTTTTTGGAAAACGGAATTGTCGATGCCGTAGTTAACTGAAGCATTGTCTGCTCCATATGCAGACACATTTGCCCATGACAATTCTCTCTCTTTAAGGACACGACACAGCTGATTATTACAATCCGAATTGCAAATTTTGATGCGTAATTAGGTCAAACGGTCGATTCTATAATCAGAAGATTTTAAGATTGCTTTAAAAAGCCTACTACTGTATTGAATTAAAGAAAATACTAAGAAAATTGAAAATACCAGACATATGCATGTCCGGTATTGCTTTAATTTTTTAACTGGACAAATAACGATAATACCGGACAGTCCGGTTAAAAACTGGACATCTGGCAACCCTAGTCACGGGCCGATGCGTATTGGTTTGAATAATAAGACAAGTCTTGACCTTGAGCGCGCTCAAGCGAAGCACCAAACGTCCGGGGTGGGTGGGGTGGCGAGAGGTGAGTATCCGGTTATCAGACGGCAGTGGTCAAACAGCTGCGAGAAAGTCTCTCTCTTTCTTTCTCTCCACAACTTTTCATTATCCTTTCACACAGTTTTGAAATCTGGCACTAGAGGTGGGCAAGGATCGGGGTTGCTTTAGTTCCCGGGTGGGAAAATACATAATGTTGATACCTGTAAGTTTTGGAGCTTTTATAGTTTTGGCCTGTTTATGAAAGGGGGGGGGAGTAAGTGTATTATCTTTATTCTACATGATTTATTTGAGCTATAAAGACATTTTCAGTAATTTACCTTAGGATTTCAAAATATCATTGATACCTGTATTTAACACACACAAACACAAGATTTATATGCCAAGCAACACAATTTAGATATTATATGATTTATTACTACCGTGTTTTTAAGTACAAATTAGTATGAATACCGTCGCATACATTTCTTGTTAATGACTATGTTTAACAATAAATGTGCCAGTAACAGTGTAAGTGCTTTTGTTTTAAGATTACGCAATGCAGAAGGTCGATCGCTATCAGTTTGTAGTTAAGCAGGCCAATAAAATGTTATATCCCGACAACTTACATGCCGCCCGCGTTGTCACTAGTAGTTAAGCATGCAAAAAAATGTTCTATACCGACAAATTACATGCGGTCCGTATTGTCACAAGTAGTTAAACAGGCCAATACAATGTTCTATCCCGACAACTTACATGCCGCCCGCGTTGTCACTAGTAGTTAAGCATGCCAAAAAAATGTTCTATCCCGACAAATTACATGCGGCCCGTGTTGTCACTAGTAGTTAAGCAGACCAATAAAATGTTCTATCTCGACAACTTACATGTGGCCCGTGTTGTAACTATTGCAATCCCCATCATACAAGGTTTGAATGTGTTATTTTCTCATGAACAAGTTTTATCTTCTTTCTACTACATCCTAAAGGGAAGATAAAGTCTCAAGGTTATTTCAAGGACGAGATGGAGATATGGCTGGAAACGGAATCTTACGTACAGCAATGAATTTCCTCCGCCACCTCATTTTCTTATAAGTCTCCTAACAGCGATTCGAAAGATAACTCTCCCATCTCAATGTGACCTCCACCCGCCTTCCCCACACACAGGCCGCACGACCATCTCATCTCAACTTGGTTGTTCTGGAAATAAATTTCCCGGGTTTTAACGCTAATCTAATTACAGTCCACTCGGGAAAAAAAAGTCTAAGGGCTTAAGTCTAAAGCCATTTTTGTGTTAGAATTTCTTTCAGTTTCTTATATTAAAGATATTTCATAATGGTTATTGAATTAAACTACTAGAGCATTTTTATAAAATTGTTTACATATTTTTTTACAGTAATTAACTATATGATTAAATGCACGATTCATTTTCATTTTTATGATAATGCATATTTCAGAAAAACTAATGTTGCACGTTTTTCTAACTTATATATGGAAAATAGCCTGTTTATTTATTATACACTATAACTTTCGCCACTTTAAAACTTTTAAAACTTTGATATCAATGATTTTATTGTAACCAATCCCTTTCAGGGGTTCTAACGCATCATGCAAATTTTAAACTCAATTTTTATTTAAATACATGTTCACAAATAAATAACAATTAATTTAATATTTAATATCTAAACTGATTTTATATATAGCAAGATATAAGTATAGGAATTCCTGAGAAATAAATAAAGACAAGAAAGCCATCTTTGAACATGAATTTCAATATAAATCTTTAGCTGCAAAGTATTATGTATTATCTAACAGAAGTTAACTTAAGCACAGATGCTGCAGGAAGACAGAGCACATAAAGACTTTGCTATTTCAATTGTAACTCAAGATAATGCACCACAAAGAGCATAGAAAACGTCCATTATATATTCAGTAGGCAAATAAGAGCATAAAAAGTGAGATAATTATATATTTTTCAGAATTAAAAAGTAACACCTAATTTCGCTGATACAACAACAAAAAAATACATTAAAATCAAACTTAAACCTAAAAAAGTCTTGTCTCAATGGTGAAGGAAATTACTTAAGTTCAAGCAGCCAATCAAACTATTACCATCTAAAATACACTAAACTTGAAATAACTAATGCTATTTACATAATATTAAATATATTGATACTTTCAACAGTTCTGACAGGGATAAATAAATTCACATTGACAGTATTTTATTATAGCTTAAAATACTTTTTTTGAAAATTTATTTAATTTTTCTACTTCATCAGTTCTAGCACTAAACAATAAAATTATAAAATGACATAAACAAATACAGTAAAATTCCGATAATCCGGCATCCAACAGTCCGGAATGCCCGATAGTCTGGCATCGCTCCGGAAAAATGTAACAAATGTAGTTATCTCCAAAAGTGTGTCTTTAAAGCAAATAAAAACGCTTGAGAGCTATTCGGAAGTTTTCGGGGTAGTTTGGGGAAGCGCTCGGTATAGTTCGGAAACAATTAGCGGCCGGCTAGACTCAGCTGTCACAAGTCACAACAAATGCAGGTGCAGTGTAGCACAAATAATCAATCACTAGCTACAGTGCTTCAGAAATTATTGATCTCCATATCATTAGAAATAAATTTTATACTAAACGCCAAAAGTCAAGAAAACAAAAAGACATACGTGACTTTTTAAAAATGTAAGTGAAATATGTTTTACAGTACGTGTACATACATTATATGAAATGTAAAATAAACTTTGTTGTATTTGCATACTGTATTTGTAGTTTAATTATTAACCTAATTGTTCTTATAATTACGATTTATGTATGTATGTAGTTAAAAAAACAAAGTACATTTATTCTACGACAAAGACTACACTAAGAAGAAGGGGCACCGTCCGATAGACCGAAATTTTCGGTAGTCCGGCACAGAGTCGGCCCCGAACGTGCCGGATTATCGGACTTTTGCTGTACTAAATGCATCTGGATAAAAGGCGTTGTAAACGAAATGTAGTTTTAGAACTTGGTGAAAAATATGAAATTTTGCTTTGTTTAAAATATTTTAAAAAACAAAACAAGAAATTAATTATACTCATACTTGTAAGTTTGTGTAAAAATTTCCACATAAAAATTAAAATACATTAAATGTTAATCTCTCCACACACGTGTCAATATGTAAAATAAAAAAGTAATCTGCTGAGATATGGACTTGTATTCTAAAATCACTATCTGTGGGGATGAAACTTATTCACTGATACTTCTATTTTTAAGGTACGTTTTATGTTCAATAATTTACACATAACGATTGCTAACTCACTATATTATGTTAATTGAATTATTCACTTCGTAATATATGTCAATTGCTAAGTGATGACATTTTTTTTGTCACAAGTTTAGCGAATGGGTTAAAATATATTTAAAAAAAAAGGGTTTATATTATATTTATATTAATATTAGCATCAAAAATACATCTACTAATTTTTAGATGAACATCAAATAAAACCAAGCATAATATCCGGAAATAAATTTAAAACATGTAAAAATCCATATGCTACAAGTATAAACACAAAGTTAAAGACAACCTTAGGAGGGCCAGTTTTGATGCAAAAAGATGAATTCCTTCAGAACTCATAAGGCTTTGTTAAGATGTACATATCAGTACAGACTAAATTTCTTTACAATTTGTTTATCAATTCTAAATTACAATTTAATAAGTTTCGTCTCCGTTTAATTTTGCTTTCATTAAAGTTAAAGCTGGTTCGACGCGTTCAGAAAATAATAAATTTATTGGAGTTAAATTACGTGTCTTCTATTGTGTACAGCTGATTGGGAAAATCTAAAAAATTCAGCTGCACAAATGTCCTATTTATGAGGTTTATAACTATTATGTCTTTGACTTTAATTGTTTACTTTAAAATATTTGAAAAAACTCTGCATAAGCAATGTACGTTTTTTAAAATACAGCATACGCAATGTGAGGTTAATTTTTTTTTAAGCATAAGAACTGTAATATGTTTTATTTTTTTTTAAACAATAGCATAACCAATAAGACATTTATATTTTTTTAAAAAACATCATTATCAATGTGACATTTATGAAAAAACGGAATAAGCATTGGGAAATTAATAAAGAAACAGCATAAAAATTTGACAAGTATGAAAAAAACTATTACTATTAGCAAATTGATATTTATTGTTTTATAAAAGCTGCATAAACAACGTAAGGTTTATAAAAAGAAGTCACAACCAACGTGACATTTATGAAAGAGCAGCATAAACAATATAAGATTTTTGAACAAAAAAAACAGAATAAGCAATGAGGTTTTTATTTTAAAAATAACAGTTAAAACAGCAGCATAAGCAATGTAAGATGCATATAAAAAATGCATAATCAGTGTGACATTATGGAAACAAAAACGGCATAAGCAATGTGACATTTATGAGCTTTCTCCCCAGTCTGTCTTTTTTAATGTGTATGCCTACTTTAAATTAGATCTGGTAACACAAATATCAGCAGAAAATTAATTATTTTGAGTTTTACATTTTCATTGGCAATATTTTTCCTTGGTCGCAAAGTTAAATTAGAACGAAGGTAAAATTTAGCAGCACAGAAGTAACATTTATATGGTTTCTCTTGTGTATGTGTTATTTTGTGTTGTGTTAAATTAAAACTTGCAGAAAATGCAACTTTACAAATATAACAAAAGCAAAGTATCTCTCCTATACGTCTTCTATTTATGTCAAACAATTTTGAAATATATGAAAGTATAGAGGAACAAATCTCACATGTGTGAGTTTTCTCTCCAGTATGTTATATATTTATTATTATATATATTTTAATTTTCATTGTATTTATTTATTCATTTTTGTAAGTGTCCCTTTAAATTTGAACTACTTCTAATAAAATATGAATAAATACAAATAAAAAATTTTTTTTAAAAGTATGTGTTCTGTTTAGACCTTATGCGATATTGACGATTTTTACCCCCCCCCCACACTCGCCCTTTTCCCCCTCTCGTCACTAGTCATCACAAAATAAAAACAACCCGTAAAAACAAGGTTTTTGACTATAAACACCTTATATATAAGACCTAACTAAAATTATTGTTTATGTTCAAAATAATACGCACCACGCGACAGACTGTGACAGACCCCTATGACATCGAGGGCTGGAGTGAAACCAGTGAGCCGTGGAGATCAACTCAAGCAGACGACTAAACATGCTATGTAGAGATAAACATAAATATTGATTAATTTAATGACGGTACATTCGATGATCAGAAATGTTGATACAAAGCATTGTTAGGTGAGACGGGTCTATGTGCCGAATTTCAGCTAGATAGGATCATGGAAAGTGGATCATTTTTAAATCCCTTATATTAACTTCACCGCCATCTCTGTCTTGGGTTCGCGGTCCGGCGGAAAAAAACAAAAGTAAAAAATGACACACTTCCCGTGATGCTATCGAGATGAAAGTTTGCACATAAACTCGCGTCACCTAACAATGCATCCTATAGAAATTTCAGATCGATCGAATGTACCGTTATTAAATTAATGCATTTTTAGTTTATCGCTATACAACATAATAATATGTAATTCAATTTCACAGTTTGTTATTGTGTGAATTTCACGAGCCAGTTGAGTGAACGCATTCACGCCACCCGTCGATGTCCACACCCCCTCCCTCCTTTCCCCGATTTTAAAGCCAGAGGAGATCAGTCGGTTTCAGTCTGTAAATGTTTGTCAAGTTTGAGCATAATTAATACTTTTAGTTATGTCTCATATATAAGGAATTTATAGTAAAAAAACTTTGTTTTTACGGGGTTGTTGAACTTACTTTTGTTTTTCCTCGTGTGGACGGACGGGAGAGAGACAGAGAGTGCGGACAGAGAGACAAGACGGTGAAGTTAATATAAGTGATTTAACAATTTAGACATGTCCGCCCCAAATGACGTCACAAACAATTGCCATCCCCTCCCCCCCCCAACTGAAAGCCGTATTTTCTATGTGAAAGTATGTTTCGAATCACTTTTTTGTCATTAAGTATGTATTAAGGTTAAAACCGCAATCTAATATTGTAACACACGTGAAGCCATGTGAAGCATCATTAAATAAAGTGTAAGCAAACTATACTATAAGTGGCAATTTTATTTGATGTTGCCAGCTTTATGCGACTTCACTTTTCTTTAACAACCCCCCCCCTCTTTTCACGTTGTCACAAGTGTGTGACCACACCCTCCCTACAGGTTGTGAAATCATTTAAGGGCAGCCCATTAGTTAAATGGTTCTAGTAAAAAATGCAAGAGAACAAATGACACATTTGAATGGTTTCTTCCCAGTAAGTGTTCTTTTGCGTCAGTTGAATTTGAACTTTCTAAAACGCAGCATGACAAATGTTATATTTGTAATGTTTCTCCTCAGTATGTTCAATTTTATATTATTTAATAAAGTTTGTTTACATTTGCTTTAATTAAAGCTGGATAGGGCGGTTCTGCGGGGAGGGGGGGGGGAAATAATACATTTATTGGGGTTAAATTCTAGCATGTCTTCTATTGTGTATAGCTAATTGTGAAAGTCTAGAAAAAAGAAGCTGCACAAATGTTGTATTTCTAAGTGTTATAACTAGTCTGTCATTGTGTCTTGTTTGTTCGCTCAGAAACATTTGAAAAAAACTCAGCACATCCACAGTGACATGTAGGAAAAAAAACAGCATAAGCCATAACATATTTATTTTAAAATACAGCATAAGCAATGTGAGATTTATGAAAAAACATACGCAATGTAAGGTTTATGAAAAAACGTAATAAGCATTCAGACTTTTTTAAAACAAACAAAAATAAAACAACTTTATCAATGTAACAACTATGAAAAACGGCAATAGCAATGTGACACTTATGAAGAAACAGCATACACAATGTGACATTTATTTTAAAAAAACATAATTAGCAATGTGCGATTTATGAATATACCAGCATAAGCAATGTAACATTTATGAAAAACCAGCATAAAAAATGTGAACTTAATGAAAAAACAGCATACACAATGTGAGATTTATGAAAGAACATAACCAATGTAAATTTTATGAAAAAATAGAATAAGCAATAAGACATTTAAAAAAAAAGAGAACAGCATTATCAATGTAACAATTATTTTAAAAACGACATAATCAATGTGACACTTATGAAGAAACAGCATACACAATGTGATTTTTTTAAAAACATAATTAGCAATGTGAGATTTATGAATATAACAGCATAAGCAATGTAACATTTATGAAAAAACTAGCATACAAATGTGAACTTATGGAAAAAAACAGCATACACAATGTGAGATTTATTACAAAAATATATTTTAAAAAAATAATTTAAAAAATATTTTTAAAAAGGCATAAGCAATGTGAGATTTATGAAAACAAGCATAAACAATGTGAGATTTATATTTAAAAAAAAAGAACCAAAACAGCATAAGCATTGTGAGATTTATGAGCTGTCTCTCATCGAGCTGCCTTTTTTGTATTTGAATTTATTTTTATAACTTCTTCAAATTAGATATAGTAAACAAATAGGAGTAGAAAATTAATTCTTTTAACTTCTATATTTGTATTATCAATATAATGTGACCTTTTGTCAAGAGTTTAATTAGAATCAAAATAAAATGTAGGAGGACAAAAGTCACGCTTATAGGGTTTCTCTTGTGCATGTAATATTTTGTGTTGTATTAAATTACAGAAAATGCAGCAGTACAAAAGTCACAAGTGAAAAGTATCTTTCCTGTACAACTTCTTTTATGTCCAATAATTTTGAACTATATGAAATTGCAAGGGAACAAATGTCACATGTGTAAATTTTCTCCCCAGTATGTTTTTCATATGTGTATTAAATTGAATTCTATTTAGTATAAAAATAATCACAATTATTATAATAAATAATTCTAAAGTCATATTTTTCTTTTGTGTGTTTAGACGTAACGCTTTTTCGGCGATTTTTTACCCCCTTCCACCCTCTCGCCAGAAGAGATTAGACAGTTTCTCCAATTTGACGTCACAAACATTTGCCCTCCCCATGAAAGCCGTATTTTCATTTTTGAACCTTAGCGTGTTTCAAATCCCTTTTTTGTAATTAAGTATGTACTTATTGTAAAACTGCACTTTTAAACTATTTTCGTAACACGCATGAAGAAATGTGAAACGTCATTAAATTAATTGTAAGCAATCAAATATTATTGTGGATTTTCTTTTTAAAAGGTGCTTTAATTTGACGTCACATTTCTTTAACACGCCTATCCCCTCATCACACATCGTCACAAATGTGTAACCCCCTTTATTATTATCCCCAGAGATGGCTGACATCCTTTATGGAAGGCCCCTTAGTTGAATTATAACAAGTAGAAAATGCTAGAGAAAAACGTCACATATCAATGGTTTCTTCCCAGTATTAGTTCTTTTTCGTGGAGTTAAATTTAAACTTTCTAAAAGGGAACATAAAAATTGCATATCTGTAATGTTCTTCTTCAGTATGTTGTCTTTTGTGTTGAGTTGAATTTGAACTTTGAAAATAAGCAGCAGAGCAAATGTCACACCTGTAAGGTTTCACTCCAGTATGTGTTCTTTTGTGTAAGTCAATTACGAGATGATAACAAAAAAATGCAGCAGAACAAAAGTCACATAAGTATAGTTACCATAGCATTAGTGTATGATTTCTTTTGCGTTCAGTTAAATTTAACTTTGTTGAAAAGCAGAGGAACATCTATACATATAATTATCTTCGTGGTCGGACCCTGCGAGGCAACAAGAAGCTGCATTTGCCACAGATACTAATTTTAGAAAGCAGCCCACCAAATTACTGCATCAATGCATCAAAAAGTGTGAAAAATAAATATGCGCTGTAAAAAAAAATATTATATGACGTCATTGTTTTCGCTGATATTTTAATTTTTGGAAAAGGGAACCCCAATTATAAAATAATTTGTGTGCATTTCAGAAAGTTTAATATTTCGTATTGATCAAACAAGGACAAGTAAGTTGGGCTTTTGAAAAAGGTCGGCGCCGTAGGTGCCCTAAAAAAGTGCAGTAAATGGGTAAAATAACTCTCCATGAGCAAGTCTGCTGCGTATGCTACGGCGCTTGGCATCTAGTTAGTAATATTTCTCTTCAGTATGTTTCTTATGTGTCGAATTAATTTTCAATTTTGTGAATAAGCAGCAAAGCAAATAACACATTTTTAAGGTTTTTCTCCAGTATGTGTTCTTTTGTCTGAAGTTAAATGTGATGTTTTTGTAAAAGCAGCAGAGCAATTGTCACATTTGAAAGTTTTCGCTCTAGTATGTGTTCTTTTGCGTACAGTTAATTTTGAAATTTCTGGAAAAGCAGCAGAGCAAGTAATACAGTTTAAAGGTTTCTCACCAGCATGTGTTATTTTGTGTACTATTAAATTTGAACTTTGTACAAAAGGAGCTGAACAAATGTCACATTTGAAAGGTTTCTTTCCACTATGTGTTCTTTTGTTTGCGTCATGTACGAGACAATTTAAAAAATGGTGCAGAAACAAAATCACATTTGTATAATTAAACTATTTTATGATTTCTTTTCAAATTGGATTAAATTGAATTTTTTTTGAAAAGCAGAATGACATTAGTAAGTTTTCGCTTCAGTGTGTGTTCTTATGTGTCTAGTTAATTTTGAGCTTTGTGAATAAGCAGGAAAGCAAATTACACATTTGTGAGGTTTCTCTCCAGTATATGTTCTTTTATGTTCAATTAAATTTGAACTTTTTGAAAAAGCAGCATATCAAATAACACATTTGAAAGGTTTCTCTCCTGAATGAGTCCTTTTGTGTACAGCTAAAGATTAACTATCTGAAAAAGCAGCTCAGCAAATGTCACTTTTGTAGTTCTCTCTCCAGTATGTATTCTTTTGTGCGTAGTTACATTTGATTTTGATTTTAAAGCAGCATACAATTGCCACATCTATAAAGTTTCTGTCCAGTATGTCTTCTTCTGTGTACTGTTAATTTTGAACTTGATAAAAAAACAGCAGAACAAATGTCAAATTTGTAAGTTTTCTCTCCAGTATTTGTTCTTTTGTGTACAGTGAAATTTAAACTATTTGAAAAAGTGGAACAACAAATGTCACATTTGTAAGATTTCTCTCCAGTATGTGTTCTTTTGTGTAAGTCAAGTACGAGATTATAAAAAAAATGCAGCAGAACAAAAGTCACATGTGTATAGTTAACAGTTAACATAGTGTATGATTTCTTTTGCGTTCAGTTAAATTTAACTTTGTTGAAAAGCAGAAGAACATTAGTAATATTTCTCTTCAGTAAGTTTCTTATGTGTCGAATTAAATTTCAACTTTGTGAATAAGCAGAAGAGCAAATGACACAATCTTAAGGTTTCTCTCCAGTATGTTTTCTTTTGTGTGAAGTTAAATGTGATGTTTTTGCAAAAGCAGCAGAGCAATTGTCACATTTGTAAGGTTTCTCTCCAGTATGTGTTCTTTTGTGTGAAGTTAAATGTGATGTTTTTGCAAAAGCAGCAGAGCAATTGTCACATTTGTAAGGTTTCTCTCCAGTATGTGTTCTTTTGTGTTCAGTTAAACTTGAACTTTGTGAAAAAGCAGCAGAGCAAATAATACATTTGTAAGGTTTCTCTCCAGTATGTCTTCTTTTGTGTACAGTTAAACTTGAACTTTGTGAAAAAGCAGCAGAGCAAATAACACATTTGTAAGGTTTCTCTCCAGTATGTGTTCTTTTGTGTGAAGTTAAATGTGATGTTTTTGTAAAAGCAGCAGTACAAATGTCACATTTGAAAGGCTTCTCTCCAGTATGTGTTCTTTTGTGCAGAGTTAAATTTGAATTTTGATTAAAAGCAGCAGAGCAGTGGTAACATTTGTAAGGTTTCTCTCCAGTATGTGTTCTTATGTGTCGAGTTAATTTTGAACTTTGTGAATAAGCAGCAGAGCAATAGACACATTTGTAAGGTCTCTCTCCAATATGTGTTCTTTTGTGTACAGTTAAATCTGAACTTCGAGAATAAGCAGTGGGGCAAATAACACATTTATAAGGTTTGTCTCCAGTATGTGTTCTTTTGTGTACAGTGATATTTGAACTGTCTGAAAAAGTAGCAGAACAAATGTCACATTTGTAAGGTTTCTCTCCAGTATGAATTCTTTTGTGTGCAGTTAAATTTGAACTTTGTACAAAAGAAGCAGAACAAATGTCACATGTGTAAGGTTTCTCTCCAGTATGTGTTCTGTTGTGTACAGATAAATGTGAACTTTTTGAAAAACAAGCAGAGCAAATAACACATTTGTAAGGTTTCTTTCCAGTATGTGTTCTTTTGTGTAAAGTTAAATTAGAACTAGAAGAAAATGCACAAGAACAAATGTTACATTTGTAAAATTTCTCTCCTATATGTGCTATTTCGTATTGATTTAATGTAGAACTGTTCGAAAAAGCAGCACAACAAATGTTTTGTTCATAATGTTTATCTGAAGTATTGTTTTTTATTTGTTGACTTAAATCAGAACTGGTATCAAATGAAGCTACACACAATTTAATGTCACATTCAGGGAAATTATTTTTCATTCTTCTTCTTCTTTTGTGTTCACTTAAATCCAATTTAGTAGTAAATGTTACAGTACAAATGTCACATTTATATTGCTTGCCCCCAGAATAAGTTTTTAGGTGCTTATTTAAATTAGACCCCATATCAAATGTAGCAGAACACATATCCTGTAAATTTGGTCCATCACATGTATTTGTTCTCTTGTGTACTTTCTGGATCTCTAAACATTCTGTCTTCAGTTGAAATTTATCATCAATATTAAAATGCCTTCCCTTCTTTGTTTCTTTATGTAAGAAAGATGCTGCCTCTGTTGTAGTGGTTAAACCGTCACAACCTATCCTTGGGTTAACATCATCACATATTTCCTTTTTAAGTATTTTATGCCAGTCTGTACAAGTGTCTGACCGTGGCTCAACAACATCATTTTCCATTGTCGAGGCGATGAACATTGTTAACTGTTGAATTTGCTTTAAAAATGAATAGTCTCTGTTCTTTGTAAAAGTTTCAGGAAAATATATCTTGCCCTTAGCAATATTAGTGGTGTGCATGTATCTGAAAAATGAATTTTTTTAAAAAATTAAATTTGCATAAAAACACCATTAAATTAGAAAAAAAAATATTGCTTTAAAAAGACGAATTTTTGAAAGGTATCCAGTAGTATATCAGTATTAAATAAATCTCTCTCCTTAAATCTCTTTTTCTCTCTCTCTCTCTTTTCTTATCCCCTCACCTCTCTCTCTCACTCTCTATGCCTTTCCTTATCCCTCCCTCTATCTCTCTCTCTCTCCATTTCCTTATCACCCCTCTCTCTATATCCCCCTTTCCTTATCCCTCTCTCTCTGTCTCCCTTTCTTTATCTCTCCCTCTCTCTCCCCTTTCCTTATCCCCCTCTCTCTCTCCCTTTCCTTATCTCTCTCTCCCTTTCCTTATCTCTCTCTCTCTCCTTTTCATTATCTCTCTCTCTCTCTCTTAATTTAGTCGCTTACAGGTGGAAATACGGTACAACATACAGATCTAATTAAACAGTGAATAAAACACATTTCGAGTAGACTAATCGTTTTAAAGTAAAACTTTATTTTGTTGACTAATTCCCGTTATCGAGAAGAAACAGTTACGACTGTCTAACTAAATTAACCTCAGGTGAAGCTTAGATTACTAAATTGGACCATCCTTGTCTCTACCTCTGTCTCTCTGTCTTTAGCTCTCTTTCTGTCTGTATAACAACTAGTTTTCCCCTTATAGAGATTCCAAAGAAATCAATGAACCAACTATATCGATGCTGATCTTAAAAATGTCATGCCGTATAATTTTGCTGAATTTTTAAATTTGTGCATTTACGCTTTTTTGGTCGTAAAAGTAAAGTAAAAATGAATTAAAAGGTAAAATTTTTAATTTTCAATCATTTTTAAATCCTTTATATTAACTCGTGGTGTCTGCGTGAGGCCTTGCTTGAGGCCTTGATTGAAAGCCGAAAAAACTTTGGATCGATTTTTAACCCACTACCTCGTAAGCTGAAATTTTGCAGGTATACTTCTGCCGATGATAAAAATGAAGTTTCAAAATTTCAGATCGATCGAATAAATTTTAATTAAATTATTGAATTTTTAGATTATCTCTATTTATCTCTATGTATCATGAATCATGTTAATTTTTGAGATAGAGTATCGCGGGGCGTATTATATTGAACGAACTTTTTAATACTTTCCTGTTCCGCGATTCGGTGCGTATTTTATTGACGATACTTTTTAAAAATATATTCCCGAGCTGTGCGCAATTTATTAAATATGTTTTAGGAGACATAGTTATAATTTTGGATTTTTGGATTGTTGTGTGCTGCGTATTATAATGAACATTCTTTTAGTTATGTCTCGTAAATAAAGGATTTATAGTCAAAAACGTTGTTTTTTACTGGGTTTTTTAATTTATTAATTTTTTTTTAATTAATGAATCGGCTGATTCAGGCTTGTCCGACCGTGACGTCACAGTGACGCTACCTGTTGCTGGCCGAGAGTTGCTTCCCTTGAGTAATGTTTGTTTTCCTGTTTTAAAAACCTAGTGGAGGGTCTAAGGGGATGGGGAACGTACTATGGCCTACATAATGATTAGATAAGTGCATTAAACAAGTAGGCGAGGGCCGCGTGCATGAGCGCAGGGGCTAAAAAGAAGCAATCCGGCGCATAATCTAGTTTTTATTTCAATGGTAATGATTCAGCAATCGAATTATTTATAAAATTAGTGATAAAATTATTAGATAAGAATCATCAATACGAAACTGCGGACGTACTGATTGATGCAATAAGCCCGCGAATTTGAATGATCTCTCTTTTTCGCTTTGCCACCGTAGCCCAAGAATCGCGTTGGAAATTTATTAGTGATTTGCTAAATGGAAGCTGATTTTAGTGTTTTACTAGTGATATTTCGGATGAATATAACTCGAGAATTATTTATAAATTTAGTGATAAAAGGTATTTTTCGTGATTATCTTCCATTGACCGGCCCATTTCATTTTCAGCATTTTCCCTTGGTTGGGACTTTATATCCGCAAGCCATCTTTGTCACGTGCATAGCAACAAATATGGCAGCTGGAAATGGCCTCAGTTTGGCCTGGTCGGAGTAGTCAATTTTCACCGAGTTGAAACTGCTTAAAAGAAATTTGGGCTTAAACTTTGTTTTAACTTAACAAATTCCTGGACTTTTTTGTCACTTTTGTTAAAAAATACAGTTCCATGAATATGGCTCTTTTTTGAAAAGTTGAAAATTGCGATTTTTGCGGTTTTTTTTTACTAAACTTGAAAATAGCATTAATTTTTTTGTTTCTTACGATAACGATATTTTGTCCCCCTATATCTTAAAATAAAATGTTCTATAATTATATAACATACAACCAAAATATCAGCTGTAAATAAATTTAAGTCTTGACTACCTACCAGTACCGATAATCTACTCATGAAATCTCGACTCCGTTCCGAATTAAATGCAACTCAAGAAGTGTCACATGTCCAAGTGTCCAGTCCTCGGACGTTTATCACTTTAAATTCCCCGTTTGCATAGTCCATACTCTACGTTCCACCCCAGTAACCAATAGGGTCACGGACCAACAAGGGGTAAGGGGGTCAAGTGTCCAAGTCGAGAAGGGCTCGTGATACTGTAAATTCCTGATGCTCTGACATTTTATTTTTAAATTAATAATAACATTTAAAACATAACGTTCAATAATATAATACATAAAATCGCATACCTTGATTTAATGGTAACTTTAATTAACAATTAATAAAATCTAGGACTAAAAATATGTATAACAAGGCAAAATATAGTTCAAAATATGTGATAAGAAATAGTGTTTTTTTTAAAACCTTAAAAATACGTATATCATATTATATATCAGAGTATTGCTTTAATTTATTATTTTCATTAATAGCTCCATGTAGTTACATATTTATACTGCATATTGTCCGAGTAATTTCTGGTTATTTTACCACACATTCAGAAATTTTCCCCTCGACTCATTCCCATCCTTTCCGTTTAGGTTCTATTCAAGGCATGAAACCGTCATTATAACTATATCTATATATTGGTGAGACGCAGATCCCAATATAAACAAACGTACATAAATTAACTTATACAATAAAAGCCATTCTCAATACCTCATACTTATGAATTAAACTGATCAACGAATCTCGATACCTCATACTGATGAATTAAACTGATCAACGAATCTCGATACCTCATACTGATTAATTAAACTGATCAACGAATCTCTTGTTGATAGAGATCATGATAAACTACTTCTCATTGAAATGATTCTCCCGTTTAAATTAAATCTTTAGAAGTGCAATGGTTGCCCGGCGTGAATAATTGAAATTATTATCATTAATTTTAAAAAATTGGAAAACAGCTGTAGATAAATCACGATATTGTTATGAATTCGGGGAGGCGATTGGTTTAAGTGAGTCATTCTGTCCAAGTTTTACAGTACCAATATAGCTGTGCCCTCTTCCCCCAACTGACATACATTAGGAAACAACACAGGTCAGAGGTCAACCCACCCATCCACGAAAAATGTGCGGGAATGTGGAGATTGTAGATTTGTGGAGGGGTGGATTGCGTACCGGGAAGGGGGACGATGGGGTATACAGCTTTTGAAGCAGTAAAACAGACAAATAAAAGGAGGAACAAATCGAAAAAGAAAAGAAAATGAGCTCTGAAAATGCAAGACATTCCGTGAAGTTGTGTAGAGAATAGTGTATTTTATTTCTTTGCATATCGATCTAATAACGTATTTAATTTATCATCAGCTCTAGTAGAAGTAGACTATAGTAGATTGTGTTGCTAAATAAACGAATGGAATGAATCTTAACGCAGAATAGAGATACTGCTTCATTTGTCAACTGACTTCAAATCAAAATAAAATGTTTTTAGTCTCAAAACTATTTAATTATGCTTCACTTCACTTTTAAAAGTAAAGTTCTCCCAACCACACTAAAACAATTTTTTAATTCGTAAATAATTTTAAGTATCATGTTCATTTATGTGTAATCAACCATTAGCATTGTGTGCGCAATGAACAATTGCCGGTCTTTGGCCTCTGCAAACTATGCGGCGCAGTTTGTCCCGCGCTTTCATAGGCCCCGCATATCTTAATTTTCTTTTATTAACCTTAAAATTTCCTTATTCTACACAAACTGGGCCCCATGCCATCTGTTTCGCATACTAAAAGGCATAGGGCCTCGTAATCGCTAAGACCGGCCTTGCGAAGGTGACTGTTAGTATAAACTATTACATTAAAAATTAAATTTGAAAAACACAAATTACAGCATGCATTTCAATTTATTTATAATAAATAGATTTACATTTTAAGTACCGTTTTTAACTTTATTCTGACAGTATCGTTGCTTTGTTATACCAGCTTATGTAATATATATATAATTGTGTTATAAAACAGCTCGTTATTAATTTGACCTGGCGAAAGTTACTTAACTTTTAAAATAGGATTCATATTTGTTTATGTCGATGTTTGGGATCTATACAGATCACTGTGACCAACTTGAAATATGTCGCATGAATTTAATATATTGAAGCGATCTATCACATCTACCATCAATAGAGGAAACTTAAACGGTTCTATAACGCTTCCGACTCCGCTAATATTTATTCCAACAGACCCCCTGAACCATTCGACTACTGGTCATCTTCACATCTATCGCGCGTATCCTGCTAGCCGTTTTGTGGTTAAGCGCCCTTGGAAAAGTTTTTAATGTCGTCACGGGCCGATGCGTCTGCGCGGGAATAATAAGACAGTCAAGTCATGACCTTGGGCGCGCTCATGCGAAGCACCAAACGTCAGGGACGGGGGGGGGGTGGCGAGTGAAGAATATTGGTTATCGGACTGCGGTGGGGGAGTAGATGTGAGAAAGTCTTATCTTCTTATCTTATCTTATCTTATCTATACAGACGCTCCTTCTATGCAGAAGATAGTTGCGTCCACAGACCATGACAGATGATGCAAGTGATGCAGCATTCACAAGCCACGGCTTTGTGGGTTCCACGCATTACCCAGCCGCCTAACTACATGTAGTGTTAGGTACCCATTAGGAGCGGGGTGACTCAGGGACGCCCTAGGCCCCGGGAACAAACCCTTGCCTTCACACGGATTCGAACCCGTGACCATCGGTACGACAGTCCAGTGCGCTGCCACTCGACCACCGTCTCTCTCTCTCTCTCTCCCTCTCTCTTTCTTTCTCCACAACTTTTGAAATCATTTCACCGTGTTTTGAAATCTGGCACTCGAGGTGGGCATGGATCAGAGTTGCTTTAGTTCCCGGGTTGGAAAATACTTAATGTGAATACCTGTAAGTTTAGGAACTTTTATGGTTTGGGCCTGTTTATGAAAAGGGGTGGTGGCGAGGGAGTTAGTGTATATCTTTATTTTACACGATTTCGAGCTATGAAGACACTTTCAGTAATGTACCTTAGGATTTTAAAATATAATTGATACCTGTATTTAACACACACACACAAAAATATTCAGATGCCGGCTAAAACAATTTAAATAATATATGATTTATTACAACCATGTTTTAATAAACAAATTAATATGAATACGGTCCCATACGTTTCTTGTTACTGACTATGTATAACAATAAATATGCCAGTAACAGTGTAGGTGCTTTTGGCTTAAGATGGCGGAATGCAGAAGGTCGTAGTTAAACAGAGCAATAAAATGTTCTATCCAACAACTTACATGCGGCCCATGTTGTCACTAGTAGTTAAGCAGGCCAATAAAATGTTCTATCCCGACAACTTACATGCGGCCCGTGTTGTCACTAGTAGGTAAGCAGGCCAATGAAATGATCTATCTCGACAACTTACATGCGGCCCGTGTTGTCACTAGTAGTTAAGCAGGCCAATAAAATGTTCTATCCCGACAACTTACATGCGGCCCGTGTTGTCACTAGTAGGTAAGCAGGCCAATAAAATGTTCTATCTCGACAACTCACATGCGGCCCGTGTTGTCACTAGTACTTAAGCAGAGCAATAACATGTTCTATCTCGACAACTTACATGCGGTCCGTGTTGTCACTAGTACTTAAGCAGACCAATAAAAGGTTCTGTCCAGACATCTTACACGCGGCCCGTGTTGTGACTAGAGCAAGCCCTATCATACACGTCTTGATTGTGTTATTTTATCATGAACAAGTTGTATCTTCTTTCTTCTACATTCAAATTGGAAGATAAAGTATCAAGGTTATTTCAAGATAGAGATGGCGATATGGCTGGAAACAAAATCTTACGAGATGGAATGAATTTCCTCCACCACCTCATTTTCTTTAAAATCTCCTAATAGCAATTTGAAAGATAACTCTCCTATCTCAATGTGACCTCCACCCGCCTTCCCCACACACAGGCCCCCACGACCATCTCATCTTAACTCGATTGTTCTGGAAACATATCTTCCGAGTCCTAACGTTAACCTAATTACAGGTCATTCGGTAAATAAAAGGTTTCTGTTGCTGAACTCTAAAACCATTTATATGTTTGAATTTTTTTCAGTTTCTTGTTTTGGATATATATTTTATAATGGCTAATGAATTAAACTACTAGCAGCATTTTTATAAAATTGTTAACATATTAAATATGTTTGCAGTATTTAACTATATGATTACATGCACGATTGATTTTCGTTTTTATGATAATTCATATTTCAGCAAAACAAATGTTGCATGTTTTACTAACTTAATATGGCTAATAGCCTGATTATTTCCCATAAACTATCAAATTTGTCTTTTTATTGTTAAGCAACATTTTAAAACTTAGATGGCAATGGTTTTATTGTAACCAACCCCTTTCAGTGTTCAGCAACATTTTAAAACTTTGATGTCAATGGTTTTATTGTAACCAACACCTTTCAGGGTTTCTAACGCATCATGCACATTTTAAACACAATTTTTATTTAAGTTCATGTTCACAAATAAATAAGAATTGATTTAATATTTAATATCTAAACTGATTTTATATATAGCAAGAAATAAGTATAGGAATTCCTGAGAAATAAATAAAGAAAACAAAGCCATCTTTGAAAATGAATTTTAATATAAATCTTTACCTGCAAAGCATTGTGTCATATCTAACAGAAGTTAACGTAGGCACATATGATTCAGGAAGGCAGAGCACATTAAGACTTTGCTATGTCAACTGAAACTCAAGATAATGTAGCACACAGAGCATAGAAAACTTTCATTATATATTCAGTAGGCAAATAAGAGCATAACAAGTGATGTAAATATAGGTTTTTTTTCAGAATTAAAGAGTAACACATAATTTATCTGATACACCGACAAAAAATACAATAAAATCAAAGTTAAACCTAAATAAGTCTTGTCTCATAATTAAAGGAAAGTTCAAGAAGCTTTTAAAACTATTACCATCTATTCTAAAATATAATAAACTTGAAATAACTAATGCTATTTACATAATATTGAATATATTGATACTTTCAACAGTTCTCACAAGGATAACTAAGTTCATCATTGTCAGTATGTTATTATTGCTTAAAATAAATTATATTAAAAATAATATATATATATTTTTTTAATTCATCAGTTATACTACTAAATAATAAAATTATAAAATGATATAAGAATACTAAATGCATCTGGATAAAAGGCGTTGTAAACAAAATGTAGTTTTAGAACTTGGGGAAAAATATGAAATTTGCTTTGTTTAAAATATTTTTTAAAAAAAAACAAGAAATTAATTATACATGTAAGTTTGTGTAAAAATGTCCACATAAAGAATACATTAAATGTTAATCCCTCCACAAACGTGTCAATATTTAAAATGCATTTGTAATCTGCAGAGATATGGACTTGTATTCTAAAATCACTATCTGTGTAGATGAAACTTATTCACTGATACGTCTATTTTTAAGTGACGTTTTATGTTAAATAATTTACATTTAACATTTGCTAATTCACTATATTATGTTAGTTGAATTATTCCAATCGTAATATATATCAGTTGCTAAGTGATGACACTTTTTTGGTCACAAGTTTAGCGAATGGGGTACAATATGTATTTTAAAGAAAGAAAAAAAAAGGTTTATATTGGCGTAAAAAATTCATCTACTAATTTTTAGATGAACACAAAACAAAATCAAGCATAATATCCTGAAATAAATTTAAATCATTTTTCTGATGTTACTTACGATCATATTTTCATGACACCACAATTTATATTGTCATTTACAAATGACAGAATACAAATGACTTGGGAATATCAGAAAAGTGCGTCTTCTGTAGAAAAAAATATATAAAAGCAACACTATGGCAAGCTTTTGAAACCGACTGATATCCCTTGGCTTTAAAACCAGAGGAAGGGGAATGTAACGTAATTAAATTAATAAATTTTTAGTTTATCTCTATATAGCATGTTTAGTCGTCTGCTAGAGTTGACCTCCACGGCTCACTGGTTTCACTCCAGCCCTTCCATGTCTTAGGGGTCTGTCACGGTGTGTCGCGTGGTGTGTCTATTATATTGGACATAAACAATACTTTTAGGTAGGTCTCATATATAAGTGATTTGTAGTCAAAAGCTTTGTTTTTACGGGTTGTTTTTTTTTGTGATTACTTGTGACGAGAGGGGGAAAGGGGCAAGGGGGTAAAAATCGTCCAAAATCGCATAACGCTTAAACACAAAAAACACACACATAAGAATTATTTTTTAAAAATATTTTTATTTATTATTATTTTTTTTTATTAGCAGTAGTTCAAATTTAAAGGAACGCTTACAAAAATGAATAAATAAATACAATAAAATTAAAATAAATATAGTAATAAATAAATAACATACTGGAGAGAAAACTCACATATGTGAGATTTGTTCCTCTGCACTTTCATATGGACCTGTATCCTTTCACATAAAAATAAGAAGTATAGGAGTGATACTTTGCTTATGTTACATTTGTAATGCTGCATTTTCTGCAAGTTTTAATTAAATCCAACACAAAATAACACATACACAACCATATAAATGAAACTTCTGTGCTGCTACATTTTACCATAGTTCTAATTTAACTGGCGACAACTGTACAAATATTGCTAATAAAAATAAAATGTAAAACTTGAAAAAATTAATTTTCTGCTCATATTTGTGTTACCAGATCTAATTTAAAGTAGGCATACGCATTAAAAAAACGACAGGCTGGAGATAAAGCTCATAAATGTCACATTGCTTATGTTATTTTTCACTTAATATCACACTGATTATGCCTTTTTTATATACTTCTTACATTGCTTATGATCCTTTTTCATATATCTCACATTTTATAACATTTTTTTTTAAAAATGCCTAATTGCTTATGCTGTTTTTTTCACAAATCGTACATTGTTTATGCTAATTTTTCATAAATGTCACGTTGCTTATGTCTTTTTTTTTCCAAAAACTTACGTCGCTTACGCAGTCTTTATAAAACAATAAATATCAAATTGCTAATACTTTTTTTCAGACTCGTCAAATTTTTATGCTGTTTCTTTATTAATTTTCCAATGCTTATTCTGTTTTGTTCTAAATGTGACATTGACAATGATAGTTTTTAAAAATATAAATGTCTTATTGGTTATGCTGGTTTTTTTTTAAAATAAATGTTACTGTTCTTATCTTATCTACGGTATACAGACGCTCCTTCTATGCAGAAGATAATTGCGTCCACAGACCATGACAGATGATCTGTTGGCAAGTGATGAAGCGTTCACAGGCCACGGCTTTGTGGGTTCCACTCATTACCCAGCCGCCTTACTAGTGTTAGGTACCCATTCAGAGTTGGGTGACTCAGGGATGCCCTAGGCCCCAGGAACCAGCCCTAATATTAATACATTTTATTATAAAAGTTAAAACCATGTTCTTATGCTTTAAAAAAAAATTAATTAATCTAACATTGCTTATGCTGTATTTTAAAATACAACTTACATGGCTATTGCAGAGTTATTTCAAATATTTTTGTAAGTAAACTAATAAAGTCAAAGACATAATAGTTATAAAACTCATAAATAGGACAATTATGCAGCTTTTAAAAAAAAATTATTAGTATTTTATTTATTTTATTTTAGATTTTCACAATTAGCTGTACACTAAAGAGGACACGTAATTTAAATCCAAAAAAAATATTATTTTCTGAATTCGTCGAACCAGCTTTAATAAAAACCAATGTAAACTAAACTTATTAAATTGTAATATAGAATTGATAAAAAAATTGTAATGAAATTTAGTCTGTACTTTTTTTTAGCTGATATGTACATCTTAACAAAGCCTTATGATTTCTGAAGAAATTGATCTTTTTCCATCTTAACTGGCCTGCCTGAGGCTGTCTTTTACTTTGTGTTTATATTTGTAGCAAATGGATTTTAAATGATTTAAATTTATTTCAGGATATTATGCTTGATTTTGTTTTGTGTTCATCTAAAAATTAGTAGATGAATTTTTTACGCCAATATAAACCTTTTTTTTTCTTTCTTTAAAATACATATTGTACCCCATTCGCTAAACTTGTGACCAAAAAAGTGTCATCACTTAGCAACTGATATATATTACGATTGGAATAATTCAACTAACATAATATAGTGAATTAGCAAATGTTAAATGTAAATTATTTAACGTAAAACGTCACTTAAAAATAGACGTATCAGTGAATACGTTTCATCTACACAGATAGTGATTTAAGAATACAAGTCCATATCTCTGCAGATTACAAATGCATTTTAAATATTGACACGTTTGTGGAGGGATTAACATTTAATGTATTCTTTATGTGGACATTTTTACACAAACTTAAATGTATAATTAATTTCTTGTTTTCTTTTAAAAAATATTTTAAACAAAGCAAATTTCATATTTTTCACCAAGTTCTAAAACTACATTTTGTTTACAACGCCTTTTATCCAGATGCATTTAGTATTTTTATATCATTTTATAATTTTATTATTTAGTAGTATAACTTATGAATTTTTATTTTTTTTAAATATATTTTTTTTAAATATAATTTATTTTAAGCAATAATAACATACTGACAATGATGAACTTAGTTATCCTTTTGAGAACTGTTGAAAGTATCAATATATTCAATATTATGTAAATAGCATTAGTTATTTCAAGTTTATTATATTTTAGAATTTAATTAGTATATTTGTATACTATACATTTATGTAGCATTTTCACTTGGGGGTCCGCGGGCAAGTTTTGACTATAAAAGGGGTCCACGGGTAAAAAAAGTTTGGGAACCACTGTTTTAGATGGTAATAGTTTTAAAAGCTTCTTGAACTTTCCTTTACCTATGAGACAAGACTTATTTAGGTTTCGTTCCTGCCTTTCCTATATGTTCCTGTTCAATCTCCTCCTGTCCTGCCTGCTCCTTCTTGCCCCATCCTTTCCCTCTACTGTCTGATCCTTGCATTTCTGGTCTTGTCCTGTCTGGTTCTGTCCTGTCATACCTAGCCTTATTCTGTCATGTCTGGTTCCGCCTAGTTTGGTCATGTACTGTCGAGGGCTTTGCTGGGTAGTCCTGTTCTGTTAATACTTGTTCTGGCCTCTCTGGTTCTCATATATTCTGTATAACTTGCCATGTCTAGTAATGCCCTCTTCGGTCCTGTCATTTCTGGTTCTGTCCTTTGAATGTCTTTCCTGTATAGTTCTGTATGTCCTAGCCTGCTGCTCCATCCTGTTCTGCATCTTGTTCTGTTCTGTCAGGTCTGGTACTGTCCTGTTAAATCCTGATCTGTTATTTTTTCTCTCCTGTATGGTTCTGTTCTGTATGATCTAAATATCTCCTGTTCTGTCCCATTGAATTCTCTCATATCCTTTCCAATGTAATATTGTCATGTAATTGTCTGTCCTGTCTTGTCCAGAACTGTCCGGATTATACTTTCCGTTTTTTTTAAAAATTCTTACACGTCCCTTTAATTTCAGTCTTCCTCAACAGTTCTTTTATGACTTGCCATTATATGTCCATTATACCTTGTTCTATCCTGTCTAGTCCTATCCATACTTGTTCTTTCTTGCCTTGACCAGTCCTGTCTTGTTCTGTCCTCTCTTGTACTGTATTGTCTTGCCCTGTCCTGTCTTGAACTGTCTAGCACGGTCTATCCTGTCTAGTCCCGTCTAGTCATGTCTTTCTAGACTTGTCGTTTTGTGTCTTGACCTGTCCTGCGTTGTCCTGTCCTCTTTCGGCATGTCCTGACTTTTCATGTCCTATCCTGTCCTGTCTTGTCATGTCTTGTCCTGTCCTGTCTTGGCCTGTCCTGTCTTGTCTTGTTCTGTCCTGTCCTGTCCTGTCTTATCCTGACCCTTCATGTCCTGTGTAGTCATATCTTGTCTAGTAATTTCTAGTCATGTCCAATGTAGTCATGTTCATAATAGATTTGTTTCTCGTCTTGACCTGTCCTTTCTTGTCCTGTTCTTTCAAGTCTAGTCATATCCTGTCTGGTTTCTTATTGTTTTGTCTGGGATTATTCTGTCCTTTCTTGTCTTGTTAGTCTGGTACTGTCCATTCTGGTCCTCTCATTTGTGGTTCTTTCGAGTTTCAAATAGTTGATTCCAGTCCAGTCTGTTCCTTCCCGGTCGTTCTGGTTCTGTCCTGCCCGGTCCTATCCGATATTTTTTTAAATTTCATGTCTTGTACAGTTCTGTCTTGTGATTTCCTGTCATGTTTGTTCATGTAATAATCAGCTAGAGTCTGTCATGTATGGCATTCTCCTGTCTTTCTTTTTCTCTCCTGTAATTTTCTATAATGTTGTCTAAAATATTTTGATTTAAAGAGCTTTAAAAAAATTAAGAGTTTCTTTCGAAGGTTGGCAGGAGAAATAAATATATCAGCGTAAACGCATTGTTACAAACATTACAATTTTCATACATTATTTTTTGTTTCCAACCGAAAGCTTACTGGTTGCCATAGCACACTTCGGTTGTTTAGGCTGGATGAGACCAAATGATTTGCCAAAGTACCCTTTTATTTTAACGAAAACAAATGTAAGACTTATTCATATTATCTTTTTATCTTTCCAGCATAGACCCAATTCAAATATATTTTAAAATGATATTTATATGATTATGTAAGTATTTAAACCAGTTCCTCTTTAAATCCCTTATATTAACTTCACCGGCGTCTCTGTCTCTCTGTCTCTCTCTCTCTCTGTCTGTCTGTCTTGGGCAGGCACCGCGGAAAAACAGAAGTAAAAAATGACCCACTTCCCGTAAAGCTATCGAGTTGAAATTTGGCACACGGACCCGTGTCACCTAACAATGCATCGAATCAAAATTTAAGATCGATCAAACGTACAGTTATTAAATTAATGCATTTTTAATTTATCTATATAAACTATATGTAGCGGTCGCCATCGTTTACATTTTACGGGTCACTTGACTTCACCCCAGACACAGGTGAACACATCTCATGTTTAAACCAGGTGTATCGGCATGCTTCTGTTTACATTTTGCGTGTCACGCTGAGCTCGGTCTAGCGATCGGTGACAAGACCTTTCCCCTCTCCCACCCCCTCCTGGGTTAAAATCAAAGGGGAGTAAAGACAGATTCAGTCTGTAAATATTTGTAAATACTTTTAGTTATGTCTCATTTATAAGGGATTTATAGTCAAAAACTTTGTTTTTATGGGTTTGTTTTATTTAAATCCCTTATATTAACTTCGAAATCTTGTCGTCATCTCTCTCTTCATACGTCGGTCGGGCGGAAAAAGAAAAGTAAACAATGACCCACTTTCCGTGATGCGATCAAGCTACAATTTGGCACATGGACCCGTCTCACCTAACAATGCATCGTATCAAAATTTCAGATCGATCGAACGTAAGGTAATTAAATTAATCCTTTTTTAGTTTATCCTTATATAACGTATGTAATTCAAATTCACGGTTTGTTATTGTTTTTTTCCACGTGAGAGTTTGAGTTGACACTTTGACGTCGACCGTCGTGCCGACAGACCCTCACGTCCCAATCCCCGTTATTAAAGACAGGGAACATCACTCTGTGTCAGTCTGTAAAACGACCCGTGGCGTAGCAAACGCCGCAGACTTACTCATAGATAGTGCAAAGAAAAAAAAAGGGGCGTGAGACCGGACACAAACAGTAGCTCGAACAAATGGGAATAACGCGAGTGAACGTTTGGGGGGGGGACCACCGAGGCATTTTTGGACATCGCGACAATTTCTACCTCGCCACAATATACTCCTAAAGCAGTCATGTACTGAACTCATTGTCGAGGAAAGTGTATGACTACGTTTCCGTCACAGAGAACAATGGAGAGCTCGTCGCCGAAGTTATCCCAATGTTGATAAACAAATATTACAGCTATGTTGCCAAGTCGGAGAGCAACAACTTCGTCTCGGATCTTTTCCCTGAAATATACGTCCGATAGAAACAGTTACCTGATGAAAAGATTTGTATAACATTGAACGAAGCTTTTTTTCGTGAAATACGTCATGCGAAGCGGTGTTTATGTTCGTTACGAAAGGAGGAAAAGCATGGGCATAAACATTTTTTTTTAAATTGTCGCCGCTGGGCCTTGAATCTAAAACCTCCCGCATGTCAGACGGGCTTAATAACCAATACACTACGAAATACACGAATTCGTTGAAGAAACAACGAATTGAATGCAAAAAACTTTGCTGGTCTCAAGACATGCCACACGCTTCCACTACCTTCACTTGCCAACCATTAATTGTGATTAGTTGACCCCAGCGAGGGTCATTCGTCATGCTCGATTGCACATACTTGTTTAAGTGAATCTTATCTTATCTTATCTTATCTGTTTACATACGCTCCTTCTATACAGAAGATTATTGCGTCCAACGTTTATCTATGGTTTGTGTTTAGTCCTGCATTTTTATTAGAGATTTAAATGTTGATAAAGTGTTGGTTTTCCTGGATTCTTCAGGCAACCCATTCCACGCCCGAATTCCGGACGGGAAGAAGGAAAACTTGTATGTGTTTGTTCTTGCATACGGAATAAGAAAGGTGTTTTTATCCTTATGTCTATCTGAGGGTTGTATTAAGTTATCTTTGTGTTGTATCTCTAAATTAGAATTAATTGCTTTATGTATGATTACTACTTTGCTCTTGGTTCTTCTATCCTCTAGTGTTTCAAGGTTTAATGATTTAACTAATGGTGTTACTCTTGTCAGTTTCGAATATTCTCCAGTAATGAATCTGGCAGCTCTTTTTTGAATTTGTTCTAGTTTATCAATGTTTTCTTTGGTGGATGGGTCCCATACAGAAGATGCATATTCTAGTGCAGGTCTCACCAAAGTGAGGTAGCATTTTAGTTTTATATCTCTATTACATTTGTTAAAAGTTCCTTTTTATAAAGCCTAAGGTTTTGTTTGATTTTTTAATAACTTCATTGACATGGGGATTCCATGATAGTTTCTCATTTATTAAGACTCCTAAGTATTTTGCATCTTTAGTTTGGGTCAGTTCTTTTCCATGAATATAATATTTTGAATTTATTTGTTTCTTTTTCTTTGTTACTCTTAACAGTTGACACTTTTCTGGATGGAAAGACATACTCCAGTTAGTTTCCCATTTTATCAATTCATCTAAGTCTTTTTGTAAAATTGTGCTATCTTGTTCTGATTTAATTGTTCTATAGATTATACAATCATCAGCAAATAGCCTAACTTTTGTACCTGTTGAGATGTTGTTGGGTAAATCATTTATATAAATTAAAAAGAGTAAGGGACCTAGCACAGTTCCTTGTGGGACTCCTGAGTTAACCTTTATTGGTGCAGATTTAGATCCATTAATTATTACAGTTTGCTCCCTGCCCAAAAGGAAGTCTTGGATCCAGTGATGTAAGGAACCTGAGATTCCAAAGTAGTTAAGTTTTTTAAGTAAACTAAGGTGGTGAACTTTGTCAAATGCTTTTGAGAAGTCTAGTAGTATTGTATCTATTTGATCATTTTTGTCCAAGCCTTTTGATAGTTCATCTATTAAACCTATTAATTGTGTTTCACATGATCTGTTTTTTCTAAAGCCGTGTTGATGTGGGCATAGGGCATTATATTTGTCAAGGTGGTTAACTATTCTACTATATATTATGTGTTCTAGTAATTTACAGGTGATACTAGTAAGTGATACAGGCCTGTAATTACCAGGATCTGATTTATCCCCTTTCTTAAAGAGTGGACTTACATTAGCTAATTTCCAATCCTGGGGCACTTTACCCTGGTTTAGAGAGGCTTGAAAGAGAACTACAAGGATTGGGGACAGTTCATTGCTTAGTTCTTTTAATAATCTTGCAGGCAAATCATCTGGGCCAGTAGCTTTGTTTATTTTAAAGTTTTTTAGGAGTGAATGTATACCTATCTCATCTACAGTTATGTTACCTATTTCCTCCATTTTATTAAAATTTATTAAAACTTCCTTGTCGCCTGAGGCAGAAAAAGATGATGCAAAATATGTGTTAAGGATATTAGCTTTAGTTTCATTATCATTATAGGTTTTATTATTTGAGCCTTTTAGTGTGGCTATTCCTGAAGGGTTCCATTTTTTTAGATTTGATAAAGGACCATAAGTTTTTATTGTTATCTTTGGTAATTACATTGTTTATATATTCATTTTGGAGGTTCCGACTAAGTTTTTGTGTCAAGTGTTTAATCTTTAAGTATTTTTTGTGTATCCTATATGAATTGGTAGCTTTATATTTCTTAAATAAGTTCTCTTTTAGTTTGCATAGCTTTTTCAATCTAGAATTGAACCAGCATTTGTTAATTTTATTTGATGTTAGTTTTGTTGGAACATTCTCATCCATTATAGTTTTTAGATTTGTTTTTATATCTTTCCAAATTTCTTCTACTGGGCTATTTGTGTTAAATTTACTTAGGAAAGTTTGTTGGAAGTTAGCCGCTGATTGGTGTAGTTTTATTGAATTACATTTATTCCAAAGATAGATTATTCTTCTAGGTATCTTATTAATTTTAGTTTTTATTGTATTGGTGACCCTAACAATATCATGGTCGGACAGTCCTGGAATTATTTTATAGTCTAACACTAGTCCTGGTCTATTTGTTAGGAATAAATCTAGTGTTTTATTTTTCCTTGTTGCTGTTTTTACTATCTGTTCTAGGTTTATGTTGTTTATAGTGTCTAGGAAGTGTTCATTAATTTCTTTGTTAGTTTGATGGTTATCAATTGTATAATTTTTCCAATTTATATCTGGAAGATTAAAGTCCCCCATAATCCATAGAACTGCATTTTTATTATTCATATAGAGAGACTGTATGCAAGACACCACAGACACCAAACTAAATCATTAACGGGTTTTTGTTGCGCAAACAAGTATGAACATGATTTCCTAGTATATAAGCGGAGAATACCAGGCAGCTAACTCCTTTTCTAAGTTCTTAAATGGACGAAAAAACTTAAAGTAAGTCCAGCTGTATCTTACTGGCTCATTTATTTTGGTAGTAGAAGCATTATCAAATGGTAAATTAAATGGAGTAAGCCCTGACAGGAGATGTTTAAATCAATTAATATTTAATTTGTTTGCAGTAACATCTTCTTTAAGAAAAGGAATGTTGAAGAAAGATATTAGCGTTATCGCTTTCATTGCTTAGGAAACTCATTAAATATTCATTGTATATTGGCATCAGATTATTGGATGATTGCTGGTTACCTTAAGACGTCCCGCCATCTTCTCTGTTATAGCCAAAGAAGATGAAACAAGTTAATTTAGATGATTTTTGTAACGAGGTTCTTTTCACTCTGTGTTAGACAATTATGTGTTGATTTATGCGATATTTCAACAGCTACTGTTTAAAAATTAAAACAAAAAAATCACAGGATTTTTTAAACAATAAAACATTATTCAAATGATCGTAGTCCTTAAAGTTTTAGTCTAATAGTGTTGGCAGCAAATAATTTTTAAACAAGTAGATTTAATTAAAATCATACATTTTTCACACGGATATGTAATGGCTGAAAATTTGCCATGTTTCTTAATAACTTTACTAGATGTGAAACAACAAGATCGTTAGAAAATTCTTTAATTACTTGAACTGAAGAATACTATTCCGTCGTATCATGCAAAAAAGTACCAACCGGTTTTATCATGCCGAGGCTTGCTTCAAATTAAGACACCCTACCGATCTTGCCTTTAGAAAGACCTTCAATAGAAATTACATGATTTTTTAAAAAATGTATTTGGACCAGGGGCGGTTTTTCCATAAAAGTCCAAGCCATGGAAATATGAGCCAAAGTATTTTGAGAAGTAAAAGTTTAGTACAAAATCCCTTTTTTCCGACATAGAGTTTTGTGCTTGAAAAGTTTGTTTGCAGTATACCTAGACCTTATTTATTTTACAATTTTTAAAGTGAAATTAATTTGAAAAAGCACGTTCATGGGCGTTTATGATTAGTTATTTTTTAAAAATAAATATAGGTGAAAGTCTATAGTTTTTCAATGCTTAAAAGTAACTGAGTTTATAGCTTTTTAAAAATGTTCATTCCTGCATTTCTGTGGTGGGGTTGGAGAAGAAACGCATTCAGCTTTGAACTGCTAAAAACTTTTTATAAAATGAGACAACCAATACATTTTATAAGAGATTCTCATATACAATCAAATGCCATAACGTATGTAAACAATGTATTCGCAAATAGGAACCCTTTTCTTCTAAAACTATTGTATTCTTGTAATACTAAATACCAGATTTTGACAACGATTGCGGTGATCAACGAAGCTTTCTTGCAGCTTATCATTAACACAGTCGGCGCAAGGAAGAGAACATGGTATTTAAGAAATGAGTTGTCCATGCTGCTTGAGAAACAGCACACATGAGCATAAAAATCATTGCAAACGTTGCGTCTTCACAACCAATGACTGGCGAACAAGGTTACACTCCAGGCAATGGCATCACAAAATGCTAAATGAATCGCTGCAAATGTAAAAATAACAAACCACTGAGTAATTTGTAAATTGATAACTTTGTCTTTCTCATATACGCAAACAAACACACAATCTCACACTCTCATTCTCTATTTCTCTCTCTTTATGCTGATTACTAATGAAATAATCACAAATGTTCATGGATCTCAAATATCATTGTATTGCAGCCCCAAAAAATGAAGAAGGGCGAAAATAACTCTAATGATTTTAAACAGAAAATTCGGAAGAAAAAACGAACCCCGTTTGGAGAATACATCCTTACAGAGAGAGTGGGCGGAAAATAAAGATAATGATCCAATCAGCAATGCGGAAAAGACTCTTAAACTAAACAAAGTTATTGTGTACGTTTTTATACTTATATCTATGTTATGACAATATGATATAATACATTGAAGTCATAACTTTCACTTTGGAATATTCAACACGATGTATAATGATTTTATTTTAAATTTAAACTGTAGTTATGGAGAGTTTCTAATAATGAATCGCTGATAAAATCAGATATTTGATTTTTTCATTTATAAACATAAGTTTTCCCTCGACAACATTATCGAGGATCTATACTTTAGAATGAGAAAACAAGGAGAGGAAAGATTAAAACAAAATATTTTTAAGATTGCAAAAAAGGATAATAATAATAATAATAAATAAATATATTTTTAAAAAATAACGTGCGGAAGATAGGAAGATGAATCGTTTGAAAAGAATAACGAAAAAAGCTTTTAAAATTGCAATTACGTTTTAAAATATTTTTTGTTATTATTATGTTAAAAGACATTTCTTTACGATTTGTAACATTGATTTTTTTCATCCGTATTTTTCAACAGGAAACTGTTACCAATCATACTAAATTTCATAGCAATATCTTTTGTGGCATGCAGTATTTACTTTTACTTGGTAAGAATAATATATAAACTTAAATTATCTGAATATTAACACATGTTGTATTTAATGATCAATTAAGAAAACGTTGTTAAAGAAACTCAACAAGGTGTTTTACAAGTATACAGCTACGTAGTAAAGAACTGTTTTTCTATTAGAACGTATAACGATGTAAAAAAAATATTGATCGGAATTTTTAAAATAATTATATCTGTGAAAATAAGTGAGATATTAATTCCAAATGTTTTTGAATTGTTATTTGAAGTGCGACTAAAAGACTAATCTATATATTTAGTCTCTTCATATTGGGACCATGCGATGCAAGCTGCAAGTATGTGCAACCGAGCATGACGAATGACCCTCACTGGGGTCAACTAAACACATTTAACGTTTGGCAAGCGAAGGTAGGGGTGGGGTGGGGCATGTCTTGAGGTGCGCTCCTCAGCAATGGTCTCCCACGTTTTATGGTCAATCTGCGCCAGAGTCATGTCTTTCTTGCAGACATCCTTGAAGCGCAAGCAGGGGCGTCCTCTCTTCCGCACACCAGTTGCCAGCTCGCCGTAAAGCAAGGCTCTTTGAATGCGCTCTGAGCTCATCCTGCGGACATGTCCCAACCACCGCAGGCGCCTCTCACTCAGTATTGAGTGCATGCTCAGCATATGAATCCTTCTGAGTACCTCGACATTCGTGATCTTGTCCTGCCACTTGATGTGCAGAATCCTGCGCAAGCACCGTAAGTGGAAGCTGTTGATTTGCTTTGTTTGGCATAGGTCGTCCAGCACTCGCTGCCATAGAGGAGTGTGCTGAGCACGCATGCCTGGTACACAGTGATTTTCGTCCTATCAGTGAGCTGTGCATTGTTCCACTCTATTTGATTCTGCCTAGCCATTAATGAAAGCAGCCTTGCCGATTCTGGTTTCAATTTCTGTTTTAATTAGAGAGTTGCTCTTCGCGGATGACGCAGCCCTTACCTCACATTCAGAGATAGGTCGCCAACTTTTGGTCAATAAGTTCTCAGAGGCATGCAAGGATTTTGGTCTAACGATAAGCCTCAAAAAGACCAACATTATGAGACAAGGAACAGGCTGCTTCCCAGCAATCTCCATTGAGGGAAACACCTTGGATGTCGTCGAGGATTTTACCTACCTTGGCAGTAACATCATAAGCACACTCTCCCTGGAAAAGGAAACTGAGATTATTAGTGTACTGGTTATCACGTCCGCCTCATGCGGGGAAGGTCCTGTTTCAAGCCCCAGCGAATACATTGTTGTTGTTTTTTTTTGTTGTTTTTTAAATGTCTGTTTGTGCCCATTATTTTACCCTTTTATTGCATAACATACGTCGCAGACTTGCTCATCATAGACAGTGCAAAGAACGGTTGAAGGGGGGTGAGAGTACAGACACAAAAAGCTGCACCAAGTAAATAAAAAAATAGTGAGTAAACATGAAGACAAGCACACTGAGGTTGTTGTTACCCGCCTCCCTTTTAATACTACCATCCCTTAAACATAAACTGTGATTGGCCGACCATAGCGAGGGTTAGTCATATTTAGGGTTGTTAATTGCGTGTTTTTTTGTTGTTGTTGTTTTGTTGTTGTTGTTTTTTTTTGGAACACCGATTATCGATTATGTAACCCCGATTTTAAACCGGTTATCTTTTTATAGCTGACTTCATAGAAGTTAGGGGTGTACCGAATTTCACCTGCAAATGTCTCGAAACCAACAATGAGTTGGCAGTTCTCCCCCCCCCCAAACCGACGTTGACTCGCGTTGTTTTGATTTCTTCGTGCTGTAGTTTGTGTCCGTTCTTTCTACACTTTCTTTCAAATCTCCATGAGCAAGCCTGCGGCGTATGCTACGCCGCGGGGCGTCTAGTATAGAATATTGTTTCAAACGAAATAAATAATTTTAAGTGCGATTTTAATTTTTGTTAATGTATTTAGTGTTTGGAAAATATTTGTAACGTTTAAACATGTGAAATTAAAATAAATAATTTTATATATTTTTCTTTTAAATATGTATGGAACAGTCAATGATACCAACAAATATACGAAAGATTAGTTCAGGAAATTTCACAGTAAGACAAAAGTTCATATCTGTATATTTTATGTTTTAATTTGTAACTAAATAAATTAAGGGTTTTATTTTACTTTTTTTTTACTTTTTCGCAGTTGAAGATATAACGTCATAAAGTATTCAGTAATAATTGTGATCCAGAGTTAAATCTTTTACTTATACCCATTTGCACTTCTTATATAATATAATGTAATTTCCTCAGAGTATATGAAGAGTACAATTGGAAGTTGATGAAAAATAAAACAGACATATGATATGACTTTAAACTAATTTTTAAAAACCCACAGAAATAATAGATAACGAAATTTCTAACTAAAATTCACTTTTGTCTCGATTATAAATCAGATAAACAAATATAGTTGATGTTGGCTGAACTTGTAAAATTAATTAATTATTTAAGAAAACAACTGCTTAGCAAATATTTATTTTAAAAAGCTTTTTCTTTTGTTTCCCATTCATTTCTTGTTAATAGGGTAACGTTGTATTGTTTAAATTTTAAATAGTGAAACTAGTGGGTAACTATAAGTATTATTATCTTTTCAGCCTCTGAAACAGTTTGATAGCGTAAAAAGTAAGTAATTTTAAATATAAACTATAATGTGCTCAAGATTTCAGAAACTTTTCGGTGGTTCGTAAAGGTTGTTACATTTGATAAAGACAAAAAATTACGTTAGAATAAACCCATTGAAAATTTAATAATCCTTTTGGTAAGTTGGTATGATCTAACTAAGGATATGCAGAATGTCCTTGTAGCCTGGGATCCATTGCTGCTTAATCTGAAGTACTTTGGTCTGGTTCTGCTGCAACGGCTGGTCTACCATGCATTCTGTTACTTTGAAAAGTAACTTCATCGATCTGAAAGAAGAAAAAAATCACGGTGTATTTATCTTTGGTTCTGTTTAAAAATACGCACACTATCCGCTTCCTACTTTTACAATTTCTTAGAAATCCGTACATTTTAGTGTAAAGAAAATTGCTAACCACCAATGTTCCATCAAAGGTTCGTTGGTCCATCTACACAGTAAAAAAGATCGTGCGCAAAGTTGCAGAGCATCTATTTTTTGTACGATAATTTACACTATTTGCTGCACGGTAATTCCAAAGTGCTGCGCGGCGTTGGACAGGTATCTCCTCGGCCTCGCGGCTTAAAGGGAGCATTGCTAGTAACCCTGGTTAAATATGCTTTTATATAGTGCCTTTCACTCAAAGATGGTCTTCGTTTATTTGAAAATGTTTGGTTGACGAGCCGAGACGCAGGTTTCAGTTTCATTGAAGGCAGGATTAAATTTTTTTTTATAGTCTAGAGGCGTACTTGTATGCACCCAGCTGGTTGCGTACCTGACAATATTTGGAATTTTAAAAAATAAGCGACTGGGAAATTGTGTCACATAATACCCGCGAAGCCTGTGAACGATACTTCACTTGCCAACAGGCTAGCATGATCTGGGCTTTTTAATAAAAGAATGCAGTATTCATTAATCTTTTATATACAGGGAGGGTTAGTAATGTATAACAAAACTGCTGACCGTTAATATAAGCGTACAAGATGTTTATCTCAAAAGTGACTTGTCACATAATGCTTTCTTTGTTGAATTGTATTAGATAGCACCTGAGTGCCATAACAAACATTAAAATTGAAAATACATATAATATATGAATATAATAGTTTCCCACCCCTATGACACCAGATGTGTTTTATAAGGAACAATTTGAACTTGATTAATGCAACTTCAACTTACAACCATTTAAGAAATTTTGTGCCTTTTATAATTTAGGTACTAATCACAATAGTGTTTTATATATATATATAAATATATATATATATATATATATATATAAATGTGTGTGTGTATGTGTATGTGATTGTGTGTGTGATTGTGTGTACGTTCGTGTGTATTTGTTTGTGCGTGTGTGTTCAAATCATTTATTTTTAAATTCTGTGAGATTTTTCTAATATCTTCTCAGCACACTGAACAAGAAGTGCTGTTACCGAAGTTCAGTTGAGTAAAACTCTAAGTGTTGTTGGTTGGAGTACATAGCTATAACTTACTAATCTTATATAACTTTGAACTTATCATTAGATAAAAGATCCCCCTAATAAAGGATGGTTAAAGAAAATTCACTGAAATCTTCATCATAGCAGAGGACATTGCTAACACAGAACATAGATCAAGTGTGGGCAATGGGTGCATTTTAAGCTACAGTTTTCAACAGCGGACATTGTTAATATAGATATACTCAAATAAAAAATATTACAAATGATAGTTGATAAGTAACAAAGTTAATTGGAGTCGAATTCTGTTTACTAACAATATTACCACATACAAAACAATCAGTAGCACTGTTGATACAGACAAGTGTCAATGACTAATTGCTAAAAGTTTATATATCAAGTGACATTGACTTTATGTTACATTTCAATTTAATTCAGGTGTAATTAATCTCCTATTAAATTCATTAAACTGAAAAATTAACATCAGCTTTTTCCAGAAATTGCACTAAACAAATTGAATTAAAAAAACAAAACAAGAATGTTAAAGATTCGTTTCGTACTATGCCTTCTTTCTGATACATTCGGGTATATGTTTTCCTTCTTTTTTACAAGCGCTTAGCTTTTCATGCTTGGGTGGATATTTCTCTTTCTTCTTTCGGTCAGAATTCAAACCAGGTATATTCGTATGGTATTTCTCATATATTTACAAAAAATATTTTCTTTACACTTAATTTTATGATTTTTACGAGTCTTGTCCCTTATCTGCACACACTGAACCGTATGCCCTTAGACTTTTCTAGAGATTAGGAACAACGACTTATAATTTTACAACCACTTTAGCAGGATTGGTTTACTGTAATACAATATAATAGACTCACAAAAATATAAAGATTGTTTTGGCGTAATATACTATAATAGAATAATTATTTAACACGATTTTTGTAGTGTAATACAACATCATATACTTTCTATTTTAAAACGATTGTTTTAGTCTAATACAATGTAATAGACGCACTGTATTAACACGATTCTTTTATTGTAATACGAGATAATAGATTCACTATTTTCAAACGATTTTTAATGTAATAGAATATAATAGACTCACTATTTTAGAGCAAGATGTCAATTTGTTTTAAATGAACTAAGAAACAAATTTTAAATAAATATTTAGACTATAATCAAATTTTGACATAAAAACGAAGTTCAAAACATAAATATGTAGTTTTTATTGCTTCAAATGGATCCATTATAGTATACCAAATAGCATTTGCATTAGCCCTTTTTTATATTAATACTTAACTTTCTATTAATTTGTTTCTTAATTTTTTTTCCCTACAAATCTGTTTAATCTCTTAAATTTATTCAAGCAGATGTTTCATCACCAGCAGTGCCAAGAAAGAGAACTCACCTTACACCTGTTAGTGCCCATGTGTGCCTCAACCTTGCTGATCGGAAACCAGGTACAATTGATGATAGATTTAAAGCGTTATTAGTGGATACATCCACATATCCTCTCCGAAATTAACCAAGGACATTAAAAAAAGTAAGCTCTCCCTTCTAATCTAACATCATCAGAAACTTTTAAAGAAAACTGATAATGCTATTTTATATTCCTGTAAAGACCTACTTGTCTTTGGTTATGATCAATGTTACCTTTAAGCTGCGCGGTTGCGCTACCGCACAGATATCTTACTGACGCCGCGCGGCAGTTTAGATATATCGTGCAGCGAATTTGGTAATATTGCACAAAAATGGACGCTGTGCAACTTTGCAAACGAGTTTTGTTAGGTTTTTTTTTACTTTACACACGGACCAACGAAGCTTAGAGGGAACGTTGGTTAGGATGCACTCAAACACTGCTAATACTAACCTTTGACTGCAAAAATGTTCATTTTTCCATTTTTTTAAAAAGAAAAATACATTTCTTCCACATAAGTAGAGGCCTCTAAATCGACTTGTTCTAAAATACAGCGTCAATCAATTTAAAATGTTGAATGGAGATTTTGTTGCTTACTATAATCGATAGTAGAAGAAAAATACTTATTCAGACGTTGGTTCTTTAAACATTTTTTCAGAATGAAGAAGCGTGGAAGATTTTATCTCAAAGTATTCTATCACTGCAAAGAGTCACGGGCTCGAGCCTCGGTGCTGATAAGTTCCCCGAGTTCACACAGCTTCGAATGGGAGCACCCGACAATGGTTGGGGAAAGCAAAGTCGGCCGGGCATTCAAGCAGGCCTGGATTAACCATAGGCAAACAAGACACGTGCCTTTGGCACCAAGCGTTGGGGGGCACCACAAGTCCTCAAAAAATGTGTATATTGTCCATAATCGACATGACGTTAGCAAATCGTAAATGTAATATTAAATCGCACATTGGCGGATTAAATGGAAGGCTGATTGGGCTAAAGCCAAGGGCCCCCAATGATTTAAGACCAAATTAAAGGAACCCAAACTTATTAAATTGTATAAAAAAGTGGCTGGACAGGGCCCCAGTTGGAATAGCAGCCAGGGGCCCCATGTAATTCTTAATCCACCCATTAAATCGCTGTTAAAGGGACTAATGAAAAATTTGGATCTTTACAAAGTTGAATTTTCTAGGGTTGCTGGATTTGGTCAGTCAATTTGATCCATTTTTAGCATCACACATTGCGAAATAAGGAAATTCTGAGAAAGGAAATCCTTGTTATGTATCCCAAACTATCTGTGAAGAACTGATTAAATTATGTTCATCAAGTAATTATAGATGAAGTAAAGACTTCCGGTTATTTCAGCTTGTCAATACCCGATATTTCACTTACAGATCAGTTAAGCGTTGTTCTTCGATATGTGGTAGATGGAGAGCCCATTGAGTGCTTTTTTACTTCTTTGGAGCTGCAAAGTCACACCGGTAAAGGTATGCCTAAGCAAGAGTTGCAGTTCTTACGTGAAGTTTGCACTATTGATTTTGCGAAATGCAGAGGTCAGTCCCGGATAACGCAGCTAATATGTCTTGGTATTACAATGGCATCCAGAAAAAAAATTCTAGAGGAAAATTAGTTCTCTATCTACATACCCTGTGCTACCCATTCACTTAATCTGGTAGTGGTAGGCAGAAGTGCTGTTGAAACTTGTTTAGAGGCAGTAAACTTCTTCCATCAAGTGCAACTGATCGATACTTTTTTCTCAGCTTCAACCAACAGATGGAAGATTCTGAAAGGATGCTTTGTGGATTGACCGCTGGTAAACTCTCTTTCCGATACCAGAGGGGAAGCACATGTTGTTGGAGCTAAAGCTATTCTTAAGTCTCATCCTCTGATTTTAGAAGCGTTAGAGTGTTTACAATAAGACCTGTCACAGAAGGGGGACAACATAATAGAAGCAGACAAAGATTACAAAGAAGATACAAGAATTAGAATTTGCTCCCACGCTTGTCTTTTGGAAAGAAGTGTTACATTTTCGTAGATTCAGTCAAGCTCTACAAAATGAGCACGTGAACTTGAAAACGTGTGCTGATTTGTATTCTTCACTAGCAGATCACTTGCATGAAAGACAGTGGTCATTGATGGTGATGCCCCTGAGATATCTCTGAAAGCCAGAGACAAATTTCGTATATTTGCTTATTAAGCCATTGTTGACAAACTTGAGACAGAGATAAGTAGATGAGGATAGGTATATAATGATATAGCAGTTCGATTTTCTTTTCTGGTTGATATACCACAAACATCTCAGTGTTATATTGGACTAATAAATGCTTAATCCTGAAGATCTGAACAATAATTTATATACTGAACTACAAAAGTTACACTCATATATTCGCCACAAGTTTCGTTCATCACAATCTGAAAACAACACGTTGAGTCATGTAGAAGTATACTAAGTAATAAAGACAACATCCAGTTAGCTTTGCCAATGTAGAAATGGACTTGCGCATATTTTAACATTTATTTTTACGAACGTTTTAACGGAGCACTCTTTTTCTCAGTTAAAACGTACAAAAAATCCAAGTAGATCGATAATGAAATAAGAAAGGCTTGATTCCTTATCGTTGATGATAATTGATTTTGCGCAAAATTAACTTTGATGATGTACTTTGGGGCCATACATAAATGACGTCACGCACCTATGGGGGAGGGTTTTCACACTTTTGTGACGATGCGTGACGAGGGGGAGGGAGGGGGGTTGAAGAAATGTGACGTCACATCAAAAGGGTAACTTAAAATAAGTCTTGCACTGAAATATTTGGCCACTTAAAATTTATTTAATGACTTTTTTATATATTTTTTTTAAAAAATCAGTGCTTCTCAAAGTGCCGGTCGGTAGGCCATCAGACGACGGTCGGCGTAAGTTATCAAGGAATGAAAATTAAATCTAATTATAATCCTTAAGTTTGAGAACCCATGAGAATGTATTAAATTGTTACCCTGCGTTGTTTGATGTTGACATCAAAGCATTTGTGATATCACCATCGCTCCGTTTGGTTCTCTCACGGCAGTAGTCGGCGAACTTTTTTGCCCGTTACCCCAAACTATACAAGTTTCTGTGTGCGAACCATCCAAGACTCGAGGTCCTGCTCACATGACTCGGGGATTTGGGGGAGCGTCGTTAGCCCCCCCCCCTTCGAAAATGCAACTGGTGAGTTTTACAAGCATGACAAGGTTCAAATAATTATATAAATAGGATTATGTATATATATTTTTAAGTCAAACGACCGGGAATATCCATTTTTTTGGGTTGGGGGAATCTATTTGATAAAATTATAAACGTTTTAAGTTTGATATACTTGTTCGATTGGTTTTTGGTCAAACACCAAGAGTTCCCTTTTTACCCCAAATGAGATAATTTACTGCTGTTCACAGACCCCTCGGTTAAACCTCCCGATAGCGGTAACCATGTATTTTTCATTCGTTTATAAATTTCACAAGAGAATGCAACAATTTAAACACGCCTCGACCATACAACCATAAAAAAACTCGTGAGCTTCGGAATAAAAAGTTATGATAATATTGGATATTTCATTAATATCATAGTATTTTTCAGTCTTCAACTTGCAGTATTACTGTATTCTGCGAAGCACAAGATGCAACCCTACTTTCCTGTACAAATGTGGGGTTCGTACAGTACTCTCCATATTCGTCTTCCAGCACATACCAAATAACTTTTAGAAAATATGAGATTTGTTATCAATGTGGTAATTTTATATCAAATTCCTTTGATGTGCATATACTTAGCAGGAAAACTGTCATTATAAGATCAAAATCAATTTGAGAAATCGTCTTGTATCTATATATTCTAGGTCTATCAACAATAAAATGATCCTTGTAATATCAATAGTCACATTCGCGGACTTAATCGCGAAGGATAATCACATCAAATGGTTTTTGACATTACCGCTGCATTGTTCATTAGCTGTCTTGCTATGTCTTGCAACATTTTAAAAAAAATTTTTTTATTCAAAACAAGCCGAATTCATACTTAATCTTATAGGGCTTTAAGTCATGTAGGGGCTCATTTTGCAATCACGTAAGTACAGGTAAAATCACGTCAAAACGGGAAAAGAATGCACCGGTACCTGGTGAAATGGATAAAATAAATTCCTGCCGGTCGTCTAATACGAAAAGGTTTGAGAAGCACTGGCTTACAATTTATTTAATGCCGTTTTACATAGTTTCACTCCTAATACGATATTACAATGTAGACATACACTAAATAAATACTTAAATGAAAAAAAGTGATTTGAAACATACTCATTTTCAACTGGAACATAAGGTGTTTTTTTATTGTTTTTTAATGTTTTTTTGTGTGGGGGGTCAAAACTTTGTGACGTAGTACTGGAAAGGGGGGGTGTCTAGCTTTTTGTGACGACGCGTGACGAGAAAGGGGGGGGGGTGAAAAATCGGTCAAAATTGCGTGACGTCATTTATGGACGGCCCCTTTACCAGATGTAAATCTAGAATAAAGAACTTTAAAATGAAAAGGTTTGCTTTCTCTGACTTTTTCATCTATTAAAATGTTACAGTATGTTTGTTTATGATCATTACAAAATTAATTAAATATTAATTATAAACGAGAAATAACTTATCGTAGGTTTTATTTGAGTGATACTAGTAAAAACATATGTGTAAACAGCGGCGTCACTAGGGTGGGTGTCATCCAGTTCGGTAGGTCATGGTGTCACCCCCTCACAACTTACCCCATAGACCTCCTCCGAGTATGCCAATGCCAAATAACGAGGCATACAGAATTTTACCCTTTGGTGTCACCAGGTGCGGTCCGCACCTCCCGCAATCCCTTGTGACGCCCATGTGTGTTAACACCTGTTATTGTTGTTTTTTTTGTTGTTAGTTTGTTTGCTTAATATTGAACATACAAGCGGTCAGTGAGGGATCGAGGCAGAAGGGGGCACCCATGTGGATTTGTGGCACCAAGATGGCTTAATCCGGCCCTGCGGGCATTGTGCTAGCCGCACAGTCCCTCGCTCGTTTCCCATGGCTAATTACGACCTGTGAAACCTACGTCACTTACCCCCATAGGTCATCATGGTACAAAAGGGGACTTTCCTTTTATTAACCCTATCATACAGATGAACTAAGCCTGGTAAGCTAGAGATTTCAAAGAAAAATCTTTAAATGTTCCAAATAGGCTCCACTTCAAATAGTCGCCTCCAAGCTAGATTCTGTCTTTATTTCCCAGTTCATAACTGTCATATGACAGTTGGTATCTTATGAAAGAAAATCCTGGCTTACCGTTGACTTCTCGTCTAGAATGCTATAAAGATAGTAACACTTAGATAGAGGCAATTAAGAAAAAAATATTGCATACATACTTATTTTGGTTAAATTTAGAATTTTCACAGTGGTTTTGTTGACGCAATACGGAAAAAAACAAGGGAAAAATGAAAAATGAAGGTTCGTATAACTTTCTGGGTTGAGTTTTCTTGCAAAGTGGTACACATCTAATGGTCAAATTATAATAATTATTTTTGTATTTCGTGTATTTTAATGGTATGACTTGGTTTATACATATAACAGATCAACAATATATATGGCCTTAGCATTTTATATTGTATTAAAGCTTTATCCATAATGTTATTTCCAAAACAAGATATCGACTTGACCAATTCTCACGTTGTGATGTCCATGTCCTTGAAGCTGGGCCACCACCGCCAACACACTCGAGGTGTCCAGGCTAGAGATGAAGGGATCCTCGTTCTATATAGTGGTAAAATAAAGGCTAGATAAGTTTATTCAATATATTAATAAGTCTTATTAAGAATAACATACTGTTTACTTCTAATGGAGGCCTTTAAGGTTCCTTTTAAACTTAATTTAATTACAGTTTATTTAATAATTAAAGTCTATTTTTTAAAATTAATTCGTTGAAAGAATTATTTTATTTCTGTGGAAGTCATCTTTTATCCCCAGCACTAACATTTTTTACTTTTTTTTACAGGTTTATACTATATCTACTCAATCATTAATGTTTTTCTTGGAACCAACCTGAGTTACAAAGCTATTCCTTTTCAGGTAAATAAACACATTTGATTCATATTACTTACCGTCATTTGAAAGCTTCGAGTAAATTGAGTTGAATAAAGACACAATGTCATAAATACAACAACAAAAAAACATCATCACTTAATTTTACATGTATGGCGCATTTATTTTTATTTTTATAAAGTTTGGTTCAACTCTTTGTTATTTTCTATACATTGTAACAGCTCATGTAGTCAAAGCTAATAGAAGTTCATTTCTGAATCATAAGTAAACAATTTGGAAGCATCCAATATTTAATGCACATAAGTAGAAAGAAGACACCAGTCCTTACAAAAAGACATTCGTTTCATTGTTAGAAATGTGGAGATGCATATCTAAGAAACATTCATTTCAATGATTGAAATGGAGAGATTTCTATCTCAGAGACATGAAAGTTATATTTTGAATCAACCTCACATAATCAAACCATTAAAAAATTTTAAAATAAACACTTATTTTAAGTTTCACTTTAGATTGGGGACTCAGAATCCAGAACGTTGATTTTACACTTCAATCATTCAAACCATTAAAAATATTGTTTTTTTTTAAAATTATTTATTGTTTGGGGGGAAAAAATTCAAATGCTACCTTACTTTGATTAGACCTTTACTATAATATGCATTTATTGTATAGGACACATTGCTAAATTAAAATAATTTTTTAATGCTGCTAGATTAATTAATGGAAAATATTCATAAATGACAATAATAACACCACTATTTAAGTCATTAAAACTTGAAATACTTGACGATAGAAGAACAAAGGGCAAAGTAATAATAATACATAAGGCTATTTAATTTTAACTTGGAAATACAACTAAAAGATAATCAAATACAACACTCAGTTAGACATTTGGATAAAAACGCTTTCCTTATTCCAAAGGAAAACAAGGGCATATAAATTTTCGTTCTCTCCGTCCGGAATTCGGGGGTTGCATGGGTTGCCCGACAAATCCAGGAAAACCAACACTCTAACATTTAAAACTCTAATAAAAATGTAAGACTAAAAATAAACCATGGATAAGAGTAGGACGCAATAATCTTCTGTACAGAAGGAGCGTCTGTAACAATTTAGATTATATATGCCCATTCTACTTCAGGTAGCAGGACAAACATTTGTTTTGATTGTCTTACTTATATAATCTTGAAATAATGTATAATAATGGCATATTACACTTCAGTAAATATATCATTTGTAATATTTTACCAAAATAATTTTGATAATTTTCGTTTAATCTGTTCACAATTAAACATTAATTTATTTTACAACAGTTTACTAAAGTTGATTTGAATTTTCAACGCGATATCTTTTTTATATTGTAATTTAGAGACCCTAATCGTTCCCATTCAAAATCTTTTAAATGGAATATGCAATGCTATCATTGTATTAGTCTGTGATGGCATTCTGTATATTATGGACGTGGTTCTTTTTGTAAGGAGACTATATATCCACACTTCATTTCAAACTGTTATAGAACAAAGTGTTCTATACAGACTTCCACTAGAAAATAAAGATGTTTCTGAGATTCAAATTTTTACTTTGTTGATATAGTGTATATCACGTCAGGCTTTCAAACTAAATTAAAACTGTTTAACCTAAATGTAATTCAATCTGTAATGATACCGATAATACATAGGATTTAAATATGCTGTGAAAATGTATATCCTTGACGTGATTTTAAGCTGAGATAAAACTTTCTATCCTAGAGCTGCTTCCACTACGTCAACAGAGTGAGTCCTAACAACCCGATGAACACAGGTGTGCTGCTGAGAGGTGCTTACAAGTGTGGACATAACTTTTATGAGAGGGTAGAAACTTCTTACATAGGTATAATGAGTTTCTTTTTTTGTTGCGTTTGAAACTTGTATGATTGTATGTTCAATTAGAAACATTTTAAAAATTATTTTGAAAAAGCAAACAATTATTCAAAGACGCAAAAATGAAACAAATTTATGCCTGAGAGGATTTCTCCCAAATACCAAAAACTGCGTTAAAGAATATATGAATATCCTATCGGAAAAAGACATCAAGATTGGTTTATTAAGCTAGAAGATAAACATAAACATTAAAATCCATTTATTCTCTAAATTTACTCCGATGCGTATTTTGGTTTAAGAAATAATGGGTATTTGTTATCTTAATGCAGCCTCTTTTGTCAAGAAGAAATTTAGATTTGTATTTCTTTTTTTTAAATAGTTGACACTTAGGATACTTTATTATGATTTATTTAATAACGCTTCAATCATTAACAATAAGAAGAAACGTGAGGTGCGTAAGTTTACTTTTAATATTGAACTTCATTTTATTACAATAAATATTTTATGTTTCATCGTTTAGCCCATTTCAGGTCGAGTTGCTGGTCGAAATATTTGTTCATTTAAATATTTAAACTGTTTAACATGTTTATCTATTTTTTCCCCAAAACTCCCAATACTTATTGATACTTTCATTGTCTAAAGTAATTTTATCGTTGTATTCTACAACAGTGAGCTCTACTTTTCAGGTTCATAGTGTTCTGGTAATTGTTCTAATTTTTTTTTATTTCCCCTGATCAGGATACAAACAAATGTTGTTCTGTGGTCAGTCCCTGAACCCTAAAGCTCCCCCAAAAAGAAGCTCCATCTCATAATTGTCACGTGAATTATCTCACTCTATAAATTATCAACAATTATCTACCTTATTGGTAAACCATCTACTTCCATTTACTTTGGCTAATAATGTTTGAAAATCTCAACTCTTCAATGTGCTCGACTTCATTCCTTCTCCCTAAGTTGCGGAAAGATTTCCCGCCTTTCATTGACAAACACATCTATTTTGTGTTTATACAACAACTTACTTCTTCGCCTCACTATGATATTATTTAAATTCTTAATAGCAACTAAAAAGCTGGAAAAAGATCTTTGAAATTTTACCCGTTTATAATTAGGAAGTGTAATATATGATGGGAGAAGAAACCTAACGCATTAGAGTAAATCTAAATACGGTTTTAAGCAGTTATTAAGATGTTTTACAAATGTGTTTGATAATTTGTTACAGGTGGAATATTTTATCTGAAAGTCAACGATATCCTTTCTGTAAGTACTTCTACTAACGCACTCGCAGGGTTGACAGGCAAAACCTCTTATTTCGGCTTATTTATGCTAGCTGTTGTTGAAAATTAGAATATTAGGGTTATAACGAAAATATTAACATCAGATATTAACAATAATTCTTAGAGGTTAATAAGAAATAAACACATTTTTTTAAACATCTGATTTGATCCTTGCTTTTTATTTGTTCACATTTCCCTTCAACTTTTTAAAATACCTTATATTAACTTCGAAATCTTGTCATTCGGCGTCGGGCAGGCGGGCGGGCGGAAAAACAAAATTACAAAATGACACACTTCCTTAGCTGCTATCGAGCTGAAATTTTGGACATATACTTGTGTCATCTAACAATGCATCGTGTCTAAATTTCAGATCGATCGAATGTACCGTAATTATATTAAAGCACTTTTAGTTTATCTCTATATAACTATAGGTAATTCAATTTCACAATTTGCTATTGTTCGGTGTCCCGTGCCACTTGAGTCGTTCACGCATGCCATCGGTGACTACACCTCCCCCCCCCCGGTTTAACAGCAAAGGGTACTTTTCAGTCTGTAAATGTTTGTCGCATTGAGTTCTGTCTCATATATAAGGGATTTATAATGAAAAACTTTGTTTTTACGGGGTTGTTTATTAATATATGCTTTCCCACACGCCTCTGTTAGTATCTTTAAAAACTCTTTCGATTATTTCTTTTCTTCTTACTTCATCTCTTACAATTTTTCTCTAACAATATATACGTATTTCTTAGTTAATATATCTGCTATAGCAGCTAATGTATTGACCTGCAGTAATTCCGGAGACTATCAAAGTGATTTGCTCTAAGAATGTGAGTCTACGTGTGTAGGGAACCAAAGTCATTTCGTTACGACTCAATACAAATCGATTTTTGAACTCTAATAACATAAACTTTCTAAATGTATTAAAATAAAATCTTGACACATATTTCATAGATGTTAATTGATGAAATTCAATCATGATATAAATGCATTTATAACGATTTGTTCCAGGTTTTTAATTTACTTTCACTTTATAAAACTGTACATTAAAAAAAACAAGAGTGATATCTAAATTTGTATACAATCCACATTGTTCATCCTAGATTTTAGTTAGTGAACATCATTGCGATGTCTCACATAAATAATTTTTCCACATGAGCAAAAAGTTGAATACAATTTAGGTTTCCTACCTTTCTTTACTGTTACAGGTAATTTTCACTTAAATAAACCTGACTTAAATAAATATGACTTAAATAAACTTGACACAAGCCACAGGTTAAAGTTTTAAAGTAATTTAATTCTTGAAAATACAAGTGCGTAACATCCAGATATGTGTGCAAGTAAAAGTAAAAAGTAAAGACTATATGGGAAATATCTCAGACCCCAAAACCATTTACAGATAAAAAAAATAGAGCATCAAACAAGAGTAACCAACCGTATTTATACCACTGCCAAAGATAACCCGAGATACATACATATCTTGATTTACTTGAAGCTTTGTATATTAAGTGTGGATACTATTCAAATACAAATAAAGAACAAACACAATCTCTACGCAACAATACATAATAATAATATAAATTTATATAACTTACGGATGTAATTTATATGTCGCGGATTTTAAAATTCTTATGTTAACTTAACCGTCTTGTCTCTCTGTGTGTCGAAGATCACGGGAAAATAAAAGTAAAAAAAGATCCATTTCCCATGGTCCTATCGAGCTGAAATTTCACACATAGACTTGTGTCACCTAACAATGCATTTTACCATTGATCAACTAGAACACATTAAAAAAGCAACCAAAAGCTGCCAGATTCATTACTAGCGAATATTCAAAACTGACAAGAGTAACACCATTAGTTAAATAATTAAAACTCGAATGCTAATAATAAATAAGGCAATTAATTTTAATTTTGAAATGCAACACCTTGACAATATGACTCCATCCATTAGATAGAGATAGGGACGTTACTTATTGCGTATGCAAGAAGAAACAAACGATTTCTCGTTTTTCCCCATCTGGAAATATGACGATTACTGGGTTCCTGATCAAACCAAGAAAACCAAAAATCTATGAGCGTTTGAAGCTGTAAGAAAAATGCAAGATGATATGTAAGTAATGGATAAGCGTAGGACGCAATAATTTTCATATATAAGGCACGTCTGTAATAGTTAAGATAAGTAAAAAGCATATAAGATAATAAAAGATAAAAATGTAGCGTTTGATAAGCAAGTCATATCAAGTTTGCATACTTTCTATGTACGCAAATGTAATTTTATTTGCACATGTTTAATCTGTACATAAAACTGCTGTTACACTTCAATTATAATTACTTAAGAACATAAACAATAAGTAGATAAACAGGGAGGCAAAAAAATTATAATGAGGCGAGGTTATACATAATAAATGTTGCACTAATAAATTAAATACAGACGGTTTCTTTATGTGATTAAATATATAAACTTTGGCAAATAAAATGCAACTAAAATTACATATGGTAAAAAAATTATTGTTGTTACATTTTTGTGTGTTCTAAAATAGATAGATAAATAGATTTACAGACAGCCTGACAGATAGATAGATATATAGATGGCTGGCTATTTTTTATAATTAAAAAGTTTGACAAGATATTACTTAAGAAGAAACATTTAAATGTTAAATGATCGGTAGTTGTTATAGAAAATAGCCATAGGCAAATTTAAAATAAATAAGCCTCAAGAGGAAAGAAATAACTCCTTCTTTTATCTAAACCAAGATCCTGCAGCTTCAGTGAACCTTTTTTCATACTCTGTCGGAGGCAAGACTGATAATCTCTCCTGGGAATGTTTAAGAACCAAATATAATTTTTAGGTTACACTCTGTGAAAATGTGAAAAATATTTATGTATACATTCGTTTATAAATTTGCATGAAATGACATAACAATGGCTCCTAAATATTTTGGACGTTGAAAAAATATATCTGAGCTCCAAGAATGGAATTACTTTTGATAAAACGCTCCTATCTATTAAATACATAGTAAAAAAATTTCAGATTCTCTTTTAATTTTTTTTTAATGAGACGTAAATTTTATCACAAGAGGGCCCATAATTGGTATGGCCAGAAAGTGTTATATGTTTTTATTTTCATTATGAATGCTAAGTATATACATACGTATCGAAAATTACTGTTTAAGGCAATAACTTGAACTATTTAAAGACATTTTAAATAAGAAATTGAAGCGAAATGCTATAAGCAAAATATATATATATATATATATATATATATATATAGGTAGGTAGGTATAGGTATAGGTATGGCAACCTTCCGTCCTCATGGGACGATGGCATGCACTCCTGCTCTTCTGCCCCCCCCTGCCCTTTATCCATGCCCTTCTCTCTTCACTCAAAGCTATGAGGGATGCTTATATATATATATAAATAAAAGTGAAAAAAGGCTTTACCTGGCTGGAAATAATTGACTGGAAAAAATGTTTAATTCTCCTGGTCAAGTTATAGGGTTAATGTATATTTATAATTCCAATATAGATCAATACAGGACCAGATGATGACCGCCCGGGAATACCTTTTGTTCTGTATCTAAATATTTGATAAAACAATGCAGTTTAATTTACGAGAAACATTACAATAATGCCTTATATATTTTTTATCTAAATTATTGATATTGTTTCGTCAACATACTTACACTATAAGTATTTATTAATATAGTGATATCTATCCTGTTGATTCAGCTGTACACATATAAAAACATATAGCTATACATATACAGCTATGAAGATAGCTACACACACGTTTTGAAATCCGTGCAATAATAGCTTAATCAAATAAATCATTTTCATTAAAAGGCACTCTAATAGGAAATGTTTGTATTAGTTAACCGTTTTTCTAACACAAGAGAACATGGCTCATTTTCTAAACTATGATATTTGTTCATACTCATATTAGTACTAAAGTTAAAACTAAACCTACTTTATGGACAAGCCCTATTCTGTAAAAGCATGTGATTAACTCTAAAATTAACTAAAATCTAAAAGTAACTCAATATTTTGACCAATAACTAGGAATCATCATCATCAGTTTCGTGACCATTGCAGTCGTTTGGGGGAGCGTATGGACACATCAGCAGACAACGATCTTCACATTTGCCTATCTTGAGTTGGGGCCAATAATTCATTCAATCTCATCCCTGTCCATTGTATTATGTTGTCAAGCACACGTTTCCTCTGTTGACCTCTTCACCGATCTTTTTCTACAGTGCCTTAAAGGATGAATTGTGTCAGGGTATCATGTCGCAGCACATGACCGAACCATGCCATCTTACGTCTATTAATTGTTGTTATAATGGTTTCTTGACTACCCATAATAGAGTTTATTCTGTCCAAGACATATGCATTGGTCTTGCGTTCTAGATAACAGATTTGGACAATATTTCTCATACATTTGTTTTCAAATGCCTGTAGCTTACTTTCAGTTGCTGCCAGTAGTGTTCAGGTCTCACATCATTACAGGACAATAGTTTTAGCGAGACTCGAATCGAAGACTAACTTAAACTTTATTTTAAAAGTTACATTTAAACTTAAACCTGACACCAACCCCAACTGTCCAAGTGACATTGGTCGCCTTGAGTGATTAGCCATGTTATCAACACAAACTCGCATGGCTCGATCAGTTTGATGTTCTGCCACCTCATGAATCCCAGCTAACAAACTGTAGTTCGTAAGTCCCATTTCTTTCAAATGCTTAATAAAAATAAATTTTAAAATTTAATTAAACTATTTAGCCTATGAAATATTATAAAAAGGACAATTTTAACATGGGTCATAAAGGCAAAAATTTAAAATTAATTTGTATAGTATTCGAAATGATAAATTTGTGAGTCTTTGTCTCAACTGAGACAAAGTTATTATTAATTAATTTTGATCTTAAATTAAAAACGTGTTAAAATAATACATATAAATTTAATATGAACTTATCGTACCTCGCAATCGGACTTTATCGATGCAGTCACACCAATTAAAAACGCCTGGTCCATTTCAAGACCCCATTGGTATGTCCTTTGAAATTCAAAGTCCTTACAAAGAACCCCAGCTCCTTTTCTATTGGTCGCTCCTTTCAAATCGTACCTTCGGTCAATGTAGATAGTGTTTGTAAGTACGTTGTTCATGGCTGCAAAGTAAAACTTCTGGCCATGACCCTAAAAGATAGAGCAAATATATATATATATATATATATATATATATATATATATATATATATATATATATATATATATACTAATACTTAAATAAATCCGGTTGCGTTCATCTACTTAGTCCATTTCAAACGCCCCAAGTCAAGTTGGACAAAGAAAGGACTGCCTTGGCGTGCCATCCTCAAATTCAGCAGCACAAAAATTATGAGACAGAATTCTAAAGATTTGAAGGAGTGTGACACCAAAAGAAAATGTACAATAAAGATTTGATGCCTTATTTTTTCATTAAAGAGAGTTTTTTTTTATTTTTTTTTATTTAATAATTTTTTTTTATTAACACAAGACCACAATCATAAATTATGAAATAAAATGGACAGTTACCGCTTTAAATAAAAAAATGTATATATATATATATATATATATATATAAACATTTTTTTTTAATTGGCTCAGAATATACTTTTTAACAACACGCTTTTTTCCCTATGCACTTAGAATGCCAAAATAAAATATACGCACACACGATTTCATTTACATTTCTCACATCCACAAAATAATAACGTTGGCGCCATTCGTTGAAAAATAAATGGTATTGGTATTAGTTGTGAAACGCCATGTGGACCATAATCATAGAAATATGTGTCTGTCAACACACAACTATAGAAATATGTGTCTGTCAACACACAACTATGCGTCAAGCAAAAACAGCAATATGATTGAGAGTACTTATGAAAATGTTACTTGTACGACAAATATTCAAGGAGTTGAAATTCTACTGAACAATCTGAAAAAATAAAGAATATTAATATGGACATCCGAAATGCTTGGCGTGTTGTTAAAAAGAATTTTTAACCCAATTTTTATTTTCCCATTTGTTATTTAACCATTTTCTATTTACCCTTTTTATTTACTTTACAAATGTTTATGTAATTTTCTTGTCTCTGTCTTTGCCGGGTTCTAACAATTTCAGATTGTAATGAAAGCTAACTCTTCAAAGCAATATACATTTTTTTAAAGAGTTTGTTATTTCCCTTTGATATCCAAACGACATTTGTGGTAACTGTAAACATAAATATTACACATAATAAAAGCAAAGAACTTGACAGCCAACTGTGCAGATTTAAATAAATGTTGGAATATTTTTTCGTGACTGGAGATAAAGGTGTCAGCATTATTTCAACTCAAAGGGACATTGTGATGTCGTATTGCAAGATTTGACGCTAACAGACACAAATAAGGGAAAGCTAAATAAGGAGTGTAATAGCTATGCTCGTGCTGTTTACACACTATGCCATTGTAGCAGTTGCTCTACCAAATTGATTTTAATTCTATGTGACCGCAACATTAGGATTATATATAACACCTGACAATATTATGGAGTTACGCGAGAGAATAGGGAAGTGAGTGACTTAAATTGAGTACGTTTATAATAGCTTGAAAACTTGATATTAAAATATAACGTAACAAATAAAGACATGCAATAAGTTTAACTATTATGTTATTTTTCAAAAGTGAATGTACGAAGCGGGTTCTATATGCTATACACTTCACATAATAGAAGAAAAAATATTTAGGCATTTATCACATGCTAACATGAAAAGTATATATATACACACACAGAGCATTACCATGTAACAGTAGAGCCCAAATATTCTTGGCAGAAGAGTGCTTGTGTTTCCTGCAATGATCTGAAAAAAGAAATGTCTGAAAATTATAGGCGAATATGTGACTATAAAATTTGAAAACACAAATGATCGAAAAGACAAGACCTTGTTGCTTTCTCCCTAGTATTCATTAAAATATCTGAACATTTTAATAGAACTAGTAATCCCTCGTTCCTAACTAATCATTCTGCTGTTTTGTTTTAGTAAAACATAATCATCCTTAAACGCTACAGACCATTAAAAACATGAGAAAAAAAGGAGTAAAAAATATGAATTATCTGAACATTTGTCAAAAATACTGTAAGTTACAATTTATACTTGGCGTTGCGAAGTTTGGAATGTGCGATGAGTTTATTTAGTAATATATCTTTGATTTGAGATTACGTATACATGTAATTTTTTGGTGAAGATGAAACTCATTGAAGTTTTATAAGATAACACGTATTCACCTGAGTCTCAATTAAATGAAAAATATTATTTATTTGGTATGCTCTGAGACAATGGTATACAAATGGGTGCACACTCATGTTAAACGTTTTGTAAAATTGTTCTGAAGTGTATGAATCTATCACGCATCGTATTAACTTCTTTATTCCACATGGGCCTAATGGCTACACATTTATTTTCAATTACATTAAATTACTTTTAAATTCAACAATTGGCTTTAGTTTAGTTTATTCAGGTGAATATTTGCTTTGTGCTATTGTGATATAATTATAATGTGCTAATAAATAGAAATAACTTTTTTGGCCTGATCTCATAAAACTCCAATCAGTTTCTATGTTGGTTAAGGAATTCAAACAGCTGACCAAGCTCACATCGTATCTTTATGTTATAAATGTATTCGTATAGTCATTATTGCTTTGTATTGAAAAGAGTTCGTCAATTTTACTATTTTTAAAACTGTATTTTATAAGGAAACTAAGTAATAAATCACCTTATATTTAAAAAAATATTTAGGAAAATATTTTTGATTTTATTTCAAAATATTACTAGTTAGTTACAAACAAATTTTATTATAAAATTCTTAAAACAAAAGAAGAAGCGTGATTTCTAACGTATATGAATTATTTAGGATGTCGTCAATTGATGGCACATAAAATTTTCTTTCTTCAGCTAAATAACAAAAACCACTCAACAAAATCAATTTGATAACAGATAAATTATATTTCTGTTTATCCGTATATGAGAGCCAATTATTTGAGTTTGAACTTTTAAAGCGGAAATATAATATTTTCCATAGTCGACTTGTGGTTTCAAACTTAAGTGTAGAATGTTAAATGAATTGGAATTACGCAGATAATGTACTCATTTTTTAAATTATGGGTTCGTATTACTCGTTGCGTAGATTCCCGAAAGCACCATGTCTATTTTATTTCATTTGTTACTAGCCGAAGGAAATATTACAAAAATGATATTTCCATATATCACTACACGCCTCGAACACTGAAGGATGTATGAATGAATAACTTTATGAAAGAATGGATAAAGCGATTGATGATTGTGTTTTATATAATATTAACTGAATGATGATTGATAAACGGGTAAATGATGAGAAAATGAATGTATGAACCATTATAACATGTCTAAAGATTTATAACCTACTCGACTTAACTTGGGTACAATCTGTTTAAAGACTTTGTATTCTTCTTGTCGTAGTATTTTAATTACATACTCCTCGTCATGAGATAGAAAGAACGTAGACACCATTCTTCCCATTCTTGGTATTGCATTCCACCCTGTCTTCGAAATTGAAGCCCTATAGTTTTCCTTGATTAAAAAAAATGTTTATAAACAAAACCTGGTCCAGATAACCCTTTTTGAATGATTATTTGTAAGGCAACATGATGACTCTAGTTGCTATATTAATTGTAAGATTCTGAGTTTTAATAATCTTATTCATTGTGCAAGTGCGATGCGATACTCTAATAATTTTTTTTAATAAGATTAAAAAACCAAACAAATAGAGCGCATTTTATAAATATTCAATATACTTATGCTGATAAATTTATAAGTGTTTTGCAATGCATTATTCATTTTAAAGCAATATCTATATTAATTAACACTATTTCATAACAGCATAACATTTTTACCTCATAATTTTCGTTGCCATGTACTTGTATACATTTACTTCGAATAATTTCGCAGCTGTGTGGACAGTAACTCTTCAGCATAAATTTTCTATTTCAAAATGAAAAAATAATAAAATGTCACATTGTACAGACATCAAAGTACACAATAACAAGGGCTACATTTATATTATGGATTTAAAATAGTGCTCTTATTCATACCAGTCTCAACTTTGCGAAGAATTTTTTTTTAATCAGCTGTCAACTTCTCACTAAAAATTTTTAAAACATCAAATCAAAATCTCTTAAATGTACAAATGATTTTCACATAATAAAAATATAGTGAAATGGACATAATACATTTTGATGATGATGTCCTAGTATATACTCAATCGTTTGGAAGGATTATTTAATTATAAATATGCGTTATTTTTTAAAATGCATTTGTTTCTAAAATCTGTATTATAATGGATTTTCAGAATTTGACATAATTTAATTTGGTTTGAAACATTATCTATTGTAAGTCCATCGTGATCCCTGTGGCATCTTGGTGTCAACTTTGGTGGCATTTCAGACTAGAGTCGAACAATAAATCGTTGGGATGGTTGCCAGCACGATATTTTGTGGTCTGTCTTCCGTTTTCTGTTTTTCTAACAGTTTCTTGTTTTGTTCCGTATAATAAATTTATAGGAGGCTCGGTCACTGGCTGTTGAATTCATGAACAAAGTTATAAGCTTTCAATGCGGTCTTCAGCGTACCCTTTGAGCTAGGGCCACATCTTCAACCTCGCTATAAAAAAATCATCTGTTGGAGCCGACGGTGGGGCTTCACACGACGTGTTCCGCCCAGCGCAGCTGGCACTTTTTCAGGAATCAGTAAAATCTTGGGATTTCAGCCCTAACAAATACTTTGGTGCCTGGAACTTTTTTCTGCCCTTTGACGGTAAGAATATTCGTCCAGCTTTAGGTGTAAAATGCACATGGCGATGGTTAATCATTATTGTTTCTCAGGCTGTCTCTCTGTCTTTGAGTTCGTGCCGCTGCCGGCCAGCGGTTAAGGTCCTCTTGACAAGCGTGCTTCCCACGGTACGAATACGTTGACGACGTCTACTTGCGTAGAGCATGCCCGAAGTTAAACATCCACTTGTACTGTTCTTTGTTGTAAGCTAAATGTTTTAACTTTTAGTGACATGTAACTTTAATTATAATTGCCCGAATATCTATCTACGCGCGCAGCATCAGCATTAAAAAAAATCAAGTGTGGCTGACGAGGCACGGGGAGCTCTCCTTTCCTTTTGAGCTCCGTACTAGAAGTCTCATTTCTCCCCCCTTGGTGGCAGTGGTCCCTGTCATGATAATTTGTACTGATAGTGACGGAAATGCGTAAAAGTTAAATAAAATTAAGTGAATTGACATAGCTAAATCCATTTTATGTAGCTCACTTAAATAGCATTGTAATTTTTTTTTAAACCATTTTTTAAAAAAATTAAAAAATAGGTTTTCTGTTGCACAATGCACTTTACGCCATGTATGCAATTTAAGTGGCTTCTGTTGTTCGTCATTTTCGCGTCCATAAGTGTTTATTATGTATGACGGAGTTTAATTTACAACGCTCTATATTAGTAATTAATTTGCATCCAAACATCAGTGCACGCCTCAAATCTTTCTCTCTGATAGTCTCCTTTATTTCGAATGATGACACTGACTTTTTTATATTTTCTTTTTACTAGTCTTATATTAGCTTGCTTTGTAAGTTTAATGGGAACCGTCCGTCCAACCGTCCAACTATTTGTTTATAATTTTTTTCACGTGCCCAGTTCACACGTTGACGCCGACCGTCACTGTTCACACCCCTACCGTCCCTGCGCCTAGGGGAGATAAAAACCAGGGGAGATAATTCTGTTTCAGTCTGTAAATGTCGCGTTTGAACATAATCACTACTTTTAGTTATGTCTCATATATAAGGGATTTATAGTCAAAAGGTAAGCTGGCTTTGTACTTACTGTAAAATGCGTAGACTAAAAAGTAGAAAATTAGTGCATTTTTAATATAAGACTAGTCTTAAAAAAGTGTTTTTAAGGTTAATTATTTAAAAGTATAAACACTCCATCCGAAAAGAAAATGATTGCATGCTACGTTGTTATTAGAACTCACAGAACATGCTGCCGTGTTGACGGGTGAAGCAGTGTTCACAGACTACAGCTATAAGGGGATTGTCTGGCACGATACCAAGTCACCTTTCACCTTTTTTTTTGGTGGACTCAGGTTCACCCTAAAACTATGGAACAAACGTCTGCCTCTACTGTGACTCTCGGTATGCCAGTCGGGTGTGAATGCTGCTTGACCACCGTGTTTTTATAGAAGATACATTCTCTTTAATCTTTCTTTTAAAAAAACATTTACCTTAACTTAGATATGAAGATGAATCGACCATTTATATTTGCAACATCTTAAACTAGTTGCTTGTCCTCACTTCCTGTAGCGTAATATAATTTTTGAATGATACATTGTAAACAAAAAGATGTATTATAACTTTCCTGTTGACAGACAAGCTTTTTAAAGAGATATTTAAATGCTTACTTTGGAAGTAGTATGGGTTGATTATTTCCTCTGCCAAAAACTTGCCTCATCGCTTGTTGTAGAATAACACCCACATTAGTCTTTAAATTAAAACAAGATATAGATTTTTTTTATTATTGAGAACACCAACATTTTTCCAGGATGTCTTTTTTAAAAAATAGCAGCCAAAAATAAACCTGTTTATTTCTAATTCCTGGAAACCCTTAGCCAAACATTTAGCCTGACCCTTCATCAGTGTTTTTACCAACCTATTTGCTCACTTTCAAACATTGACTAGGCCAATTTCATTGATGTTATTAGACCACTTTCAACCATGCCCTCGGGCCACTTTCAACAATGCCCTCAGGCCACTTTCAACCATGCCCTTAGGTCACTTTTAACCATGCCCTCAGGCCGCTTTCAACAATGCCATTATGCCACTTTCAACCATGCCCTTAGACAACTTTCAACAATGGCCTTAGGCCACTTTAAACCATGCCCTTACGCCTTTTTGAACCATGCCCTTATGCCAATTTAAAACATGCCATTTGGCCACTTTAAAACCCATCCGGTTAGATAATTGTTCATCCAACCCGTGGGCAATTGATAGCCAGTTGCTAATATCATAGTTTAGACAACTCATTCCCTCAATGTTCAAACAGCTTGAACATTATTTCTAGCCTCTATGAATATTCACCTGCATAGAATATTTAACATTAAATAGCGACCTCTCAAATTAAAAAAAAATTGGTTTGATGGCGGCATAAGATTATATGCACCATGAAAATTTGGTAATGCAAATTAAAAAATAAGTAAGTCATAGAAATTAATTGTTCATATTACTTGAAAATAATATCTAATTTATTTATCTTTATCTCATTTAATGCCATTATCAACCATTAGAGCACCAAGTACAAAGGACCAGCCAAAAAGCGCACTTTGTCAGGAATAAATAAATTATAATTCAATACTATGGACAAGGATTATATAATTTTTATTTAGATACTTCCAAACCTACCGGACGGTACGGAAAACTTCCCGGTCCTACATCATTAAATGTAACAGTGCCGTCATGAACATCTCTCAACATAATTCCTGTGATTGTGATGATACAAGGAACGGTTCAAGTATAGTCTCTGGAATATAATATGATGTTGATTTTCTAAAAAGATAAATTTACAGAAGATACTTGGCAGCTGAAAATCAGAAATTATAAATAAATTTAAACAATTAAAATAACAATATTAATTTCATTAAAATTAATTTATTGTTTGTTATTTAAAAACTAAAAAAGCTTAAGAGAAACGAATTTTTATTAAAAATCTTAAAACTCCTGTGACGTATTCTAAGTCTACAAACCATTCGCAAACAAGATTATAAAATGTATGTAAAAAAACAATTTCAACTACTACAATCATTCACTACCGACACCATAAACTGACCAAACTTTTGACGACAAAATAAATAAATGATACACTAAATAATTGATCCCTTAAATAAATTACACTTTATGTAATTATTGTTTTTAACATAAGACACTTTATAAAATCATTTCTTAATAAATATACCTCCCCTTAGGTTTCCTCTAAACTCTAATGTTGTGAAAACATTATATGTTATGGTGAAAAAAAATCTATTTTAAAAAGAAAATCATATTCAACAGCTAATTTTACCGAGAGCTTCTGGCCTCGGTTAGCATACTATGTCGGACATCTTCGGATTGAAATAAAAAATTCCCAACAGCTCTAGAGAGCGGAGAAAGCTAATTTCAAAAATTAATATGCAGATTCAAAAATAAAATAAAGCCCAACGTCGAGAGGGATATAACAACTTTGTTGACACACTTGCTAAAGAAACAGAGAATGCAGTTCATCGGATAATAAAACTGACAAATTTCGCTACCCAAAGACTATGTCAAGACTTTGGCAAGTGATGAGAAGTTTCATCATTGAAGGAGGGCTGGTAAAGGTGATCGAAGAACTATACAACCAGGCAAGCAATGCAGTTGTATTTAAAGGCTGCGTAGGGGACTTCTTCAAAACGAAGATTGGATTCCACCAAGGCTGCATTTTATCACCTGTCCTGTTCAATATCTTCATTGAAAAAAAACATGCAAGAAACACTCAATGATCACCACGCGTCCATCTCTATAGGCAGAAAACCCTTATGCAACCTAAGATTTGCTGAAGACATAGATCTTTTGGCTGGGAGCAGTAAAGAGCTACAGGAGCTTACTGACAAACTTGCAGAAAGATCAGGTGCATATGCGATGAAAATCAGCTCAGAGAAAAGCAAGATATTGGTTAATACCTCAGATGCCAGTATGGCCAACATCGTAATGAACTTTTTTTAAAAGCTAGAGGAGGTACATAAATTTAAATCTTCAGGAGCCATTTTATCTGGAGATGGTACCTATGAAGCTGCAATTTGAGCTAGAATTGGATCGGCAATGGCAGCAATGACGAAGTTAACCAAAATATGGAACAGCAAAAACATTAGTCTGCTAACAAAGCACAGGCTTTACAAAGCTCTCGTTAAAACCATTGTCCTTTATTGATGTGATATTTGGAAACTAATAGCAACCACTGAAAGCAAGCTGCAGGCATTTGAAAACAAATGCATGAGGAAAAATCTACAAATCTCCTATTTAGAACTCAAGAACAATGAATATTGTTGGGACAAAATAAACTCTATTGCAGGATATCAAGAAACCATTATAACAACAATTAAGAGACGTAAGATGGCATCGTTCGGTCATGTTCTGCGACATGATACCCTGACAAAAAAACATCCTTCAAGGTACTGTAAAAGGGGGCCGGTGAAGCGGTCGACAGCGGGAAAGTTAGCTTGACAGGATTAAGTAATGGACATGGTGAGATTGAATGAATTATTGGCCCCCGCTCCAGATAGGCGAATGTTGAAATCGTCTGTTGATGTGTACATGCGCTCCCCCCAACGACCGCAACGTTCACTGGACTGATGATGATGATCATGATGATGGTACGTTATAAAGCTATATGTAACTTTGTTCACCCGGTGCGGGAAATAGCAAGGATTCCCTACAGGAGGTTTTGAACTTTGGCAATTCCCACAATGATAATATTATTTTCAGGTCAAGACCAGCTCCATGACTGTAATCGTGTTCTGAGCCATGTATATTACATTTAAGTAGAACCGAACTATCCAATAGCGCTGCAAAATAGAACCTATCTATAGGTTTCTAGACCATGCAGATGTTTGACCTCTGTATTATAATCTCTGAGCATATGTTTCTACTTATCATTTCTGTGGACATGTTTCGTCTTTAACCCGTTATCTGCCAAATTATATACAGTGTGAGATTTTATTTACATTGTGAATGTTTTGTTATTTGATGTCCCCTTAACACAAATAAATTGTTTTTTTTTGTTGTTTTTTTTTGTGTGTGTTTGCATGTGTAAATATAAACTTTCCTCTGAATAGGACACTGAATTTGAGCCATTGATAATTTTGGACAGAATCCATGCATTCCCTATTGTCATATCAATGCTGCGAGTAAACAATGGCCAGTACCATTTCTTTTCGCGAACAGAAATACAGTACTTTGAAATAAGCTAATCATGGTTGTCGTTACTGCCCATGAGCATTATCAGCGCTCTTGTCTTTCTGGCCTTTTACTATTCACTAGACATCCTGAAGCGGCTGAATTCATGATTAGTGGCTAATGATAGGGTTAGGGTTCGGCGCATGAGAAGTACCTCAGACGTACTTCTGACGTAGGCGTAATCACTGTCTCCATGAGCTGTCTTTTCAAACTCTTTTGATGACTCCATTTTCTAGAATAGTAGCAGTTGCTCGAAATCCAGTATCTGCCAGCCAGCTGAGACAGCAGATAAATGTTTGTAAAGAAGTTATTCAAATAGAGGACATAGCTTCTTGGATCAGCAATGTATTGTACAGCATTCAAAAACTACACGAGAACCAAGGGGCCAATCTGTTGCAGTGGTTTTTTTTTCCAAAATACAATGAGAAGGTAAACAAGTAACCCTCGCTGTAGCACAAAGTCAAAGATTTATACCCAAATCTTGTGGGCGTTCCTTTTATGAATTGTTTCAGGCTGTTTCCTCCTTAATATTTTACGATCATCTCATCAATGCTGATGTTGCATTTAAAATATCCAAATTTGCAAAAATTATCATTCAATAGTTAAAAAAACGGCTTTATCTTGAATGATTAATCACCTTTGTGGCTGTAGGCAGTAAAATTGTCCACGAAATGAATGTTACTTTCAAATTTCAGAAATCGGTTTCAGGCCATAACATTCTTGACAAGAGGTACAACAAGATCATCTGCGTCGCTCCAATAGTCTGTTTCTGGCTATACTCTATGGAATCCTGTTAGAATCATAATCCCAAGAAAGACCTTTAAATCTTCAGCTGATGTTTGAAATTCTCGATCGCTTCTAACATCAGTTGAAAAGCGAACTTTTTTTTCTAGTCAATACATCGTATACCTCTAGTAAAAAAAAACAACTCATCAAAGTGTTCCACATGAGCAGGTTGGTTTAGAATTTGTTGCACATTGTTTTCTGCTATATCGGCGGCTTTTCCGTTCAATGCAGATGTCTTTGGGAAGGCCGGATTTTTCTGCTTTGTCCAGGACGGCGCTTGACAAGTACACAGACTGCAGTTTCCGAGTAATCTTCCTCGCACTGTTCAAGAAACTATTCCACTTCATCTAGGGCGATACATTTTCCTGGTATGATTCACTAAGAAAATGTGATAAATAGTGCTTACTTTATATCTGGGCACAATATTCACAATATCATCCGATTGTCCGATTTACAGGACAGTTCGGAAATGACGCAGTATTCCTTTTGTGCGATTGCAATAAAATGTAGCGTTATGGACATGTAGATAAGTTGCTTAAATTGGGCCAATGCCTCCGTTTCTGCAAACAACCATAACACATCTAAACTTGCCGTCACATTTAAGGGATGTCAAAAACTGGCATCAATAACACAAATCACAACCTACCACTTACACACAGGTGAGCGCATGTGCGAAGGACTAACGAGAGACATCTTAGGGTCTGCTTTGAATGTGAGCAAGATTACCTGATTGCTTCCGTATAGCAGATAGAGACATTTTATATGCCTATCCTCTAAATTTGACAATGATAGATAACGGTAGATCAAATATACCAAAAAATTGTCGTTACTTTGTTGTCTGTAAAATGCCCTACTAATTCCTTGCTGAATTATATCACACATGCATCTTATCTGTTACTGTCAGAGATGATCCTCTATACGGAAGATTATTGCGTCCTACGCTTGTCAATGGTTTAATTCTGGTCTTGCAATTTTATTAGAGTTTTAAATTTGAATAGAGTGTGGTTTTCATGTTTTGAACAGGCAACCCTTTCAACGTCCAAATTTTCAGACAGGAAGATCGAGAAAGTTTGTCTGTGTTTGTTCTTGAAATACAGAATAAGAAAAGTGTTTTATCCCTGTGTTTATCTGAGCGTTGTTTCTGATCACCATTGTGATGTATTTGCAAGTTAGAATTAATTGCCTTATTTATTATTAGTACTTCGCTCTTTCTTTGTCCATCCTCTAGTGTTTTTAAGCTTATTTATTTCAATATTGTTGATCACGTTTCGTTTCAGCCTTAGTGTGTCGGTTTTTTTATTACGATACAACGAAATGAGCCTATTTTTTGGAATTTTTATTTTTTATATTTTTATCAAAAGCATTGTTGGCCATGATGCAACTGTGGATATTTTTTAAAGAAAATTTAACTTACCCATTACTTTTTACGATTTTATTTGAATATGTTTCAATACTTTTTTTTAAGATAAATGAATGTAAACACAATCTTTTAAAAATAAAGTAATATTTATGATATAATTTATTTTTTTTGGTACCCTTTGTGCTTGTAGGTTTTGTTGTTGTTGTTAATGTGTCTTTTATATAAATGAAAGTTAGGAAGCAAGAAATCTAAAAAAAAATATATATATATGCCTACTACACAGTGCAACTATTCTTGTTGTAGATAAGGTCAGCTTTGTTCTTGTACAACCAGGTCCAATCAACTCGTCACACACAGGTAGTGGTTTGTTACCTGAAACACCTACCCGTTCACCAATAATTTCTCTGTGAATTGCATCACATTATTGCTTCGTGTTAAAAACGTAATACAATTTATTTCATGTATTGTCTACATAAGTGATCTACAAACATTTTCAACTGCAGTCCGGTTGTCTGACAAATTGACAAGGGCGGGCCGCATACGCTTCTAAACGAAAAACTTAGCTTCTGTTTAGTGTCGATAGTGACTCAGTAAATAAAAACTAAACATGAAACAGTAAAGGGACAACTTAAAAAAAAATGATTGTTAAATCAGACCTAGTGTGCACATTTCGGAACCTCACAAGATAGCAGCAAAGGACGATAATGTGAATTGTTAAACGGACGTGTGGCTTTCAATGTAATACCAACGATTGCTTTGGAATAGCAGGATACAATCAAAACAATTGCTGTCATATGTTTATTTTCATATTGTTCCATGTGTTGGATTCATGTACTTCATTTTTTAAAATGTTTTCATACAGACTTAAGATGTTGCAGGCCAGTGACAAAATTCTTCGGTTTAAAAAACTCTATTTCAGGTTAGCGGTTGTAAAATTCATTAAGTTTTATTTTTATATGCTTGTTTTTGCATCTGTATTGCTGTTTGATGCGACGCGTCACATAATTCAGATAAAAAAAATTCAAGTATCACCTTGAACCTATGATAATATAGTGCACGTGACTGAGTGAAGTTTAGAGCAGAAACGACTGGTTTCAGTACAAAAGAAGATTGTTTCCGACAGTGTGCTTGCTGATGTGAAATACAGTGTATGAAAAGAGCGCTATGATTTTTATTACTTTTCCTTATAATCCCTGATCTAATCCACAAGACCTTTCCTCATTTCAGCCATGATTTTCCTCATGTTTTCTTTTTTATTGATTAATTGCCTGTATTAAAGCTTGTGGATAACTTACCTTGTGATATCTAACAAAGAATCCCTTGTTACGTACCCTTTAAAACAGATGATTGGCAACCAGAATAAACTATTTCAGGAGCTTCGAGTCTGTCTTTATAGAATGATGGACGCCGCTGTTGAGAGGGAAGATATTGCTGTTTTGTTAAAAGTCAGCGCGCAAGCAACGACAAGTTGATAAAAGCTATGAGTTGTACAAAGTCATCATTATAAATAAAACAAATATTACTAAGAACATTGGGAAAACAAATTCTGAGCTGTTGCTGGATTTTCCGCAAGTCTTCTATCAAATACATGTAACCATTGTCTTATCTATACGGACGCTTTTTCTATTAAAAAATATATAATTTCGTCCACACATAATGCCGTTCTTTTGTCATATGACGCAACGTTCACAGGTCACGTCATCCACATCCGCCTTTATTTCATGAACAGTAGGGGACAGCCGAATATCCGGAATGCCGGATATCCGGACAAAATATCGGGATTTTCGCCACTATTCGGATTCGGCAAATACCTACGGCATATGTGAATTGAATCCGGATATCAATGTAGTAAAGAATTTTTTTAATTAAATTAAATTATTATTCATTAGTTTTTAAACAAATACATAAAAAGTAGTAAAAAACAATAAGCAGAAATCAGTACATTTAACAAATCTATGCAAAATATAGTAAAAGAATTAATTTCAATACGAGAAAAATATATTCAGTTAAAAAGTTACAAGTATAGATATTACTTTACTACATAAGATAACAAACTAAGTTAACTAATAGCATTTTAAACTTAAATCGCCTGAATAAAATAACAGTTTTATTATGGTTCTAGGTCACGACTTCTTGTACATAACACTACACACTCAGTACAATACTATTCGCTTGGTACACACTACACAGTTCGTTGAACTTCGTTCAAGTTCGTCCATTCAATTCATTGTAAAATGTTCATCGTTGACTTTGACAATGTAACAACGTCGATGGCAGATACTCTTCATTTGTAGGATAATAAATATTTTAATAAATATTATAAAATACTTGATATAAAGTAGTAAAGTACACCCTATTAGCTATTACACTTAAATGTGGAGATATCAGGATCCAGAATCTGGATCCGACAAATATTAGGGCCAAACTATCCGGATTCGGCAAATAGTAAAAAAAACATATCCGGCTGATCCCTAATAAACAGCGTCAGGTACACATTCGGAGCTGGGTGGGCTCGCTTCGGCGAGATTCGAATCCATGCCCTTCGGTACGCCAGCCAAGTGCGCATGCCATTCGACCATCGTGCCAGAGTTGTTTTTCCTGTTGTGGCTTTAACTCTAACTTTTGATGCTTCCATCTTCTTGTACAATCTTGTAATTTTGATAAGTAACTTTTCCCATTGGGGAGAGGGGAAAGAACGTAACCCCCGCGTTTATAGGGGAGGTACGAACTTGTCTCTGTCATCGACATGGCCTTCAAAATGTACAGTTTCATGTCGTTTTACAATGTTTTTAATCATTGTCTAAAAATGCAATTATTAATGTGTAAAAAAAGTCTGAACCAAAGAAACAACAGTTTTGTTAAGATCCTTATCCGTTTCAACATTGATAAATATATTCATATCACAAATTCTTGCACTTACTAAGTTAAAAAATAATTTGTAAAACTATCAAATGTATCTCATTGCAAAATAATTTGCAGTCTCCGGAGTTACTCTCTTATTAATTATTTTAAATTATAAATACATGTTTAATTAACATTTATGACAATTTAATTTCTATTTTTTCTACATGGATTTGTGTAAGATTACTGAAACTTCAACAATCATAAAATTAATCAGGGGCGTAAAAAGTTGAGAGATTAGGTGGCACATTTTTTTTAGTCCCATAACCACGTGGTCGTTACAACCCCGTAGTTGTAGGGGGTTCTAATGTTTCCATTAGAACATTCTCGGGCTTGATAGACCTGGCGGCGCCTATCCTTCTCCAGGTCAGCGGAGGACTTTCTTAGCGTTAGTCATTCATCAACATTTTTATAGTGGCTTTAACGTGGGATCGATTCCACGCCCTCAGCTTGTGAGGTGAGCGCACTATTGACTTCGCTATCCAGATGCACAGTTTTAGAGGGCTCATTTCCCAGAGTTATTTTAAAAAATAACAGACAAAGGAACTGAAAAATAGAGATGATCAAGTTTTCGAAAATGTGACAGCGATGTCTTGGAATATTCAATTCACTCTTTATGTTTATGAGTAGAACTTAACGAAATTCGATCTTATCTTATCTTATCTGTTACAGACGCTCCTTCTATACAGACGATTATTGCGTCCTACGCTTATCTATGGTTTGTGTTTAGTCCTGTATTTTACTAGAGATTTAAATGTTGATAAAGTGTTAGTTTTCCTGGTTTCTTCAGGCAAACCATTCCACGACCGAATTCAGGACGGGAAGAACGAAAATTTGTATGTGTTTGTTCTTGCATACGAAATAAGAACGGTGTTTTTATCCTTATGTCTATCTGAGGGTTGTATTAATGTATCTTTTTGTCGCATTTCTATTTTCTGAATTAGAATTAATTGCTTTATGTATGATTACTACTTTACTTTTGGTTCATCTATCCTCTAGTGTTTCAAGGTTTAATGATTTAACTAACGGTGTTATTATTGTCAGTTTTGAATATTCTCCAGTATTGAATCTGGCAGCTCTTTTTTTAATTCGTTCTAGTTTATCAATGCTTTCTTTGGTAGATGGGTCCATACAGAACATAAATATTCTATTACAGGTCTCACCAAAGTGAGGTAGCATTTTACTATTATATCTCTATTACATTTGTAAAAGTTTGTTTTTATAAAGCCTAAGGTTTTGTTTGATTTTTTAATATCTTTATTGACATGGGTATTCCATGATAGTTTCTCATTTATTATGACTCCTAAGTATTTTGCATCTTTAGTTTGGGTTATTTCTTTTCCATGAATGAAATATTTTGAATTTATTTGTTTCTTTTTCTTTGCTACTCTTAACAGTTGACACTTTTCTGGGTGGAAAGACATGCTGCAGTTAGTTTCCCATTTTATCAATTCATCTAAGTTTTTTTGTAAAATGTTGCTATCTTTTTCTAATATAATTGTTTAATAATTGTTGATTATACAATCATCAGCAAATAACCTAATTTTTGTTCCTGTTGAGATGTTGTTGGGTAAATCATTTATAAAAATTAAAAAGAGTAAGGGACCTAGCACAGTTCCTTGTGGAACTTCTGAGTTAACCTTTATTACAGTATAATTTATATATGTGTATAGAATAATAATTAAACAATATAATTACCGCCTCTTACCCTATAACCTGTACAAAATTTGCTGCTTATATTTTGTCAACCCAATTAGCCATCCTTATAAGGTTTCCTTTTATAATACAGAAAATATATTGATAGAAAGAGCTTTCAAGTGGGTTTAATGGTAGCCGCCTCAGAAGAGACAACACCGGCAAATACTTAAAATACGAAAAAATCAGGTCACTCGTTCAAACAATCAGTGGTGTAGCTAGGGTTGGTGTCAACCGATACGTTAAATTCATTGTATAGCCTCCAATAACATCCCCCGCCCCGATTCCTGACTTCCACTGTGGTTGTCAGCTGAATACACGGAGACGAGTGGCGTTGCCGTGCCTCTCAAGAGCACCAACATCTCATGCCTTTTCCACATAAAACAATAGGCTTTTATACACCAAACTAGTACCTTTGTACGCACGTGATAAGAAACACAACACATGGATGCCCTTTCATTTTGGGTGAACACACTGTTAAAATTTAAAGCAAAATCAAGCAAAGTTTCAGTTTTATTTTTATTTTTAAACATTAGTCTCACCCCGCAGGCCCCTGAGATAATGGTCAAGGGTGAAGTTCTTGAAAAAAAAATTTGATAAGAGGGTCACGTGTTCAACATATCTGTGGTACTGACCGTTTTTAGTTTCAAAGCATGCGATTACTTAATGGGGCCGACCCCAACCCTCTTTTCCTGACTTGAATTGTGGATCGAAGTGATTATTCGAAGATATCTCCGTATAACGCTGGGCGTTATAGACAGATATTTCCCATGATTCTTAGCGTCATACGCAAATTTTTTTGGCTGGTCATGTGACTTCTTGCCAATTTGATATAAGATTTTTAAAAATACATAAGATCCATGAGCTTCTGTGGTCTCACGGTTAGGACATTATATTCTTGAACTCTTAAGTGGAGGTTCGAGTTTCGTTTGAGTCTTTTTTTATTAAGGTTGTAGTTTCAGTTTTAGGGTCTGGGTTAGGTTTAGTCGTCTATTTTTTAAATTAAAATAGAAAAAGATTTTCGTTTGAGTCTTATTTTTTTTTAAGGTTGTAGTTTTAGGGTCTGGGTTAGGTTTAGTTGTCTAATTTTTAAAATTAAAATAGAAAAAACAACAGATATAGCAACCAAAAATACGATTTATCGAGCTTTTACTTTGCTTTTACAAAATTAATTTTAAAATCATAAATCTTTATGAAATAAATTTTAAGCTATGATAGGTACATATAATTAATATATATTAAATTAGAACGGAAATTTTGTTTGTTTTTTAAAAAAGAAATCTCCGTATAACGCCGGGAGGTATTGGGAGAAATCTCCGTATAACGCCTGGCGTTATTCGGAGATTTCTCCGTATAACGCCTCCCTTTCTTTATTTTGAACTGAATCTGCTTAACGTGTACGTCTATACCCTTGGTAGTAAGACACATTTTCAAAGAAACAACACAAACCCATGCTTTCAAAAACATTATGTCTGCTTTTATGAATCAAGCAGGAGGAAAATGTTTTCTCCTCCGTAGGGTTTATTTTAAAATAAACTTACCGGGTTGGGGATACTCTGTATGGGAGTTGATTAATTTTGAAACAACGGTATTGAAGTGAGGATTTGCTTGCTAAAAGTAGGTCACTACAAGATGAGATAAACAATTATCAATAGTAAACGTTAAATCAAAAGTTTTCCCCGAAAAGAATAAGTGTTTTTTGGGGTTTACCCAATGACCTAATATGTAGAATTTCTCTTGACTTATCAAATTACACGTATTTGTTACCTTTCGTGTCTGCTAAGTAAAAGGATGTAGTGGATCTCAAATGTTTGACTTAAAAATACTTTCATGCAAATTAAAATTCATAGAATGCAAATACCCCAAGGGTTTCTATCAAGACATTTTATTTCAAGTACTGTATGAAGAGAAGAGTTTTCGTTGTATAATAAATGAAGAAATGAGCCTATTTTTGGAATATTTATTTTTTTATATTTTCTCAAAAGCATTGGTGGTCATGATGTAACTGAAGATTTTTTGTTGTGTCCCATAAACTTTTGTGTGATCGTAGGGGTTTTAATGTTTCCATTAAAACTTTCTCGGGGCTTGATAGACTTTGGCGGCGCCTATCTCCCCTCCAGGTCAGCGGAGGACTCTTTAGTCATTAATCAACTTTTTTATTGTGGCTTTAATGTGGGCTAGATCCCACGCCCCTTAGCTTGCGAGGCAAGCGTACTATTGACTTCGCTATATCTTAGGATTAAGGGGCTAGAAAAGACTTGATATCGTAACAGTGATTTCAATTTATTGCATATTTGATCACTTAAATATCTTAGCTTTGCGAATATAAGCTCGATGTTATAAAGAGATTTACTTACGCTGCATCCTGTGAGATGTCTTTGTCAATTATTTTTCAAACAAACCGTCAAAACCCGCTAAAGTTATTGATGTCACAATTATTGGTCTATGAAGATACTATGAATTTATTGGTGTGTGTGAAGATTATTAAAATTATACTTTTATCTGCACATTGGGGATTTAAAAGTATAATGCTTACAGATTTGGAATTTATTGTGTGTTTATTGTGCTGTGTTCAGATTGGGCATTGATTATTCATTAATTCTGCTATGTAAAGGTTGGGTATTTTAAGGTAATTATACGAATAGGGGATTTAATGGTCTCTGTACTGATCGGGCTTTGAGTTTTCTATTTAATGGTATATATACAGAGAAGCCTTTAAATGGTCTATTTACAGTACTAAGCCCATTCCTGGAAGACTTGTCCCTGCGTATCAATGAAGCCACCTTTATATCTGGCGCTCATTGTTTCTAAAGTCGACATTCCTTGTACTCAACCCACTGTCATGGCGGCGGCGTATACAATTTTCTTTTAAAATCGTCGTTTTCATACCAAAGAAAATTCTACATTTTTAACTATAATGGGAACGAACATTTTTTACAGTCGAAAAAGGATGATAAATAGGACATAATTTCATTTTGATGAAGGAAAAGACACCGTGGCTCAAAGTGGCAAATGGTCAGGTCATTTGCATTGTATGCTATTTTTTCAAACATTTGGTTACAATCAGCATCTTGTTGTGGTCTAGCCTGTTAATGTATGAGTTGAGTTGGTTGGGCAATGCTCCGTTTTCATTTGAGTCACCAAACTCTAATATCTGTAACTCAGTTTCCACTAGGCCTGTCAACAGGTACCCGGGACCCGGGACCCGGGTACCCGTTGCCGTGTGATTACCCGGGTAGTAAAATTCCGCCCGGGTACCCGTGAAAATGTGGCTTCTATGTCTATATTAACCGTAGGCCAAACTTCGACTCCCATGCGGCTTTTTGTGTTTACTTTGTGGCTTGCGAAACAATTTATCAAATGAAAATTTTAGTTTCAAATATATGCTGTGAAGTACATCTAAGGAGAAATATCTGTCAACGGGAAATATCTGTCAACGGGAAATAAAATAGGGTCCCAACAAATACAATGTATTTTGATATATCTTTTTTTCTCTCAACGTGAAACAGAGATCGCACAACACACTCAACAAAAAAAATGGTTCTTTAAAAGAATCGTATAAAGAAAGAAAAAGTCCTCTGCCAAAAAAAAAGGATGGCTGCTTAGAGATGAAAAACCGTGTGTTTGTTAAAAAAAAACAACCTTGCTTTGACTAACTTTGCTTTGAAATACGCCGATTGATACTAGCTAATGTGTTTATCTACCCCCTCTCCTCCCTTCATTCCTATAACCCACACCCCTTCACTTCTTGAGTTCATTAACACGTTGTGACCTAGAAAAACTGATGCTAATAATGCGTACAAGGTTGACAGTATTTAAATTTAATAAACTAAATAGTAACTAACGGTGTAGGATGGGCAGACGCCGGCTGTGAGGAGGGACTGCATAGAGATGAAAGATGCCGTGTTTGTTTTTTGTTCATTCAAACACCCTTGCTTTGAAACTAACTTTGCTTTGAAATAGCAGACAGTGGGTCACCGAATGATACTATCTATCTAATGCCGTTTTTTCTACTCTCCCCCCCTCTCCTCTCTTCCCTCCTATAACCCAGTGCTTCTCAAATTTTGTTTGTATTGCGGACCGGCAGGAATTTTTTCCATTGCATCAGGAACCGGTGCACTATTTTCCCTGTACTTACATGGTAGCGAAATGTATTATATTTCCTTTTATTTTATTTCCTTTTATTTCTTTCATTTATTTGCTTATTGTCAAAAATGACAAATTCTATAGGGTTAGTATTATTGATAGCAATTGGAGGATTATAATTATATTTTTCACTCCTTTCTTGATAACTTCCGCTGACCCCCACTTTGAGAAGCACTGCTATAACCCTCAGCCCTTGCATTCGCGTGTCTTTCTTGCGTTCATTAACACGTGTTTGCTTAGCCCAAAAATTAATATTAATATTACACCCAAAGTTAACAAGATGGGTTAGACGTGTATGAATCAGGCCAATCAACTTGACAGCGACACGGCAAAATGCAACCATTGTAATTAAATCGTGTCTGTGAAGGGTGGCAACCCAACGCGATAAAACGCCATGTGAACGCTATTCATAAATTGATATTTATAAACAAACCGCCGATCCACCCAATGTCAGCAATTTTTTGGTGTCAACAAAAGCAATACTCTGACCAAAGCACAATCACTTCAGATTTACCGCAGTATTGCGTCCTTCATCGCCATTAGCATCGACTACCGACGCCAAGAGGATATTAACATTCAAGGTATGACACTGAACGTTACGTCATTGCAGTTGACATTTTGTTTGCATGTTCAGTTTACAGTCATTTATGATTATGACGAATGCATTTACAGCAGGAATTGAACAAAAGTTTTTAGTGCATTATAGTTAATTGTAGTGCATTAGTAATAGTATGTTACTGGAAGCAAGCCGTTGGCTACTACTACTGTGTGAAATGAGGTGCATGGATGGTGGCTAGGTTGCATTGTTGTTTAAGTTTAGAACGAGTAACCCGGGTACCCGTTCGAAATTTTCACGGGTACCCGGGCAGCTTTTTCAACAAAATTGACAGCCCTAGTTTCCACCAGAGTCTGTTCGACCTGGCCTGGGCATATAAGCGAAGACCCCCTAGCAGTGGTGTTGTCAGCCAACTCCTGATGCCCTTTGTTCCTAAAGTGGTCAGCCAAGCCAGATAAGTGACTTGAACGTTACTTAGGTTTGGGCCATCACGGTTTTTGACAGGGAGTCAGCTTCTCTGTTGCCATTTAAATTCATTTGGCTGGTGATCCACTGCACTGTCACCTTAACCCCCTCCCCGGGCTTTCCCAAGTAAACTAGGATGACGTCATTTAAGTGGGTGTTACGTTTCTCGCTTTTCAGGACCTAGAGAGCCAATCTCGAGTCCAAATACACGAGTGTCAAATCCTACAAGGTCCAAACCTGTTCGAGGGTCCTTTGTATAACATCTTGCTCCGCATCGTAGTTCCATGCCATAACCCCACTGGGTCCCGAATTTTTTTTTGTTGCCCTCCAATGGAATATAGGAGGTGCGCACCATTGCAGTTACTTATTTCTCTCATGTTTACAGATCCATCCGTGTACACTTGTACTTTGGTTCCCGTTAAACCTTTAATTTCCTCAATGGCAGCCACTTTCTGTACATTTTAGGGTTTGCTTTTCTTCACTGCCGTGTCAGTCAAAGACAAACGTATTTTCGGATGGTTAGCTTCCGAATTATTGTGAGCTGCTTTATGCGGATGATGATATAGCACTGATAACACACAAAAAAACTCAATTGCAACAATTCGTGTCAAGCTTCTCCAACACCGCAAAGGAGGTTCCTGCAAATCAGATTGGAAAAAAAAATATGGCACAATACGCAAGTTCTATCCTACAATTATGCTAGACAATGAAAACGTGAAGGGGTGTGGACAGCTTTTCTTACTTTGGGTTCAAGGTTTCCAATTAAAATTCCATTGAAGATGAAAAAAAAATCAGAATCGGAAGGTCAGCTGTCACAGTTGGGTAAATTTAATAAATGTGTTTGGGAAAGCACCATGCTAACAGAAAGAACCAAACTGCGTATCTATTGCGCCTGCGTCATGAGCACGCTGCTATATTAAAGCGAGTCTTAGACGACCTAATATACCATAGGCCTAAGCTTAATAGATTCCACTTGAGGTGCCCGTGATTCACGCCTAGCACTTAAAGGCAGGAAAAATTGCCCATTAGTTAGTTCCAGCGCTCAAAGCATGTTCTCTATTCTTAGGAAAAGACGCATAAAATACATGTCTAAAAGATTGAGCCCTGGTCACATCCCCAAGGACCTCCTTTATGGAGAACTGGCATCGGGAAAGAGAAAGTCAGCTCAGCCACGTCTCCGATACAAATATTCCTGCCAAAGGGAATTTAAGGAAAATCACTAGGGACTGGGAGGGGAATGAAGAGGACTGACCCACATTGCTTCCAGTGGTCAAGAAGTAGGTAAAACTATCAGAGGATCATCGGAATTTAGAGACTGTGGAAAAACAGAGGTAGGAGAAAGGCTAAAAAATAGGGACGCAAATAAAACGTGTGCAAAATTTTAAGAAAGACTGTCATTAAAGGATTGGACTTAGCAACACAAGAAATCGCAACCCAACCCAACGGTGATGTACCATTCTCTCGGGAGAGGGAAGGATGCCGAAGAACTGTACTTTAAATCATAAATAAAAACTAATTGCTTGCTCTGGAGTTTATAGTTTTTATTTGAAAACATCTGTTCTGCGTAACTTCAGTTTGTACGTATTTAAATGTGTTTTGATGGCATTAATTAGAAACCATGAGATTGTTACGAAACTGTACAACTACAATGGCCTTTTTTTTTAAATCTGAAGTTAATTAAATTTCAAAAATATGATGGTGGCCGAACATATAAAAACAATTATTCAAGAAACATATTACATTAAGACTCCATTCTCAACAATTTTGAAGATTTATCTTTTTAAATTTTTTTTTACCCTTTCATTTCTTGTTAATAGGGTAAAGTTTTATTTTTAATATTAAATAGGAATAATAAAGTTTACTTTAATTATTATTGTCTTCTCAGCCTCTACAATACTGAGATGGGGTAAAATTATGTAATTTTAAATGTATACTACAATGTGCTAAGTTACATCAGTTCAAATAGTTTGTTGACGTTAAATGGCAACATTAACTTTCAGTTAGACTAAACCAATTGAACATTTAAATACAATTATTTAAATGTGTAAGTCGGTATGAACTATTAAAAATCTACAGAATATCCTTATAAACGGGGTTTCGTTGCTGCTTAGTCCTGATAATCGTTGGTCTGGTTCTGATCAAATCTTATCTGTGACAGACGCTCTTTTTAACACAGAAGATTAAAGTGGGTCTACCATGCATTTTGGTACTTAAACAGCTCAGGAAATTTTTTTTTATTTATGTTAACTGCTGCTTAAAAATGTATAAATGATCCGTCCCTAATCGTCTATTTCAAGAAATACGCAGGAGTTTAGTGTGAGGAAAACGGCTAGTAATGCCGGTTTAAAAAGAATTTGTTTACACGCTTCTAGAGCCCTTTACACGAAAATGATCTTCATTTAATCAAAACTGTTTGGCTGTCATACCGAGTTTCAGTGAAGGCAGGGACTTGTTTTCGTAATATAATTTACTAGATCCGACCCCGATTTTTCGTTGATATATATATTTATTATCCTGTTTTGACTTTAATAAAATAAGGTGATATTTTATTAAGATTTGTTTTTATTCTCTAATATTAAATACTTTTTATTTTCTGTTGTTTTTTGCTTCATCATCATCATCATCCCTTGTATCCCAACTGGGGCATGGACAGCAAAAAAAATGTTCTACAGGCATCCAAGTTCTGGGATAGTCTTTACAGCTGTCCTCCAATTTCGCTGATTCTTTTCGGCGTTTACAATCAAGTTCATTTATATTTTGGGTAAACCTTTTTTTTTGTCCTGGGAGTTAGAGCTGATGGCTTGTCTCATGTGGACTTTCTGAGGGTGTGGCCAATACATCTAAATCTGCACTTACATACTTATTCTTCAACTGGTACTTGATGTGTGAGTTACAGGAGATCGTTATTGGTCTTTTCTTATTTATACAGACGCTCTTTCTATACAGAAGATTAATGCGTCCACAAACATTGCCGGACTCTTGGCTAGTGATGCAGCAATCACAGGCCACGGCTATAGGTGTTCCACGCATTACCCAGCCGCCTTATTTCCCTATCTAGTGTTAGGTACCCATACGGAGCTGGGTGGACTTAGGGACGCCCTAGGAGGCCCCGGGAACAAATCCTTGCCTTCACATGATTTCGAACCATTGCCAGGGGCGTCGAGGGCTAATCCTTCAATTTATTCAAATTTAGTATTTTCCTATCTGTTGCATTTTATACCCATTTGTCAAGGGTGCCAAAAATAAAATAGCCAAGGGCGCGGAAAACCCAGTTACACTTCTGGGTGAACCTGTCTATCATTTTATAAATATCTCCAGTTGTTCGCAATGCTTCAGCTCCATATAACAAGCAGACTTTTCTGTGATTTTCGAATTGTTTAATTTTGAATGTTACAATCTTAAAATTGCGTATTATAACATATCCAATTAAGATAAACCTATCTTGTGTAATACTTTGCCAAAATACTTTTGATAATGATTATGTGTGTCTCTTTCATAATTAAACATTAATTTAATTTAGATCAATTTACGATAGTTCATGTGAACATTCACAGTGTTCAAATTTTTATATTAAAATTTACGCACCTCATTTATCAGAGTTTAAATATTTTTAAGAGAGTATGCTATTAAATAATTGTATTAGTCTGTAGCGGTATTGTGTATACCACATACGTGTTTCACTATGTTAGGAAACTGTATACCGACACTTGATTTCACACTGTAATATAACTGGGTATCCTACACAGTTTTCACTATGTAATAAAGCTATATATAACAAATACATTTTACTACGCAATGACACTGTACATCTTATCAGTTTATAAAAATATAAATAAAACTGTACATCCTAGATGTAATTCAATCTGTAATGGTACTGTAAAATCCTATTGGGGGTTAATTCTGTTATGAAACTGCTTATTCCAGACATGCTTCTTATTGCTATTTATTTGTATACATTTCTCTGAAACTTATTTTTAGTATAGGCTTTCCTTAAACCTCTGCTGTTATCTTTACATACTCTTAAGTTAATTTCTCTTCTTCCTTCTTCTTCTTACATTTTTACTCTAACAATATATTCGAATGTGTGAGTTTATTAGTGAGATATCTCATCTCATAATTGCACATAGCTAAATTAAATTTTTGGCATACGCAGCAAGGTGATCCTAGCATGTGAGTCAACGTGTGTAGGGAATCAAAATCATGTCGTTACGACTCTATACAAATGTTATAGAACTCTAATAACAGACATTTTCTAGATTTCTAGAAAATAAATATTTACATATCATTTCATAGGTGTTAACTATTACATTTAACGGTGATTTTATTTAATTTGTGAACTATATTGCTGCTATTTGTGGGAATATTTTCATTTTATGAAAGTGATTTACGTAAATATAACACCAAGAGAGATATCTAAATATGTATACCCAGTGGCGTCACTATCGGGGGCGAGGGGGCGGGCCGCCCCGGTTGACACCCATCACACCCGAGCTTAAATTTTTTCTATGTACGATTTTGATGTCAGAAAAAAAGAAGAAAAAATTTTTCATCTAGAAAGAAATTAAGAAATACAATGAAATACGTTAAACGCGAAAACTTTTATTTAAAAAATAGTTAACTTGCAATAATAAAACAGTCCCAACACACAAACAATATTAAAGCAAATTTAAAAAAAAAGAAAGAAAAGAAACAGTCGCAGCAGAGAGATCTTTAAAAAAGGCTGGACATGAAAGAGGCAGTGTCTTATGTTTTAAAAGATATAAAGCCATTTGGGTTTGGACACACTGAAAGCATGGTCGAATCCCACCTCATGACTCCCTCCACAACAGTGGGGGGGAGGGGATACGATTTTTATTCCCGCAAAAAATCAAAAGATGGTTTTTCTTTGTTGATGTTTTTCTAGAGGAAAATTATGAATTCAATATCTTTGAGTTAGGGCCTAATATTTAGTTTTATATATATTTATTTAAGGCGTGAAAGCATAGACATGAAAATATACAGCTAGTCCTCCGGTTAAGATGCTCCCATCCCGACTTACGCTGTTTCGTGGTTACGAAAGGTTAAAAAAATATATTACGCGTTATTCCGTATTTTTAAATATATACATTTTAAAACTTTTTTTTCATGGGGTAAAGAATTGTTTTCTCCATTTGAAATCAAAAATTTATTTTAAAATATTTACTATTATTATTTCAACCTACAGCTTTCGTTTGCGCATTTTTCTCATGGCGAAATTTTCAAACAAGTCAGTAAAGCTAAGTAAGCTTACAAGTTCCTTTTTAATACCCATTAGAGCATACTCAGTCTTTGTTGTCCCATGCAAATTTTTACTCATTTTATATTCTTTTCAACTTTGAAAAGGATCGCTCTTAGCTCAGGGTTTAAGAAGGTTTTTCAATGATTACCAGAAATACCTCAACCTTTGAATTTTTGTCGGACGCTTTCTTTTTTAATTTTTTTTTATAGCACTGAAGATTGTTTATACTCTTTTGTTACCACGGATTTATCCTTTCCTTTGTCTTTATAGTTTTTCAAATTAAGAATGCTGTTTTTTAACAAACTCAAATTTAACGTAAAATAGCGACTTCCAGTTGTTCAAGTTCCTTTAAAAATCCTTCTGCTTCAAGTCGACAGTCACGTGGCTGATTTTCGTTGTTGCTAATTCTTTCAGTGCTGCGATATTCTCATGGTATGAGTTATTAACAGACCTTTCAGCATCATGTCAGGCTAACTATCTTGTGTCAGACAAGGCTTTGTTAACATGCATCAATTTCATGTGTTTTTGAAGTACCTGTCAACGATGAATAGATGCAACAAGCCAGGTATAAAGACTTTGCAGAAGACAAAAAAATATGACTGAAGCATGACAACCTGCTGCACTATTCCCAAACAAATTAATAGAATGAGCTGTGCACGGCACTTAATGAGCAACACTGCACTTCTCATAAAGAATAGCCTAGTTTCCGTTATAATTCCTACTCATATGTGCCGCATTACCTTATGAATGTACAAGGCATTTTCAGGGATTCATACAAACATTTGCCTGCATCTTTATTATACATTATAATTTATAATAAGTTTGGGGGACCTTAAATTATTGGGGGCCCTTAGCTTTAGCCCCTTCAGCCCTCCCCCTTTTTAATCCGCCATAGGGGGATTGGGTCACTCGTCAATGACGATGTGTGACGAGGGAGAGGAGTGTGTTTAAAAAAATTTGTCGTCACATCAAAAACGCGCAACTTTAAATAAAAGTTCCACTTAAATATTTGATTGTTTACCATTAATTTAATTTCGTTTTCAATGGCATCACGCGTGTTACGATATTAGAGTGCAGACTTACACTAAATACATATTTAAATGACAAAAGATAATTTGCAACATGCTAATTTTTATTAAGAAATACAGTTTGGAGGGGGGGTTGTCAAGGCTTTGTGATGTCATATCGTAAAAGAATGGGTGGGGGGTCTAAGTTTTTGTGACAAAGTATGACACTGGGGAAGGGTGGGGTAAAAATCGGCAACCTCACGTGACGTCATTTATGGACGGCCTCTTCAGTCGTGAAGGGGTGACACCATGAGCTACCGCCCCGGGTGAAACCAACCCTAGCGATGCCTCTGTGTATACCATCAACATTTGAAATCTTGAAAGATAAATCTATGTAAATAATTTTATAAATCTTATAAATCATACAATTGTAATTTCCTGCTCTTCTTTACTGTTACAGGCTAGTGTTAAGGTTCGCTTGAGTCAAGCCGCACGTTGAAGCTTTAGAGTAATTTAATTCTTGAAAAGACAAGAAGGACTATGTGCAGGTAAAATGTAAAGACTAAGTAGAAAATAGTCAGGCCCACAACCATTCACAAATATAAAGAGAAAGCTTTCAACAAGAGTGAACACTCTTACTTACACGAAATGTCATAGATAATATGAGATATGGAAAATTCTTCTTTAAATTGAACTTCAGATGGTACTTGTGCATTCTATTAAATTTCTAGAATGCTTCGTCTTCACAAATAATGTACAAGGACATTCTCTAAAACAAAGAGGAATTAATGAAGACAAACTAATCGCACCTTTCGCATACAGCATTGTGTAATAATAAAAGCTTAAATAACATTCGTAACTTGCGCGTTTAAATTCCTTTTGGATAGAGAGAAAAGTATAAAAACTTATGAATCTAAATCAGCATCAGTTACAGTTCACTCGGGAATTCACAAGGCGCTGTCTTAGGTATCCTATTATTTTAATTTATATAAATGATTTACCCAACAGCATCTCAACAGAAACAAAAGTTAGGTTATTTGCTGATAATTATATAATCTTTAGAACAATTAAATCAGAACAAATAGCAACATGTTACAAAAAACATAGAAGCTTTCTCGGGGCTTGGTATATCTGGCGGCGCCCATCTCCTCTCCAGTTAAGCGTTTGATTTTTAAGCGATAGTCATTCATCAATATTTTATTGCGGCTTAACTTGGGCTAAAATATTACAATTATTTAGATAATAAGCTTTGAAAAACAAGAATATAAAAGAACAAAGAAGAAAGTACTAATAATAAATGCGGCAATTTATTCTAACTTGGATATACAACACAAAGATAACCCAATACAACACTCAAAGAGAAAAAGGGATTAAAAACAGTTTTATTCAATATTCTAGAACATACGAAACAAATTATCTTCTTCCTTTTCAAAATTTGGATATGGAATGGGTTAAAACTCTAATAAAATGCAAAATTAAATATAAAAACATGGAAAAGCGTAGGACGCAATATTTTTCAGTATATAAAGATAGTCTGTAACAGATAAGATAATATTAGTTTCGATGTCTAATATTAATTCTAATACTACATTAAATACAATTCAGCAAGATGTTTTAAAGCAATATATGGGTTCATAATAACATAAAGTTTCATACATCTCAAATATGAAGCTATTGGGAACTTAGTATTTTCTTAAGAGTAGCAGCATAGATTAATACTTGAATTTATTTGTGAAGAGAAGTTTTAAAAAATGAAAACATAGTTTTATCAATATTTTATACACGGTGAGGGCGCTAAGAAACGATGACCCACATTGGCAACACAATCACATTTCACTTGACAAGGTGTAAAGTATGTACACATAATATATAAAAAATATTCATGCACATTAATTAATACTATACCAGTATGAGTTTCACTAATACGTGTTTACACCAATGGTTCCCAAAGGGAACATTGGTGCACACTACTACACCTGATTTAAAATTGTAAAAAATAAATGAAATTTAAAGGTGCTAAATGAAAACTGTCACATTCGATAAGCAAGACATATCAAGTTTGCTCTCATTGGATTTATGGAACTATGGTAATTATATGTGCACGTATGTGTCTATAACATTCCTGTTAAATCTCCAAAAACATTTTTAAACTTACAACTTAAACACTTAATAGGTAATCAGAAAAGCAAAAATATTTTCGTTTAAAGTTGTTTAAAATAATTACAGTCACTATTTTAACATAGATAAAGACAGTCTTGTAAATTAAAACTTATTATAGGAACTGGAGTAATAATGAAAAGTAAAATAACAAATGGTTTAATGATAAAAATGTTTACATGTCAAAACTAATTATTATCATATTAAACAATTTTATGCGGAACGTTCGAAAAGTGTTATTTTTGGTGCAGTAATTTGGTGCGCTGCTTTCTAAAATTAGTAGCACTAAAAAAAAATTGATCGCAGCGTCACCTAACAGCATTACAGACAACGGGAATTATGTATATTGATATAGATAGATATATCATTGACATACAAGGAGGGACAGACACCGACGTAAGAGTGAGAATTGGCAAAGCAAGAACAGCATTTAAACAGCTAAAAAAAAGTTTTTGGAGCTGCAACAACTTGACTCTCCAGACCAAGGTCAGGATATTCAACACCACAGTAAAGCCTGTCTTGCTATATGGAGCAGAAACATGACGAACAATAGCATGGATGGATGGATGGATGGATGGATGGATGGATGGATGGATGGATGGATGGATGGATGGATGGATGATGGATGGATGGATGGATGGATGGATGGATGGATGGATGGATGGATGGATGGATGGATGGATGGATGGATGGATGGATGGATGGATGGATGGATGGATGGATGGATGGATGGATGGATGGATGGATGGATGGATGGATGGGTGGGTGGATGGATGGATGGATGGATGGATGGATGGATAGAAGAATGGATGGATGGATGGATGGATAGAAGAATGGATGGATGGATGGATGGATGGGTGGGTGGGTGGGTGGGTGGTTAGGTGGATAGATGGATAAATGGATGGATGGATTTTAAAATTTAATGAAGTCCAAAAGAAAAGACATATAATTCTTTTTTTTATCGAAACCAAGTTCTTGCGCTTGCAGTGAACCTTAGTTCATAATCCATTGGAGGCAGGATTGATAGGGTCGTCTGCGAATGTGTAAATGGATCAGTTAAACTTTAAGTTTTAGTTTAAGCTCTGTAAAAATTTGAGGAATATTGGTTTATACATTCATTCATTAAATTGACATGACATGAGAGGAAATTAGTTGCTTAAAACTTTAAAGTTGATAAAACATCTGACCACAATGAGCAGGTAAAAATGAATAAAACAATTATAATTGTAAAATATATGTTTATTTAGAGAATTTAAAGGCCTCTGTCTGAATTTTTTTTAACGAATTTTTTAGCAAAAGGTTGAAAAGCTTTATATCTGTTTTTTCGTAATGAATTCTGAATATAAATATTTCAAAAATAACTTCTTATTTAATGATTAAATTATGTTTTTGGTTGAAAATTCTGAGTGAAATGTGGTAATTTATGTGTGTGTAAATATACATATATATATATAATTATTCGGGCTGCAGAAATTAACGATTAATTTCTCGATTAATCGTTAAAAAAATTTAACGATTAAATTTTTTTAACGATTAATCGACCCACCACTTATAAATGTACTGGAAGTCAAAAAGTAAAATATTTATAGAACAAATATAAACAAATTTCAGGACAATTACACGAACATTTTGGTTTTAAACTATTGACTGAAGTGAATGTTCAAAATGTTGATAAAGGTTATTGTGTCCATTGAGAGAAAACGTTTGCCTACGATGCAATGTTCCCTCTAAGTCTAAGCTTCGTTGGTCCGTGTGCAAAGTTATTAAAAAAAAACTCGTGTGCAAAGTTGCACAACGTCCATTTTTGTGCAATATTTTACAAAATTTGCTTGTATATATATACGAGCGCAATAAACGTGCATGCTGCGGGTTAAGCATGATAAAAATGTAACAATATTTTTATTTATATATTTATTTATTTTTTGGTTGGGAGGTCCTCATATTCGCCTTTAAAATTTATAGGTGAATATGAATGTAACACGCATGTTTGATAGTGAGACAGCAACCCTTTTCTTACATAAATAAAGGTAAAAAAAGATTTTTTTAAACCACGTTTTTACAAGTGGACTAAAAAGAAGAAAATAATTTAAAACTTGTAAGTTCAAGTACTTCGATTTAATTTGACTAAAAACGTGGGGCGGGCGCTTATGAGGTTTAACATATGCGGTTCACTCATTCTCTCACTTATAGATCTCTCTTTTGCCTTCTAAATTAGAAATCTTTAATTTTTATACCAAACACCCGCCCCACGTTTTTAGTCATATTAAATACAAGTACTTGAACTTACAAGTTTTAAATTATTTTCTTCTTTTTAGTCCACTTGTAAAAACGTGGTTTTTAACAATAATTTTTTTACCTTTATTTATTTTATTTTTTTAGTCCACTAATAAAAACGTGGTTTTTAACAATATTTTTTCACCTCTATTTATTTTACCAAACATCTCATCAGCGACCGCCCAACGTTTAATAACAAGCTATGAGGTCACGGGGTGAACCCATACTGTATACTCTAACTATGGCAGGCAGGTATAGATGCTTATATAAAGATAAACTAAAAAGTTCAATAATTTAATAACGGTACATTCGATCGATCTGAAATTTTTATGCAATGCATTGTCATCCAAGATCTATCTGTGGTAAAATTTTGAGATCTCTGGGACCATCAAAAGTGTTTTAATTTTACGTTGGCAGATTAAAAAAATTGTGGACAGACAAACAAACAATGCCACAGGAACTAAAGCGAGTTAATAAAAACGTGGTAATAAAAAACGCTATAGGTAGTTTCAGCTTTAATAACGAATGCTTTTCTCTAACTGCTTTGCACTGGTCCCATACTCTTGGATTAGTCTATTCTGTGTTTGTGCAAGAGACCATGACGTTGACAGACATGTCATCAACGCCTATATGGTCGCGTCAATTGACGTGTCGGGAGACAGGACACTGTTTGTCTCGTTTAATCGCACATCCATGCTCTACGATCCAACCTCACCGTCTCACCTATGTATTTTGAAGAGCTGCGCCTGCACACAATGGTGTAGACCACATTGCGGCTGGTGCAATGAAAGCCATTCCTAATCTTAAATATCCCCTTAAGGAAGACAGTCAGGTCCGTCTACGTAACAAATGGACATGTCTTGCAACGATGACCGCTGCTTGGTTTAGTACCCAGATGGGAAGGCGGCTATGTACAAGCACGTCTCGCAGATTTTCGTCCCTCCTGAATACAATGAGGGGTGGGGTGGAGAATATGTTCTTAGACTCAGGGTCAACGAGGAGTCTCAAAAAGATTTCTTTGGTCCTGATGTTGGGGAGATCGTATGTGAGAAACAGTTTGCTCCTCTCACTGTTGTAGCCAATGCGTGATACAAAGGCTTCCGCACGAGTGAAGCTTTTAACTCGCTGAATCGCAGATTAAAGTAGAGTTTCAGGCTAAGACCTTTGTCTAAAAACCTCCGCCATTTCCAACGCCTTTTCCAAAAAGTCCTCATGAGATTGACACAGTCACAGAGGCGAAAAAGTTGAGAAAAGGGGATAGAATCCTTACAGAATTTGGGATGAGAAGAGCAATAGAGTAGGTAAAACTGGCTCTCTGTATGTTTGAAGTAGGCCAAAGTGAGGAGAGAGTTTTTCTGGAGAGTGACAGTAATGTCCGTGAAGTTTAGAGACAGTTAAGAAATCTGATAATTGAACTTGATGATGGGGGGGGGGAAGAGACTACAAAATTATTAAACCTGTATAGTTCACTTCTCTCCCTTATAGTCACCCCAATTCCATCATCAATGTACCTCTTATTGGATTCGGGGAGGCGACCAGCGTATTCTTGTTTCACTTTGTGCTCAAAATGACCCATGAACAAACAAGCAAAGCTTGGTCACATTTTGGTCCTCATAGCAACCCCATTGATTTAATCAAAGAACCTCAATTAAACTGAAACGAGTTGAGGGTTAGGACCAATTCCGCCAACTGTAGTAAAGCGTGTGTTGGCATATTTAGGTGCGGTTGTCTTTCCAGAAAATATTGTATAGCCAGAAGGCCATCGTTATGGGAAATAGAGGTATACAGAGAACATACATCCACGAGGAATAGATAGGCCTTTTTGCCAACATTTGCTGCTTTGTGACGTCTTGTCAGGCTCAGTCATACCCTCTTTGCATGTTATTCATCTACCAGTTTTTATAAATCTAATATAAGGAAAAATTACATTTGGGCCCCAGTGAGTGATAATTTAATTATTTTTTTATTGTTATCATTTGGGGAGAGTACTTAACAACCTCCTTAATTTTAATGCTTCTACCTCCACAGGAAGATGGAGAATTAGTGACTCAGTGAGTCAGGGCTTTCCTTTTAGTAGTATATATATCAATGCTGGCCAAACCGCGGCTCGCGAGCCGCATACGGCTTTTGTGTGTTCACATTGCGGCTCGCGTACAATTTATGAAAGATATATTACAAGGATTACTGGAAGATTTCCAAGCCAGGTTTAATGGCCCATAGTGCTTCAATGCGGCTCTCAAAAAATGTTATACTGTAAAATGGCCCTCAGTTACTTCATGTCTGGCCACCCCTGATATATATTATAATATCTCAAACTATATATATATGATAATATATATATATATATATATATATATATATATATATATATATATATATATATATATATATATATATATATATATTATATATATATATATATATACATATATATCAAAAAGGGCTTTACCTGGTTTGCAACAATTGACTTGAAAATTTTTTTGATTTTCCAAGTCAAGTTATATGGTTGTTGTATATCTATGATGCCAATATAGATTAACACGGGACCAGATACTGACTGCCCTGGAATACCTAATGCTCTGTGTCGAAAGTTGTGATAAAATATTTCAGTTTAATGTATAGAAAAACTGTACAATAATCCTTTAGCTTCCCGCTTTAACTTTAAATATTTGTTATTAAATTTATTAAACATGTTTTATCATGATGTTTACATTATTTGGTAATTACTTAAATGTTTATGTCAATGCTGTTTATTCAACCATATACATAATATAGCTAAACACATATACCTTTACACATATGCCTTACCAACACACGCATATAGGTATACACATATTTTAATAGATGATATTATTTAAAAGGCACTGCAGTGGTAAGAAATTATCTAATTTAATATTTATCTTACGCAAAAGTAAAAGGCGTTTCTTCTAATCACTTACATGTAATCAGATGTATATTTTCTTTTAACTTAAGCCTAAACCTACTTTGACGACAATCCTTACCCTATAAAAAAGCATTTGACTGAATCTAAAACTAACAAAAATCTAAGACTAACTCTTATTTTTACCCAAAACTAACACTAACTGAAACTTTATCCTAAAAGTTAAATTTGAATCTAAACCTAAAACCAACCTCAGCAATCCAAGAGCCTGGGGTGGCACTTCGTGATTAGCCATGTTTCCGATATTAACTCTCATGGCTTGGTTAGTTTCATTGTGTGCCACCTCGTGAATCCCAACTAACAAACTGTAGTTAGTAAGTCCCATTTGTCTCAAATGCTTAAATAGATATATATATATATATCTTTTTTTTAAAGATTATGTAAAAATTAGTATAAGATAAATATTTATTTAGGGTCAATAAAGCTAACATGTAAAATAATTTCAAAAATGTTCCATCTGTACGAGGTTCAGTCTGAGCTGAATTAAAAATATATATACTTTTTTTAAGTTTGATATTAAAATAAATCGTTGTTAAATATTATACATATAATATGAACATATCGTACCGTGCAATCGGAAATCATCAGTGCATCCACACTGTTTAAATACGCCTGGTTCATTGTAAGACCCCGTGGGTGCTTTCTTTGAAATTCATAGTCCATACCAACGACCCCAGCTCCTCGCCTATTGGTTACTCCTTTCAAATCGTAAATTTGGTCATTGAAGATATTGTTAGGAAGTATGTTGTTCATGACAACAAAATAAAGCTTTTTGCCATGACCCTGAAATACATATCTTTTTTAAAAATGGGATAGTTAAATTAAGGTTTAATTAAGCAAGAGTTAAAAGGGTGGAGAGACATGTCTGAATCCCTTCATAAATTCAATCCACCCTAGCAAGCATTCAATGATATACTCGATTGAGCATCGATGGAACTCTTATTTATATACTTTTTTTTATTCTGTGATAAAATTACGCCAACTCTATGTCACATTGTAAAATGTTACCAATTAAATTTAAAATTCACCAATAAAGAATGTTAATATTAAATAAGATTTATTATTAATAAAATTGCTGGTGATCAAACAAAATTTTCATCATATCATGTATAAAAATATATAAAAACATTGCTAAACAACAACACATAACATTAATTATGAAGTAGAATCGAATTTCATTGAAAGGGACTATAATATATATATATATATATATATATATATATATATATATATATATATTATATATATATATATATATATATATATATATATATATATATATATATACTAGCTGGGGTACCCGGCGTTTTACGATTTATTTTTTTTAAATAGTAAACATTTTAAAAAAATATAATTCCACACCGTTGGACCTAGCGTGCTGAAATTTTGCATGAGACCCTCATTTGACCCTCATATATATATAAATACAAAGCCCGAAGTCCGGCCACTTCGCGAATTGGCCGGCCAATTCGCGAAGTGGCTGACGTGTCTGGCCAAAGCCCGAAGTACTTACAACTAACAGTTATAATTCGTGCTTTGGCCGGTCAATTCGCGAAGTGGCTGGGTATCCTTCGCCAAAGCCCGAAGTGGTAAGGAATAATGCCCGGTTAGCGGCACATCAATCGCTTGTGGTGTGTTGGCATGTACGGGGTAGGAAACGGGTGCCACTCTGTGACGATATTATTGCGTTAGTCTTTCCTTTTCGCAGAAGGTCCAGACATTGTGAATAGTTCTTATTTTTCTGACACACAGGTTTCAGTCAGGGCCGGACTTAGGGAATTGGAGGCCCTAGGCGAAGTGAATTTGGTGGCACTAAATGTAATAGAAAAATAAAATAATAATTATGGAAAGATTCTTGTGGGAGGCCCCCACTAATGATGAGACTAATCGGAGGCCCTAGGCGGCTGCCTAGTTTGCTTATGCTTAAATCCGGCCCTATTTCAGTGTGAGTACTGTATTACTCGTATTTATAACGTCCCAATCAATGTTTCCAGTTGAAAAGATAAGTCATAGGGCACGTATTACATGTGTCGTGTGGTGTAATAACACAATACTAAGTATACTGAGGCTATTAACTTATCATTAATTGTTAGCTACGACACGTTTTTCTGTACTGGAAAGTGCTAAATCAGCAGATGAACAAATCCATGCCGATTCGATCACAGCACGTTTCGACCCTTTTGTTTTAACACCTTAAAATTGTTACTTTTGTTATTTTATAAATGATTTTTTAAAATATTTATATTTGGTATAAAAATAATTTAATATACTATAATTATCTATTAGAAATTAAAAACAGTATGGAATAGTTATTTTTAACGTTGAAATTATAATAGGTTGATTGAAAAAAAGTTTATTCACTGACAACCTGTTAATATTCAATGCGAATTCATGATTGTGGTTTGTGCGCCATTTTCTGAGGTAGAAAGCCCTTCCAATCCTATCCAACTAAACCCCATCTCGATCCGATGTAATCGGACAATAAAAAGGCCATGTTGTCAGATAAAAGTACGCACATTCTCTCTGCCCACTCCCTTTATTTACCTTGCCCATAAGTCTTGCCAACACACGGGGTCATGTGGTCGTCACTTAGTCTAGCCCTCGTAACATGTAATTACGTAACATGTGCCAGCCAACGAACTGTCCCTGGTTTCGCTATCATTTGTAATTAACAATCAAATTTAAGTATGAAATCTTACTAGTCAACCTTCAATCTGCTCATTACTTCTTTCTTCGGGCTTTGGCCAATCAATGCTAGCCATTTCGCGAACTGGCCGGCCAAAGCTCGAATTTCGGGCTTTGGCCGGCTAACATTAGCCACTTCGCGAATTGGCCGGCCATTTCACGAAGTGGCCGATTTCGGGCTTTGGCCGTAACATATATATATATAATTATTTGTTCACTTATATAGCGCAGTACCCCAGCCTACAGCTGGGCTCACAGCGTTTTACAAACATGCTCAACAACTACATAAAACACATTGCATGCACTCTAAATCTTCCTAAACATAGTTACAAACACACAATTTCATATAAATGTTCAGAAATGGACGCATCACCGTCATAGACTGTTAATTTGATGGAGCAATCCTTAGCGAAACAGGAATCCATGATGAAGATCATGATCCAAAAATAATAACAAGACTAATACACACAATTAAATCAATAGTTCAAGGCTATTCATGCCTTTTGGGCTTAGCCTCGTTCTCAAGATTCCATCTTAATGAACAACAAAAGCTGGAGGAGATACAAAACGTTAAATAACTAGTAGCCATTATATCTAGATATGGTAAATGTGAATCTGAAATTCAAGCTAGGTTTGGATCGGCAATGGTAGCAATAACGAAATTAATCAAAATATTGAACAGCAAAAACATAAGCCTTCCAACAAAGTTCAGGCTGTGCAGAGCTCTCGTTAAAACTATTGTCCTGTATGGATGTGAGACCTGGACACTACTGGCAACCACTGAAAGCAAATGACAGGTATTTGAAAACAAATGCATGAGAAAAATTCTCCTGATCTCTTATCTAGTTCACAAGACCAATACGTTTGTCTGGGATGGAATAAACTCCATCGCGGATCGTCAAGAAACAATTACAGTAAAATATAGAGACAATTAAGAGCCGCAAGATGCCATGGTTCGGTCATGTGTTGCGACATGATAGCCTGACAAAAATCATTTTTCAAGGCACTGTAAAACGTGGCTGGCGATAAGGTCGGCAGCGGAAAAGTTGGCTTGACAACATAAAAGAATGGACAGGGATGAGACTGAATAACTTATTAGCCACCGCTCAAGATAGGCAAATGTTGACATCGTTGTCTGTTGATGTGTCTATGCATTCTCCACAACGACCGCAACGGTCACTGGACTGATATTTGTATACACATACACATAGAATTACCTTGTAACGGTAGAGCCCAAATATTCTTGGCAAAAGTGTTCTTATCTGCCCAGCAATGAACTGAAAAAAAAACAACTTAAAAGTATGCACGAATGTGTGAATATAAAATAATGTTGTGGATGATGAGTAAGTTAACGTGGAAAATCAAAGGAACAATGGTCTTGGGAAAATTGTTTTTGAATTAAATTTCAGACCTGCGGTGTCTTGATCCATTTACCATTTTATCCCACCTGGGAGAGAATTTTTCTCATTTTTTCCCCTCAGCCAGGTAAGTATCTCGTGGGAGATGTTGATCTTCTATCGAGCGCCTCCCCAGCCTACGGATAAGGGAAAGCCCACCAGATATGGGTACCAGGGAAATAAACTACCCGGGGCGGACCAAAATCAGCCCTAATTCCTTGTAGGAATTGGAGGGTGCAAAAAGGCTATGGACCTAACCCGAACAAAGGCAGCTACCCATTGAGCTTTGAGGGGCAAACCCCCCAAGTGGTTGTGCGCAAGGCCAACAACCCTGCCATGTAAAAAACATAGGTACAAATCACCGAAAAGAGTATCAAAAGACATGTTAGTCCTGAGAGAGGATGGATTCCTTGAGGATGAAAATATAACGCCTAATAGTGAAAGCCAAAACCTGGAAAATATTAGGCCGACAACCATAATCTCTACCAGGACTACCAACGTCATTGGAATGTCCGCACGATGTATGAGGCTGGTAAAGCTGCACAAATAGCCGCTGAGATGAGGAACTATACGCTCACCATTCTCGGAAATAGTGAAGAAAGATGGACTGGATGGGGACAGAAGAGATTAATCTCAGGAGAGATGATGATATTTTCGGGACACGAAGAAGACGATGCCGAACATACCCTGGGTGTTGCTATGATGCTGTCAAGGGCAGCACAAGGAGCACTAATTGGATGGGAGGCCCACGGACATATAATTCTTTTAGCAACCTTTCGGACAAATAAACGTAGCATCAACCTAGATGTTATCCAATGCTACGCACCAACTAATGAAAGTGATGAAAAAGACAAAGAAGAGTTCTACAATAGAGCAATGACCATAGTCCAGGGTCGCCCACAGAGGAACATCGTCATCCTCATGGGAGACTTGAATGCCAAGATCGGCAATAGCTACACAGGGTATGAAGAGTTTATGGGACAGCAAGGGATAGGCGAGATGAACGACAATGGTGAGAGGTTTGCGGACCTATGTGCCACAGCAGACCTGGTCATAGGGGAGAGTATTTTCCAACACAAGACCATTCACAAAGCTACAGGGGTCTCACCGGACATGAGAACGATGAATCAAATAGACCATGTATGTATTTGTAAAAAGTTCTGGCGATCTCTCCAAGACGTACGTGTAAAGAGGGGAGCTGATGTTGCCTCAGATCACCATCTTCTTGTGGCCAGGATGAAATTAAAGCTAAAGAGACATTATACCGAGCAAACAGCATACATGACTCGGTATAATACTTCCCTCCTGAATGACCAAGCCAAAAAGGAAGAATTCAAGATTTCACTAACCAATACGTTCCAAGCCCTACACGAAATACCCGAAGACGAGACCACTGAAGGAAAGTGGCAAAGCATGAAAGAAACAGTCCAGTCAACATGCCAAGAAGTGATAGGAAACAGGAAACGAGCACACAAAGATTGGATAACAGCAGGTATACTAAGTAAAATAGAAGAACAGAAAATAAAGAAATCAGAACTGAATAACAGCCGCACCCGAGCACAGAAAAACAAGTCCCAGAAGGAGTATGCAGATGCAAATAAGGAAGTTAAGAAAAGCATCAAGAGGGACAAGAAGGAATTTGTTGATAAACTTGCCAAAGAAGCAGAAGATGCAGCTCACCAGGGGAACATGAGGGAACTGTTTGATACCATTAAGACGCTGTCAAGGAAATTTAGCAAGCTAGAGAAACCAGTGAGGGATAAAATGGGAAACATCATACCAAGTGACGAGCAACAGAGAGGGAGATGGAAGGGACACTTTGAAGAGCCAAGGAATCCACCAGATATCCAACCAGCTGATAATGATCTGCTAATTGACTGCAATATTATCACTAAAGAAGAGGTTAGCGGGGCCATTAAACAACTCAGAAATGGAAAGGCTGCAGGACTTGATGGCATCCCAGCAGAGGCACTAAAGACGGGCTTGGAAACCAGTGTGGAAATGCTACACCGTCTATTTATGAAGATATGGGAAGAGGAGCAAGTTCCTTCCGATTGGAAAGAGGGATACCTTATCAAGATCCCAAATAAAGGGGATTTAAGCTCCTGCTCGAACTACAGAGGTATCACCCTGCTGTCCATCACAGGAAAGGTTTTCAACCGTGTACTACTTAACAGGATGAAAACGCTGTAGATCCTCTGTTGCGGGACCGACAATCTGGCTTTCGCACCAACAGATCGTACACTGACCAGATAGTGAGACTGCGCATCATTCTAGATCAGTCACTAGAGTGGATCTTGTTTTTAATGTCAACTTTGTTGACTATGAAAAAGCCTCTCGACAGTGTTGACAGGCACACGCTGTGGAGATTGCTAAGGCATTACGGGGTGAAACAGAAGATTACGGATATAATCAGAAACATGTACGAAGGGATAAACTGCCGAGTTGTCCATGGTCAGCAGGTGACAGATGCTTTCCTTCCAGGTGAAGACTGGTGTGAGACAAGGTTGCTTGCTGTCACCATTCCTGTTCCTGTTAACCATTGACTGGGTGATGAAAATATCTACACAGCAGAAAAGGAATGGCATCCAATGGACCTTGTGGTATCAACTTGATGATCTTGACTTTGCTGATGATCTTGCCCTTCTTGCACATACCCAACATCAGATGCAGGAGAAAATAAACATTGTCGCAGCCACTTCTGATAGCAGGGGTCTCAACATACACAAAGAGAAGAGTAAAATCCTCAAGGTTAATGCCACCAGTACATCACCCATTATGCTTGAAGGAGAAGCCCTTGAGGAGGTGGACAGTTTTGTTTAACTTGGCAGCGTGGTACATAAACAAGGTGGTACAGATGCTGACGTCAAAATAAGGACCGGAAAAGCAAGAGCAGCCTTCCAGCAACTCAAAAAGGTTTGGGTCTCAAACAACTTAGGCTGCAAGTTAAAAGTAAAGATTTTTTAACGCTATGGTGAAAAGTGTGCTGCTAGACACGGAGAACAACGGCTGTAAACCTGACCAGAATCCAGTCCTTCATCAACAATTGTCTAAGAAGGATTATCAGAATTCACTGGCCGGACAAAATCAGCAACAGGGAACTGTGGCAGTGGACAAAACAGAAGCACATTGAGGAAGATATTCTTCAGAAGCGGTGGAGGTGGATTGGTCATACACTAAGAAAACCTGCTTCTAATACAACAAAGCAAGCCCTGAAATGGAACCCACAGGGTAAGCCGAAAAGAGGCCGTCCAAGAAACACTTGGCGCCGAGAATTGGAGGCAGACATCAAGAGAATCGGCCATGAATGGAAGATCATGGAGAAGCTTGCCCAGGATAGAGATGCCTGGAGGTCTCTCGTAGGTGGCCAATGCCCTTGGAGGAGTCGCAGACGCCGACGATGATCGGTGGATGCTATTCATGGACGAGAAGGTTAAACAACAGCAATTAAGTATAAATAAAATTATGTATTTAACATGTAGACTTTGTTGAACGATAGGCTACTTGAGAGCGTTCTCGAATCGATTACTAGAAGTAAACAAAAACATTGAAATGGTTGTTTGTCGCTACAGTAACATAGCAACGTGTGTGCTTTGATATGACAAATGCGAAATGAAATGATTGAAGTACACGGATATTACGTCAGCTTTTCCCGTCACGTTAACGTGGTATAAATTAAGTGTTCAACAGGGGAGCAATACTTTTATGTCTTTAAAAAATTTAATTCTGTAATATAAATATACAAGCAAAATACAAGCGCTCCGAAACGGAATGTAAGATTTCAGTTAGGGTTGAGAACCCGCGTACCAAATTTCTGGAAGAAGGGACCATAAGTACAAAGACCGTTGGAATGGTTATATGACATTGACGTCTAACCAACTAAATAAGTACATTTATTAGTGTCAGGGCAGGGACGCAGTCTAACAAATTTCATGAAGATTGGGCCAAAAAAAAAGAGAAGGTTTAACATGGCGAACGTTGTGTAGTGTGTTTGTCGACTGTTAAGTCCATTACGCGTAGTATTTTAAAATGAAACCTGCTTAAATTTTTGACATATTTTATCCTATAGTTTTTCAATGTGTCATCGAAATATTAAGTACAAAACTTGATTTTTTTTAAAATACCCATTTTAAACGGAACTCTTTCGGAAATGTATTCTATAACTTTCTGAAGTTTTATTCCGATCATTGAATAAATAATATTTATAGAGCTTATATTAAAAGACATTAATGGGCCCCGGGCACAATAAGTGTAAGATTTAAATTTAAAGACATTTGTTAATTGTAATCTGGATCATTATTGATATACTCGTTTATACAAAAAATTATCAATGTTGTGAAAAATCAAATTGGGAATAAAATGACGTGGGCCCCAGTCTAATATGATGCTGGGTATAAAGTTCATAGGCCTGAAATTTTGAATCTGGTTCATTTTGGAGATATGTATCAATACTTGTCAAGATTCTTTTTTTTTATTTTCATAGGGAATAAGGATCTAAAAGTTTACGAAAAAAGATACTGAATCCCCGTCCCGAAAAGGGTGACATTAGGAGTTGTACCCTATAGAATTTTAATATGGGCCATTAAACTTGTATGTATTACCGGAGATTTCCGTAAAGAGACCCCGTGCTTCAAAATGGAAAATTGATGTTACATGATTGAATTTTTTGTACCAAAAAATGGCCATGGGTGTTTAAATGGGAAATAGAAATTAGTTAACCTACTTATTACTTTAGAATCTCGCGTGTAATTTCTTTGTATATTTTTTTCTTTTCTTTCAGAAAAAATCGTTTCTAAGTTGAAAATATGTCATACAAAATGTAAAACTATATTTTATTTTGTAATTAAGATCAGTCACAAGTCATAAGTGAAGTGAAAGGATAATTCTCTAAAGATTGTTTTTCTTCATATGAATCAGATTACATATAGATACATGTGCAGGTTTTAAAAAAATAATTTATTTTCCAGGAAACATTTTCCTAAAATAATAGTCCGAAAATAATATAATTGAAGTTTTATGTTTATCGTATAAAATTGTATGTTTAGCGACAGTAAAAAACAAGCTTCAATATGTATTTTTATAATACTTAATGACAATGGCGATTCATCAAAAGTTTCGGTATGTGGGTTTAATTATTTTTAAACCAATATAAGCACATGGGCCTGTATACGGAAAGACTTTCCGTATACATGCCCATGGGCTTATGCTCGGGTGGACCTATTTAGTAAAGATTCCACCCCTCTTTGTGAGGTCAACTTAGTGGGAGGCAATCTCGACTTTCTGTCTTCGATGCCCAGGTGGCCGCTTCAGAAGCGACCGCCCCGGGGGGGGGGTTCCCAGCTGTTAACGTCCTTTTCTGGGGGAGGGGGCCAGATAGCTGGGAGGGTCTTCCAGGAAGACCCATGAAGAGCACTAGGCTCGGGGCTTCTGATTTTCTTCCACATGTAGGATCAACAGTAAAGATCCATCCATTTACCCAGTAGCCACTGTTTAAAATAACCTTTATACGACTCATGTAACGAAATGATATTTTTGGCCGGCCCCTAATAAGTGGTATCTAAAAAAAAAGTTTATACCACAAACTTTTGTGTAAACGTATTCAACAAGTTCCTTAAGTTTCATGGTGATAGGATGAATACAATAATATTTATACATTTTACAAAGGAAAAAATGAAATTAAGGGCCCAATGGGTAGAAAATTTAAAGTTAAAAACAACTATTGCATTAAATATGGATCTTGATGGGTATATTTTTCAACAATGGTAAAATGGTTTAAATTGGAATGGGTAAAAAAGAATAAGTTGTTAATGGGAAAAAAGACTTTGGGCCCTCGGCCAAAAAGGATTGGACATTAAGAGTTAATTGACCAAAATAATTTGGATATGGGTCATCAAATTTTTATGTACCAAGTTTGGTTAAGATCCACCAATTTAAACAGTAGCCAAAGTTTAAACAATTTTTATAAAGTTAATATTAGGAAAAAACTACACTTTTCATCCCCGTCCCCCAGAGATATTTTTTTAAAATTTTTCGCCTGGAGTGTACTCAACATATTATAAAGCTTTATGCTTCTACCTACACGGGATGTTGGAGAATAATTGATGAGACAGTCAGTCATATTATTAATAAAGATAATTAACGGTTAATACAAAATGTGATTCTGAATGGTTCTTTTTGTGGTTCATTACAGTAAATTTTACCAAAAAAATTAAAAGAAAAAAAATTAAGCTGCTTTGAAAACATTTCATTGTGGCAGAGAAATTCGTTAAATCACACCAACCGTAAAGACAATGAGATTCTGAATACATGCATGATAAAATTATGTAACTTCTTTTGCTGTTTGCTTTTCTACATGCTTCGTGTCCTTTGATCTCGAATAAAAAGAAAGATTTAAATATCCATTAGTTTTTTTTGTTGTTAAAGTCATTTAAAAATTTAAGAAATTCTTTTGAAAATTTTAGACTAGCTGATTCAAGGTTCTGCACGCGAAGTGACTTTTTCCTGTGGAAGATCAACTCCAGTTAATTTGATAATTGGCTTCATATAAGAACTCAGGGCCTTTAGATGTACAGCTTTAAGCCAATTACTTCAGATATTATGGTACCCATATTATATTGTGGCGTTAAGTTTTAGTTAAATTTACTAGATTAAATATTAATTCATTTTGGCTTACGCACATGTAAAAACCTGGTATGTTTTGGTTCAGAAAAATAAAATGCCTTTCAAAATACATTCCTGCACTTCAGTACTTTTCAAATCATTATTATTAGATTATCATCCAGATCTACACGCACTAAACTGGTGACCCCGACGTGACAATCATAATGACTGAAGAAAAAATAGATCGGTTAAGTCAGTTACTATCTGCACAAAACCAACAGCAACAAGGGGCCATAGGCCTGAATGCAGTCTCGCTGAAGTTACCTGACTTCTGGACAAAATCTCCTGAAGTTTGGTTTGCCAGAATTGAGGCGCAGTTTGGCATAAAAAACATAAACAATGACCAAACAAAATACGATTATGTTGTTAGCACCCTCGATGTCAATACAGCGGAGGAAGTGCAGGCTGTGCTCATTAATCCTCCAACTGAGAATAAATATGAGCACCTAAAGGCTTCTCTGCTGAAAACCTATGGAAAGATCCAGGCCCAGAAGGATGCAGAGCTGCTAAATTTATCTGGTCTGGGGGATCGTAGGCCTACAGCCCTTCTCAGGAAAATAAATGCCCTCAATGATGACCCAAAAACACATTCGATTCACAAATAAACAAACACGGGGTAGAACATCACATAGTCACAACTGGCCGACCTGTACACGCTAAGCCACGGTGCCTTGATCCAGCAAAACTTGCAATAGCCAAATCTGAATTCTTGAAGATGGAAGAAATGGGCATTATTCAACGCTCACAATCCCCATGGTCTTCTCCGCTACACATGGTTCCAAAGTCGGATGGTCAATTGCGGTGATTACAGGCGTTTAAATGCAGCATCAGAAGATGACCGCTATCTTTTGTGCATATACAGGACTTTAATAGCCGCCTTAACGGATGCACCATATTTTCAAAAGTCGATCTGGTGAGAGGTTATCATCAAATTCCAGTGGCAGCAGCCTCCATACCTAAAACGGCTGTCACAACCCCTTTCGGTTTATGGGAATTCAAACGTATGCCACTTGGCCTAAAAAATTCGGCTCAAGCGTTCCAGCGTCTCATGGATGGAATTCTAAGAGATGTGCCGTTTGCCTTCGTATACATTGACGACATCCTAATCGCGAGCCGTACTATCGAGGAACATCGTTCCTACCTTCACGAGCTCTTCCGCCTCCCCTCAGACAACGGAATGGTGCTGAACCAAGAAAAGTGCATCTTCGGAGCCTCACAACTAGATTTCCTTGGCCATCGAGTGGCAACTGAGGGTATACAACCTCTTCCTGACAGAGTAACCGCCTTGGTCAACTATGATGCTCCAACAGATCGCACTGGCCTCCAAAGATTTCTAGGTCTTGTAAATTATTACCATCGTTTTCTGCCACACATATCTGACACTTTAGCTCCGCTCCACGCTCAAGCTAGTGGTAAAGGGCAGAAAATTGAGTGGTCTACAGGCTGTCAGTCAGCCTTCGAAAAGACCAAAGAATCTCTAAGTCAAATCGTCCTTCTCCACCATCCTGATCCAGAAGCAAAAACAGTCCTTACCGTCGATGCCTCAAACACTGCCCTTGGCGCACAGTTAGAACAACACATAGGTAGAGAGTTTGTGCCCATCGCCTTTTTCTCTCGGAAACTTTCAACAGCTGAAAAAAACTACAGTGCTTTTGATAGAGAACTCCTAGCAGCATATAGTGCTATAAAACATTTCCGACACTTCTTAGAAGGGATAAATTTTACACTTCTCACAGACCATAAGCCACTGACCCAGTCACTCACAAGTCAAACAGAACGATCACCCCGACAGAGTCGACACCTTTCCTTCATTGCTGAGTTCACATCTGATATCCAGCACATCAGCGGAAAAAAATAATGTTGTGGCGGACACACTGTCTCGGGCTGCCACATCACACGGACCTGGCATCAATGTCGAACAGACTATCAATGACGCTGTACACGCTGTTTCACAGGATAGACCAACATCAGATCTACTGAGTCCCTTGGCAAGCGATTTTCAACGTCTTTCTCTTGACCAAGAAAGATCAGGTGAAATGACACTTTACTGTACACCGGATAAAGGACTTCAGCTAAAATACATACAAACCGAAGGCATAGCTGTGCTCTGCGACGTCTCCACAGGTAAGCCTAGACCAATTCTACCTCAATCATGGACTCGTAAAGTGTTTGACTGTATTCATTCGCTTTCCCATGCCGGAGTACGTCCAACTCAACAATCCATTAGTCAACGTTTCGTGTGGTGGGGCATGAAGAAAGATATCCGCAAATGGTGCAAAGAATGCCACGCATGTCAAGTTTCCAAAGTACATCACCATACTAAAGCACCTCTCATAAAACAACCAGCTCCCGCCGCAAGATTCCGAAGTCTACACGTAGAACTTGTAGGCCCATTACCTCACAGTGAAGGAATGACCTACCTTTTCACCATCATAGACCGATTTACCAGATGGCAGAAGCCATTCCCCTCCCGGACGCTCAAGCTGCCACGTGCGCACAAGCATTGGTTCACCATTGGATCTCTCGTTTTGGGGTACCCGAAGACATTACTTCTGACAGAGGCCCCCAGTTCACATCCGTCTTGTGGGCAGAGTGCAACAAACTTTTAGGTATCCATCACAAAATGACCACTGCTTATCATCCACAGTGCAACGGTATGGTCGAACGTTTTCACAGGTAACTTAAGGCTTCACTAAAGGCTCGTGCATCTGACACTGACTGGTTCGCAGAACTGCCTATTGTACTGTTGAGCATTCGCTCCTCATGGAAAGTTTATCCTAATTGCTCGCCTGCAGAGTTAGTGAATGGTACCACTCTCCGCCTACCTGGGGAGTTCCTACAACCTGTTGAGGGTCATACATTTGAACCCGACTCCTCGTATCTCAAACTTCTTCAACGAACAATGAGAAAAGTAGAGACACATGTCCCTTCGTTTCATAGCGAACTATCAACATATTTCCCCACAAACTTGGTCTCGACAGGATATGTTTACGTTAGAAATGATAAACATCGACACCCACTCCAACGACCATACGACGGACCGTATAAAATAACTAAGACAGATGATAAATACTTTACTTTACAACTTGGTAAACGCATAGACAAAGTTTCGATTGATCGTTTGAAAGCTGCCTTCATCCAAGATGTCTCGACTCCGCATGTCCACCAACCATCACCTTGTCCGAAGAACACTATTCAAAAACCCCCACCCCCCACACACAACCGACAACAATCGAGAGCAGGTTGCACCTACAATCACCACACGCAGTGGTCGAACTTCACGCTTTCCAAAGTGGCTATATGACGATTAATTCTCATTGGTGAAATTTCAGTTAAAACTATTAAGATAGAGCATGAACATCTCTAGTATTAAAGTCTAGTATTATTTTTTTTATTTGTTATTGTGAGAATGCAATTTTAGCCTGCTGCTTGTTGTATACAATATTTTTTTCTCTTACTCTCTATTATCACTTATTTCCTCTATGACAGAATATCTTATCTACAAGAAATTTCTTCCTTTTTTTCGTATTAATCAATATATTCGCAAAATACATGCCTGCACTTCAGTACTTTTCAAATCATTATTATTAGATTATTATCCAGATCTACACGCACTAAAATATATATACCGTATATATACTCGTTCTATAGCCCGTTCATTCATAAGCTGAACCCCCTCTTTTGGAAGATAATATTATAATAAAGTGTAACCCGCTCGTAAACCGACCCTTAAAAATAATAGGACAGCGTAGCGTAAACAAAATGGTACCAATTTTTTTTAATCTACAAGCGAAATCGGTCATTATGATTGGCATTTCTTCTATCGTTGCTTTATTTTTGCGCCACTCACGTACTCGTTTCTCATCAATGCAAAATTCACAAGCAGCTGCGCAATTTTTATTTGATTCAGCAATTTTAACTACATTCAACTTATATGCTGCGTCATAAGCCGATCGTTTTCTCGTACACTATTTATTTTCAAGAATAGGGTTAGAATTTCGAACATTATTTTTCAGAATATTATTATTTGAAAGTATGTTAAATTAGTAACTATATGTAGGTATTACCCACGCCTTTTGTAATACTTTTCTTTGTATTACCTACTACTTTTTACTACTTATCTTTGTTTTTGTGCTCTTTGTTATACAAGAGTTACCAGTATTTTTCCCTTGGTTAACAGTGGTGAAAGCGCGTATATTTAAATTATTTATGTATAACACAATTTTAAAAACAATTTGCTAAAATATTTACAAAATTTAATAAATGACTAGTGTGCAGATGTTTAATAATATTTTACAGCTTCTGGTAGAGCAGTCGAATCTTGTAGAATGTAGACAAGAACCTTGATGATCTACAGCAGGGGTCGGGAAATGATGGCTCGCGAGCCAGATGTGGCTCTATTGACTGCTGCATATGGCTCTCAGACAAATGTTCCATTAAAAATAATTTAAAAAACAAAAAAACAACAAAAAAAAACAACTTTTATACAGACTCCTTCGATCAACATATTTTTTGCAAATAAAAAAACAGCACAACAATGTTGTTAAAAAGAATTCAGAGACATAATTATTGTACTTTTAGTGTTGAAGTTACACAAAATAAACATTAACTTGAATTTTTAGTTTTAAACATAATGTATGGCTCTCACAGAATTACTTTTCAAAATATGTGGATTTTATGGCTCTCTCACAGAAAAGTTTCCCGACACATGATCTATAGTAACAACACCGTTATTCAATGTACATGCAGAAATCACCTATGACCCGCTGGTAAGCTGACCACCCTAACCTTTTCCCCTAGATTTTTCTTTAAAAAATCGACCTTAGAACGAGTATTTACGGTATATATATGGCAATCCTGCAGTTTTAACACGTAAATTAAGTCGCAGCGAATTTAAATTATCTCCTGACAACTTTCGTTTCTAATCTATTAAATGCATTAATATGTTATATTTTAGATCTTACAACGCTAATTTTTAAGGCTTTTTAATTTCTAAGACACTTTTTCGGCTCTTGACGCTTCAAATCGGAGTTGGATTCATCTTTTTTTTTAATCTAGCAATTTGCTTGCCATATTTTTTTACCTGGAAAGACCGATACTAACATAAATTTACTTAATGAAGATGTTTTTTAAAAAGTATCCAGAAACCAGTGACGAAACAAGAAATTTTAATATTTAATATTTCATTGAGTCTTTAATTCATTAATAATAATACAGATGTACATGTGTTTGCGTGGAAGAAATTTCTTTAGATGTTTTGTTTTTAAAATGTTTGTAATGGGAAAACATGGATGGGGTTGAAGGTAATTTAATTCTGACGATGTGGGGAAGGAGATGTAATTAGTCTGACGTCAAATTGAAAAGGTTTAAATATTTTTCTTTAATTAATTGCTCAAGAACTTTTGAAATTGCAATGCAATGGAGACTTTAATTTTATTTTGACATTTTGAAAGGTACTTGCGGTAATTCCCAGGGTTGTTAATATTGCAATATTTTATTGATATCGGTAGTATTGCCAATACTTTTTTAAGTCTTGGGACGATATTGCAATACTTCTTGAAATTTGATATTGGTATTGGTATTGCCAATAATTATTTTTGATATTGGTATTGATTTTTAACCAATACTAAAAGCAATATTCAAGAAATTCTCTACAACATTGGTTGTGAATAAAGCTGAATATAATATTTTTTTCTTTGGTGTCGCCATCTTGCGAGTGACATTGCCAAACAATTTTTGAATGAGACTGATCAATGAAATGAATGATAATAGAAATCAAATCATATTTGATATCTTTGGCAATGAGCATTGACCAGTGACTTACCAAGGCTCGATTAAGGCTTAGGCACTTTAGGCACCGTTCCTAGGGCCTACAAACAAAAATAAGCCAAAAAAAAGGAAAAATATTTTTTTTATTTATATAATATTAAAGTTGTTGTAATTAGAATTATTTTTAGTAGCGTGAATGCGTCGTTCTATTTCGTTCATAACTTTTCAATGATTGCGCATATTATGGACTAATAGGTAATACTTTCAAGATCTTGATGCCATTTTTTTGTTTGGTCAATATTTTCTTTCCGATTTCCTTTTACAGAATGTCTTGCTTGAAAGTGAGTCAAGTTAATGTTTTGTTTCAACCAATGCCAATGTAGACAGATTTTAGATATAACTCATGAATTTAAATTTTAAACTAAAATTTAATTATTAATAACGGTAAAACTGCTTTATCTGCCGATGTTAATATTCATGAAAATTAACTTCACCCAAATTAATATTCACGGCCAAATAGGTGGCGTTACCCTGTGAACTCTACTAAAATTCATCGTTCATCGTTAGTTTTCCAGATGTGATGCAATCCACTAACTCAGTCTGACTGTTTTTACTATAGTATGATGTTTAACCGTTTATGTTTCATTTGCTTTTCTATGACAGTCATTTGCTTCATTCATTCATTCATTCATTCATTCACAATCTGTGTACAGTATACATATTAAAAAATCTTGTTGCTTAAGGACGTTAAGGTATGCCGACTTATTTAATATGTTGTCAAAGACTTTTGAATGCTTTGAGGAAAACTGATGAAGCAAGTGTTAACTATTGAACAAAATTTGTTTAAAAATACATTGTCTAAATTAGCCAAGAATGTTGTTATCGTTTATCGATGTAAGTGATATAGAGCGATGAATTACGTATTTGCGTTTTATTCGTCGAATCGCCCAAATATTGGTATTGGTAAGGCAATAATAAATAAATATTGGTTTTGGTATTGCAATACTGGTTTTAAAATTGTATTGGTATTGGTATTGCCAATAGATTTTACAGGCAGTATTGGTATTGGTATTGCCAATAATTTTCTTAGTATTGTTAACAACCCTGGTAATTCCTTTAAATTAGGGGTATGTCCATAAATTAAACCTCACCTCTGTGGGAGAGGAGCAAATATAGATAATTAGAGATAATTTGGTAGAAGGTTTAATAAAAAAAGAGAGAGAATTTTAGTTAGATGTCTTGAAGATCCCAAAAGTAAAGACTCTTATACATATTTTAGAATCAGCACTCCAAAGAGCAATGAAATTTAAAAAGAAAAAGAAAAAATAGACGACCGTATTGGGATTCAATTTTTAAAAATAAAACTATTTATAATTTTTTTTTAAATTATTTTGGACGGCCATAGCACTCTAAGCACATTGCATATTTTTATGACTAGTCGTAACACTAGCCAGTAAACTTCTGCTACGACTAGTTGTAGCAATAAAATTATTTCATATTGTTACGACAAAACGTAGCTGCAGACAATTCGACGGGATTGCTGCTAGTGCCACGACTAGTCGTAACACTTGCTACGACGAGTCTTAGTACTCTTAGCAGTAAAGACTTCGAAAACAAAATAGTCTCTATAATATTTTAACAAAATTTTCATAATATTGTATACTCATATGCATTACGATATTAATAGATCTGGGTTTATGTATGTGTAATGTGTGTATTAATTCTAAAGTATACATTTAATTAAATATATTTAATCAACATATCCGCTATTCAGAATAAGTTGTAACAAAAATTACAATTATCAGCACACTCATTGTGGGTTTTAAATAATAATTAAAAAAGTAATTTTTTAAAAAATTAGAAGAGAACGGGATTAGAACTCATGCATCGGTTTGAATATCAAACTATCGACCATCCGACTAACACTTCACCTGACAAAACTCATATCAGATTATCAGATTACAATTTTTAAAATTTTAAAAAGTACTTTTATCTTTAAAATTATTTCATCAGCTTACCTAGTTAACATGAAATTTGAACATAAGAACTCATATTTAGTATTATTATGAGCATAATTACAGCTTTAGTCGTAACTGTAAGCACATAATATATTTTTACGACTCATTGTAGCAGAAGACTATTCGACAGGATGTTGCTAGTGTTACGACTAGTCGTAGCACTAGCAAAGTCCTGTCGAATTCTCTGCTGCTACATTGTTGTAGCAGCAGACACTTCGTTTTTTAATATGAGCTATATTTAAAACTAACTGTTCACTAATTCTTCAAGTTCCAGTGTAGGTAGAAGAATGAAAATTTGGGAAGATGTTGAGTACACTCCCGCGATGGTAACAAGCGAAAAAAATAATAAAATTATATATAAATCAAAGTTTGCCTACGTACGTAGGGTCAGAACTGCGTCACAATATTTTTTTACATGGATTAATGGAGCTCGACCACACTTGTCACGTGTATCCATCATTATCTGGATTAACATAGAGAGGGGTTTTAAACTTTACATCAGTCACCGTTTGGGGCCATTGGTCCAATCAAATGTTTTATCATATAATTTAACACTTTGATTAAATTTGCGAAGAATTTTATTTAATGAGCTGGAAATTTATTGTTGTTGAGCTTTGAAATAAATAATATTTTCTATACTTTTATAAAACTGAATTGGAACCACTTTACAACATGTATAAATATTTTTTTTTAAAATTGACAGCATTTGTATGTTAAGATCTATATAACGAATGAAAATTTAGGTAATTTTAATGAACCGGAAGTTTATTGTTTCAATGTTGTTTGATATTTTTCTCAAAATAGAAACGTACTATTGATATTATATTTTAATTTTATTTTCACTAAATTTGTAGAAATAAATTAAGGAGAACAATGCGAGTGAAAGTCAGGTGGGGGGGGGGACGCCGACGCATTTTTGGTATCGAGACATGCGCACTTCTGTTGTTACCTGCTCCCCATGCGACTCCAGCATCGCTTGCAAGCCATTAACTGTGAATGGTCAACCATAATAAGGGTCATTCGTCATGCTTTTTTCATACGTCATTTGCTTGTCCTAATTTCTGGTGAATTATATATAGAGAGAGGTTGACCGGGATGGTAAACACGAGGAGGGATATGAGGACGTTCTCGGAAGTAAATGACGGTACCGGCGGGAAGTATTTCGGATATCGCAAAAATGTATACCTCCCCACCATATACTCATGAAGTATTCATGTAGTGAGCGTATTGTTGAGGAGAGTGTATAACTACGTTTTCGTCTCTGAGAACAACGGAGAGCACGTCGCCAAAGTTATTCCAGTGTTGAGAAATAAAGTTTACATCCATGTTGCGAAGCTAGAGAGCAACAGCTTCGACAATGATCTTTCTACAGAAATATGCGACCGATAGAAACAAACAGTCACTTGATGCTGGAATTGGTATATCATTGAATGAGATTTTGTTTCACTGAAATACATGCAAAGCGGTAGCCATGTTCATGAAAAGAAGGAGGAAAAGATCGGGCACAAATAGTAACATGAATAAATCACAACCAATAGAAATAAACTGTTACCTGATGAAGAAATTGGTAAAACAGTCAAACGAAGCATTTTTCCGTGAAATAAATGCGAAAACGGTGGTCATGTTCGCAAAGGAATGGGGGGAAATAATGTGCAAAAACATAGAAATTTTAAAAATAAAAAAATATATTGTTTCCGCTTGGGCTTGAACTCAGGACCTTCCGCGGATGTGATAACCACTACACTGCGAAACACACGTTATTCTGTGAAGTATCAAAGCAAGTGGACGCACGCAGGATTGTTGGTCTCGAGACATTCCCACCTCCCCATTTGCACCACTTTCGCTTGCCAACCATAAATACAGCGATGGTCATTTGTCATGCTTATTTGCACTCGGCTTGTGCTTGGTCTGGTGAATTATATATAAAAGATGGGCATACTGGCTGCACATTTATTTTCAGGTAATTACATTATTGTTAAAATCAATCGTTGGCTATGGTCGAATTAATTCAAGTAAATTTTGTCCTGTATTACAGTGATAGAATTGTAATACGTTAGTAAATATTAAAACTGTTTGACCGGCTCTCACAAAACTCCTGTCAGATACTCTATTCGTAAATGAATTTAAATAGCCGACCAAGTTCACATCGTATCATAATGTTAAAAATGTATTAAATTAGTAATTTTTAGAGTTTGTTCGAACTTTAGCGTCGATATGTCAAAATTTAATGTTGAATTGTATAAAGAAATAAAATAAACATTCCACTTGTCTTATAAAACATTTCTTTGCTTCAAATATTTTGGAAAAAGCTTTCTGATTTATTGACAATATTTTAAATTCGTTTTCAACTAGAACAATTTATTTAAATTTCTTGAAACCAAACAAGAAAAACACGTTGTCGTGACTTTATGGTACCTAAAATCCTCTTTGATCAGCTAAATGAAAACAAACAGAAGCAAAGAGATAACAGATATGACATTTATTTGTGTTATCCGTATATAAGAGCAAGTTACTTTCGTTTGAACATTTTAAGAGGTGATATAAATTTCAAATATTCAACTAATGGTTTTACACTTAATTCTCGATTTGTAATTGTATTGATATTGATGGTGTACTATAGTCATATATAGCCAATGGAGGTAATCCCTTATTTCAGCGCATTTTATAATACAAGTCATCAAAAAAACATTTTTTCAAACTTACTTCATTAATTATTATTATGAAATCTAGTTTAAAATTAAAACATTATTTTTTGGTTGAAATAAAATTACTATTTTACGATTTGTACGAAATAAAAATGTGTATATTTCACTATCTTCTGTGACTAACGGCGCAATTGTTGTTGTTGGATGTCTGCTTTTAAAGACCATTTTCTAAGTTAAAAACCCCTTTAAACTCAATAAAACACACGAAAAACTAATTATAAAGCGTTAATTATTTTTTTAATTTCTGATTTAAGTGTTTAAATTAGTAAAGGTAAGTTATTTTATTTATTTTGTTCTAAAAATTTTTAATGCGCTGAAATAATGGATTACCGCCAATGGGTTCGTATTATCCGTTGCGTAGATTCCTGAAAGCACCGAAGGAAATATTATAAAAATGACATTTCCATATATCCCTACGCCACAAACACTGAAGGATATATGAATGGATAATTCTATGAAAGAATGGATACAGGGATTGATGATTGTGTTTTATATAATAATAACCGAATGGTGATTGAATCAACGACCGATGAATGGGTGAATGGTGATTAAATGTATGCATGAACCATATAACATATCTACAGATGTTTAACCTACCTGACTTAACCCGGGTAGAATCTGCTTAAAGGCCTTGTATTCTTTCGGTCGTAGTATTTTAATGAAATACTCCTCATTATGAGATAGAAATAACGTAGGCACCGTTCTTGCATTCCACCCTGGCGTCGAAATTGAGGTCCTATAAATTTGCTTGATTAAATAAATGTTTATAATAGAATCATGGTTCAATAAAAAGCTTTTGAATTAGCACTTATAAGGCAATATGCTGACACTAGTTGCTATATTAATTTAACTATTTTGATGGTTAATAATCTTATACAATGTGGATGGGTGTTGCGATACTGAGTAAGTTTTTCTTTCTAAGTTGAATTTTCGACCAACGAAAAAGTACGCATTTTATAAGTATTTAACACACAATAGCCGATACATTTTGAAGTGTTGTGCAATTTATTATTATTTTGTGTTTATTTTTAAAGTAACATCTTCATATTTAAACCTACTTCATAACAGCATGAGATATAAGATATTTACCTCATAATTTACGTTTTCGGGTAATGGTGTGCTCCTTCGAATAATATCGCAACTGTTTAGACAGTAAGTCTTGACCTGAAATTTTCTGTTTGAAAAGAAGAAAAAAAAGACTCAAATATCAACTTGTAACAACCTCAAAATACACGTTAACTTGCTTCATTTGATTTTAAAATAATAAACGTATAAAAAATAAGATAATTTGTAGGATATGTGTGCTAAATAACAATCTTATTTATACCAAATTCGTATTTCATAAGCATCTTTTGTCATCAACTGTTATTATCATTTCATTAACAATTGTTAAAGAAATATTCCTAAACCTCTGCAATGTAAAGATAGTTTTCAAGTTATAAAAATATAATGAAATGGACATGATAAATTTGCACGATGACATCTTAGTAACTAGTCACAAGTTTTGAACTGTTGTTTAAAATTAAAATATCGTTTGTTGAACATTAAAAAAAGTAGTATAATGGAATTTCAGAATTTGACCAAAAAATATTCGAGTTGAATCTTTATCTGTTGTTGTGTGTCCATTGTGATCCACAAGGACCATTTTTTAAAACTATTTACATGCTGTTGCAGCTTTATGTGTCCTTTGTTGGCTTCTGAAACCACTTCACAGGTGGACAAGATATGGTGATTATGTCATCAGGTTGGTTACAAGCACGATCTTGTGTGATCTGTTTTCTGTTGTCTGTTTTCTTTACAGGTTGTTGCGCAATTGATAATTATGTTCCGCTCAAGCGAGTCTTGCATGGGCTCAGCTGGTTCAGAGCTTCTGTCTTCTTCGTCATGATGGTGATTCCGTAGTTGTAGCACGAATTGGGAAATGTACCGGCACTCATTTTCAAGTGTGCTTCTGAGTATCGTTGAGGACACGTACAATCATCAGCAAACAGAAGGTCAAAGATGATGTCGGACTTGACTGTGGTTGACATTTTATCTTTTCTCTATAACAATCTAAATGTTGATTTCTCTTTTTTAGTATTTGTTTGGAGGTTGTAGACTCAAAAAGTAATAAACAAAATGATTAAATAAAAGGGATATACAGGATGACAGGACGTCACAAAACAACGAACATGTCGGCAAAAAGCCTTCGTCAGTGAGCAAACAAATAAAAATGAATTAAATTAAATTAAAATTTAGCTGCGATGCTATGTCGAAAAATTCATCAACAATAATGAGGAGGAAGAGAGTATTACAGAGGTTATAAGGAATAAGGAAAGAGTGTACGGGGCGAATCTCAACATTTAAGTGACTAACACCAGGCAGAGTGGGGGTTTCGTATTTTTTGAATAAGTTTATTCTCAAGAACGATTAGGTAGGGTTTGTTAGAGCAGGACAACATATTGGTGACAGACACATCGTTGCCCTTAATAAGATCATATTCATTGAAATAACTGGACACAATGAAAAGGTATTTTCCGACACGTTCATTTCTTTTGGCGTCCTGTAAGACTTACATATACCCTATATAAGTAACATGTTTTTTTCTAAACAGCCTGATTGCTATATCACCCCAATTATAATAAAGAAAATGATACCCTTTTTATAAAATGTTTTCTGACATCCTAAAAAAGAAGGCGCAAGGTCAAATTTTCCTGTCATATCATCTTTCTTTTTTAAAAATATTTTCCTTTAATAAGTCTTACAAATTTAAAGGTTTGTAAGTCTTTTAACGGTCACATAGTTGGTTATAAATGTTAAATAATAATAATAATAATAAATTGATTATTTATATAGCGCTGTATCCCAGTAAGGAACTGGGCTCACAGCGCTTTACATGAAAGAAATAACATACCTATACGTATTAAATTAACTTTCATATCATAACAAACACAAAAATTACAGTACATAATACATAAGCTACGTTAATCATTTACAGGAAATGTTGTTTCATTAATTTTGAAAATAAATTTTGAAAAGATGTGTCTTAAGTGCAGTCTTGAAGGACTTGGTTGTTTGAATACTACGTTTGTGTAATGGTAGAGAATTCCATTGTTTTATTGGAGTAAAAGTTGAGCATATTTCATGTGCCTGTATTTTATATAATGTGTATTTAATTAGGTATAGGAGAATGCTGTAGTGAGAATTCTTATATTTAACATATTGAACATTAAAGAACGTTTAGCTACTACTTATTGATCACATGAAAACCAGGAAAGGAATGTTTAAAATAAATTATATAAGATTGATTTGGAATGATATATTGTCAGATAGGTCAAAAAATTATCACACTCATTGAAGAATAATATATCAATATCATTAAGCACGTTTAAATGTATATTGATAATTGATAACCATAAATTTTATTTAACTTTCCATTATAATTTATACAGGCCGAGACGGGAATGCGTACAATTTAATTATCGATAAATAACCTGGCAGAGATACTTCTATGTTGCTCACCTAAATAGTATCAGAAACAGATATTTGTGTTCTTTTTTATGCATATGCTTAGCAAAGCCAAGTTATTTTCTGTTTTTCATCATTTTGAGTCAATACGTGTGTAATATGAGTGACGAATTTTAATTTACAACGCTGCTTCTTATTCGTAATTAACTCCACCGTAGCCGGTCCCAAGCCCAGACGAGAGAGGAGGAATTTTGTGCGAAGGGCTAGCACCTCTTAGCTACAAAAATATAGCTAAAAAACACGAACAAAGATAAAAATGTAAACTCGGACCTTGGGAAGGATGGGTCTCTTATCAGAGAACAAATGAAGCTGGGTGGCCAAAGCCAACTGGAAACCACCCATCAGACAAACATCATCTCCACTAGGATTTTTTAATTATTTAATCTTCTTTAACATGTATTAGGTACCAAATGAAAGCTGGGTGGTCTCAGGGGCAACCTTAGCTATGGGAACAAACTTCAACCTCTACTCTGACTTTTGGTACGCCAGCAACTCGACTCGGTTTTGTTTGTTTGTTTTTTGTTTTTGTTTTTTTTTGGGGGGGGGGTAACTTCCATTTAATCCTCCTTCAATTAAAAAAAAACAAAAAATAAAAGAGAATGAATCCCTCTACCGCAGTCTTAACGTTAAGTATGAAGCTAAATCCTGCTTTTATATTTGAAACGCCAAGGACTAGTAGCTCTAGTAGCTTGATGACATCTCCAGAAGCGAAATATAAATTTTGAATGATATATTGTAGACCTAAATTTGTATTATTACTTGAATGTTGACGGAAAACTCTATTTTAGAGATATTTGAAAACTTACCTTGGAAGTAGAATGGGTGGATTATTTCCGCGGCCCCAGATCTCGCTCATGGCCTGTGGTAGAATAAAACCTACATTTGTCTGTTTAAAAAAAAATTTAAAAGGATTTTTATTCAATACCAAAAACTTTTCTGCATAAATTTCCAATTAATATGCCCTTTTAAAAAGCTTATAACATTTCTCAAAATCCTGTTTATTTACAATTCCAGCCACCATTTAGCCAAACTTTTAGCATATTCCTTGGTCACCTATTTAACCAAACCATTTGCTCACATGGGCTACTTTTAAAAGATCGGCTTACGCAATTTTTCAACTAGCTCTGGTCAGTTGTTTAACGGTTTCTTAGACCATTTTTTAGACAGCCCATCCACTCATAGCTCGAACATATCATAAAAAGATTTCAAGCTTCTATGAATATTTATTTGCGTAGAATACTTAACACTTAAAAATGTCCTATCAAATTCGAGAACAAACGAGATTAAATGAGCAGAAATTTAAGTGAAGCAAGAAATTTTGAATAAAACAAGTCAAGAAATTCATTCTATGTGCGATATGAAAATGAATATCAAATTTATTTTTTAAACTCATTCAACATAATTTATGACCCTAAGGGAAATGATTAAACGAATTTTACAGAACCCACCAGGCCAAATCTTCCAAACCTACCGAACTATAAGGTATATTTCCTGGTCCTATTCCATTATATGTCAGTGTGTTGTCATCAATATTTCTGTTTCGACCTCCTCTCAACATTTGTGCTGTAGTTGTGATGATATTGTCAACGATTCAAGTATATTCTATATATGACATAGATTTTGATAAAAGATAAATTTATTTAAAGAAATGAGATTCTAAATTCCTAAAAATCGGATAGCTATAAAGATTTATTTTCCATTAAAATTAATATTAACAATACGTTTTTTAACATAAAAATTAATTTATTGATGGCTTTTTAAAAACAAAAGGTTAAAGAAAAGTAACAAATTTAAATTTGGAAAACTCCTAAGTTTTCTTTTTAATAGAAAATTAAGATCCGCCTACATTGTTAACATTTGTAATATATGTATAAAATCCTTCAGGAGGAATAGTCATAAAATTTTTTGCTTTAAATTTAAAACCACAATTTTCCTTTGACCTTCGACCAAAAACACTGAACAACTTTTTAACTTATATTAAATAATAAAAATTAATAAATGATCCCTTTGGTAAATGATACCTTATAATAATATATAACTTGTCGAAGGATACGTTATGGAATGACTAGCAAAATACCCACGCTTTGCAGCAGTATAATAGGATTTCAGTTAGCGTTGAGAACCCGCGAAAACCCTATTCAAAACATCAATTGATTTCCATCTGGATCATGATGGATATTATATATATATTTACCCTCAATTATGTATGAATGGCTAATGGACTTCACCCGGCTTTTTTTAAAATTGAAAATATAGACTTAAAAATCATAAACATTTTGGTTTCCAGATTAACATTAAACAATTTCCACACTATTATTTTCATGCGGACGTTCAAAAAGAGTATGTTTTTTTTGGTGCAGTAATTTGGTGCGCTGCTTTCTAAAGTTAGTTAAAAAATCGTGTGGTGATTAGCACTGTAAAAAACTATTATATAAATACTTTGTTTACTTTTCAGGAATATTTCGTATTTATCAAACAAAGATAGGTTACTTGGAATTTTGACCAAAAAAAAACGTGGGCGCCTTAGGCGCCCTACAACCCCTATTTTAAAATACTTTGTGTACATTTAAGGAAGTTTATATTACGTATTTATCATACAAGGACAAGTTAGTTTGGCTTAATGGGGCCGCCCATAAATGACGTCACGCGATTTTGGCCGATTTTTTACCCCCTCGTCACGCGTCGTCACAAAAAGTTAGAACCCCCCTCTAAAAATACTTCACAAAACTTTGACCCCCTTGTTCGGTGAACAGGGGTAAATAACCTCATCTGGGGTCAAAAGGGAATTATTGGGGGTAATGCTGACTCATTTAGGACATATAACATCTACTACAATCTACTAGATATATTAAAATAAGTCATGTGTACGTGTACGTTTGAAACATATGCCCACTACTGAACCGGTTCCTTCCAGAAAATGCATTTTTAAAATTTGATAACTATGTAGATTTCTTACCTATGTACTATACGAAGACACCTAAATCCACCCTACTTTCATTTATATTGACACGAGTGTCAATAATCTTAATCCACATGACTTGACTGTAACAAGTATCCTTTCTGTGATATTTAAAATTAATGTCTTAAAAACTGAGCTAAAAAAAGTTGTTTTGTGCTCCTCTCAAATTGCGATGTCAAGAATTTGATGCATTCAATAAAGTTAATGAATACTTGACTAATTTTAAATGGGCTCATTTATCTTTATATCTAGAATGGCCAGGGGCGTTTGACCAAAAACCAATCAAACAATTATATCAAAAACTTTTATAATTCTATCAAATAGATCTTTTTAAAGAAAAAGGATATTCCGTGTTGTTTTTAAATAAAATATCTTCACATAATCCTATTCAGATCATTTTTAGACACTTGTCATGCTTGTAAAACTCACCAGTAGCATTAACGACGCTCCCCCAAATCCCCGAGTCACGTGAGCAGGACCGAGAGTCTGGGGGTTGGGGAGGGGGGGGGGTAACGCACATATAAACTTGTATATTTTGAGGTAACGTGCAAAAAAAGTTCGCCGACTCCTGCGGTGAGAGAACCAAACGGAGCTGCGGTTACATCACAATTGCTTTGATGTCAACATCAAACGACGCAATTTCGTACGTTATCGTGTGGGTTCTTAAAATTAAGGATTCTAATTAAATTTAATTTTTCGTGTCTTGATAGCTTACGCCACCAGCGTCTGATGGCCAAACAACTGGCACATTGAGAAGCGCTGATTTTTTATTTTTATTTTTTAAATTTGTAAATTAAAAAAAATAAAAAAATTTAAAAAGTCATTAAATAAATTGTAAGCGACCAAATATTTCAGTGGAAGTTTTATTTAAAATTACCCTTTTGATGTGACGTCACATTTCTTCAACCCCCTCCCCCCCCTCGTCATGCATCGTCACAAAAGTGTGACCCCCCTCCCCCCTAGGCACGTGATGTCATTTATGGACGGCCCCATTTTGAAAATGTGCGATGCCGCAGCACAACCTAGTACTAAATATATTAACTTCACCGTCTTGTCTTTCTGTCTGTCGTGGTCCCACGAAACAAAAAGCAAAAATGACACACTTCCCATGATCCTATCGAGCTGATAATTTAAATATTTTTCCCCTGTTAACATCGCGGGAGGGTACTCAACAACTTCCCCAAGTTTCATGTTCCTACCTACATGGGAAGTTGAATATTTAATGATGAGTTTGTTTTATATAGCTCATATAAAGAAAAAAAACTAAATTTGGGCCCGGGACCCCTAGTGAATGATAATGTTTATATTTTTTCACATGTTACCATCGCGGGAGTGTATTTCCCAACTTCCCAAAGGTTCATGCTTCTACCTACACTGCAAGATGTAGAGATAGTGATGAGTAAGATTTTATAAAAGAAAAAAACTACATTTTTGCCTCCGGCTCCCAGTGCATGTTAATTTAAATATTATTTTCGCCTGTTACCATCGAAGGAGTGTACTCAACAACTTCCCAAAGTTTCATGCTTCTACCTACACGGAAAGTTGTAGAATTAATGTTGATTTAGTTTTATATAGCCCATATCAGACCAAAATTATTTTTAGCCCCCGGCCTAATGAGTACCCAATTGTTGTCGTAAGAGTGTATTCCGCAAGTTTCCAAAGTTTCATGCTTCTACCTACAAGGTATGTTTCAGGATTAGTGATGAGTGTGTGAGTAAATAAGTTAGTGCATTGGTTTATTTTAGTATAGATGTATTAAATAAATGATTCCTGAAATAAATGATTACTGAAATAAATAATACCATAAATAAATGAGACAATAAAAAAGTATACCTTAAAATTGATATAATGAAAAAACACTCATAAGTTAAGTTAACAAGACCTGACCTTAATAGCAGTATGTTCTCTCTTTTCTTTTCATTTATATTTTTTAATGTGTGTGTGTGTGTGTGTGTGTGTGTGTGTGTTCGTGTGTGTTTGTGTGTATGTGTGTATGTGTGTGTGTGTTTACTAGAAAATTGAGAATCAGCCTAAACTTGTTGACATTGGTCATCGGAAAAATATTACATTTTTCCTATTAAAATCTATGTATCAGAAATTATTGTAGGTACAATAAAAGAGTGAATAGAAATTCTATTTAAAATTTGATTTATTAAATATTAATCAATTTTAATAGATTTTAAAAATGACAAAGCACGTATTTTTTTTAAACAACCTCAGAATGTTTTTGTAACATAATTTATTTATTTACGCTACAATTAAGATTCAAATTACCCATTATTTACGAACAAAAAGTGAGGCAGTCGATGGTTCATATGAATTACTTTATCTTATCTGTTAGAGACGCCCCATTTAAAAAAAAAGATTATCGCGTCCTACGCTTATCCATGGTATATGTCTAGTCTTGCATTTTTTTATTAGATTTTAAAACGTTAATACAGTGTTAGTTTTCCTGGTTTCTTCAGGCAACCCATACAACGTTCGAATTTAGGAGTAAGAAAACAAGAATGTGTATGTGTTTGCTGTAACTTACTGAATAAGTAATGTGTTTTTTATCCCTATAAATGTTTATATATACTTATATATATAAACTTATATATATAAATATATATATACATATATTACTTTCTGTCCGGTCATCGATAGCGATTGGTCCCTCAAACTCATACAGCCTATGACTAGCGGAGAAAAATATAAAAAATAATAATTTACATACTGAACACGTTTACGCGGACATTCAAAACAAGTTATTTTTTTTTCAGTATTTCTTCCAAGACTTTAGTTTGAGTGGTACGCGTTGGCATTTACAGTCAAAGGCTTTGTTTTCACGGGTCATTTATTACTAGACGCCCCTCGGCGTAGCATACGCCAAAGAATTGCTCATGGAGAGTGCAAAGAACGTGGAGAAAGAACGGACACAAACTACAACACGAAGAAATCAAAACAACGCGAGTGACCGTTGGTTGGGGGGGGGGACTGCCAACTCATTGTTGGCTTCGAGACAATTGCAGGCGAAATTCGGTACACCCCTAACTTCTATGAAGTCAGCTATAAAACGATAATCAAATTAAAATCGGAGTTACACATTTAATAATCGGTTTACCAAAAAAAATGCAATTATCAACCCTAAATATGTCTAACCCTCGCTAGGCTCGGCAAATCACAGTTTATGTTTAAGGGATGGAAGTATTAAATGGGAGGCGGGTAACAACAACCACAGTGTGCTTGTCTTCGAGTTTGCTCGCTATTTTTTATTTACTTACTGCTTTTTTTTTGTCTGTACTCTCATTCCCAACTATTTTTAGCACTGTCTATAATGAGCAAGTCAGCGGCGTATGCTACGCAGCGGGTCTCTCCAGAGTTCCTTCTTTTCATTCACTCATAGTCGTTTGTCCAAACCAACCCCATCAAGGACAATTGTTGGTCTCGATACATTGGTCGACCCCAGCGATGGTCATTCGTCATGCTCGGTTGCACATACTTGCGTGGTGACTTGCATGGTCCCACGAAGAGAATTATATATATATATATAACCATAATGTATAGTATTTTTAAATCCCTTATATTAACTTTACCGCCGTCTCTGTCTCTCTGTCTTGGACGGGCGGTAAAAAAAAGTAATAAAACAAACCCGTAAAAACAAAGTTTTTGACTATAAATCCCTTATATATGAGACATAACTAACAGTATTGATTATTTTCAAACATTTACAGACTGAATCTGTCTTAACTCAAGTTTGCTTCATAACCCTAGGGGGGAGGGGTGGGTGGGAGGGGGAGAGGGGAAAAGTCTGGTCACCGATTCGCTTGACCGAGCTCAGAGTGACACGTAAAATGTAAACAAAAGCGCTTCGTTGGGTCGCCTCAATGCGTCAGCTCAAAATTTCACGTGGGAAAAAAACAATAACAAACAGTGAATTTAAATTACATACCTCATATAAGGATAAACTAAAAATGCATTAATTTAATTACGGTACGTTCGATCGATCTGAAATTTCGATACGATGCATTGTTAGGTTAGACGGGTCCGTGTGCCAAATTTCAGTTCGATCGGATCATGGGAAGTGGGTCATTTTTGACTTCTGTTTTTCCGCCCGCCCAAGACAGACAGACAGAGAGAGAGAGAGAGAGAGAGAGAGACGCCGGTGAAGTTAATATAAGGGATTTTAAAAAAGACCCAATTTCCGTGGAGCCATCGAGCTGAAATTTGGCACAGAGACCCATGTAACCTAACAATGCATCGTGTCAAAATTTCAGATCAATCGAACGTAATGTAATTAAATTAATGCATTTTAGTTTATCTATATAAACTGTATGTAGCAGTCACTATAGTTTACATTTTACGGGTCACTTGACTTCACGCCAGCCATCGGTAAACACCTCTCGTGTTTTAACCAGGTGGTTTACAACAGGAGTTGAGTTAACGCGTTGACGCCACCGTCCATGACCACACCCCTTCCCCCCTTCCCCCAGTTTTTAAGCCAGGGGAGATAATTTCGGTTTCAGTCTGTAAATGTTTGTCGAGTTTGAACATAATCAATACTTTTAGTTATGTCTCATATATAAGGAATTTATAGTCAAAAACTTATTTTTACAGGGGTTGTTTTATTAAATCCCTTATATTAACTTCACAACCGTCTCATGGGCGGGCGGAAAAACAAAAGTAAAAAATGACCCAGTTCCCGTAAAGCCATCGAGCTGCAATTTTGCACACGGACCCATGTCACCTAACAATGCATCATATCAAAGTTTCAGATCGATCAAACGTACCGTAATTAAATTATTGCATTTTTAATTTATGTATATAAACTATATGTAGCTGTCGATATTGTTTACATCTTACGGGTCACTTGACTTCACGCCAGCCATCGGTGAACACCTCTCGTGTTTTAAACAGGTGGTTTACACCAGGAGTTGAGTTAACGCGTTGACGCCACCCGTCCATGTTCACACCCCCCCCACCTTCCCCCGGTTTTAAAGCCAGGGCAGATAATTTCGGTTTCAGTCTGTAAATGTTTGTCGCGTTTGAACATAATCAATACTTTTAGTTATGTCTCATATATAAGGGATTTATAGTCAAAAACTTTGTTTTTACGGGGTTGTTTTATTACGTGATACACATGTATGGCCGGTCGAGACTGCGGATCTCTCGAAAAACCACGGTTGAGGGGAGGTTTGGTCTCTCAAAAAATCGGGTTGGAGGTGAGGTTAGGTCTCTCGACAAACCGTGGTGAGGGGGGAGCTAGGGTTTCTGTAAATATTTGCGTCGAGAGGGGGGAAAGTTAGGGATTAGTAAGGTAGTGTAGAGCAATGACAGTACTATTAGGAACCAGAAGCTAAATTTTTAGTGTCGTTGGACCGAACTATAGGATGGGGGAAACATTAGGAACTACAGGTAAGCATTAGTAACTAATCATTGGACATGGATAAGGGAGTGAAATACTGAAAATATTATTGCTCACACCAAGTGGGCATTCTCGAATGTCAACCACATACCTTTTGGCAAGCAATATAAGGAGACGACGGTAGGAGACAAGACAGAGCCACCACCACAGGTTTAAGATGACGGACAACGAGAGACCCACCTCACTACAGGGGAATAGACAGGCAGTGAGAGAGAGTCGAATGGAGAGCGAATGTAGTAGCCAGAATTGATGCCTAATAAAGGAGAATAATTGTTAGCATTAAAGACGCTTTTGTTTTAGTATGCGAGATGAAAAGTCAAGTAGCACGAGTGTGCTTTACAATGGTGGTTATTAATAATATTATGATTGTTTGAGCTTTTTATCATAAATTTTTAAAGTGTAACAGACGTGTTTGCATGCGACTTGGTTGACTGAATTCGAATACTGCGTGCTTTACTTATGAGTTAAACTTGGAGTGACTTGTAAAGCAAATGACTTTAAAGTGCTTGTTCCACAGGCAATGGACTTGAGTCTTTTTTGTTGTGATTATTCACAGTTGTTCTGCTGCATAGTGCCAAATGACCTGACTCCATCTGCCACAACTATAGAGCTAAATGTAAATATTGCTAATCAATGGTAGAAGTTTAACCAATCATACCAGATATACAAGATAACAAGCGCACTCGACATTAAAAGACAAAAGGTGCAGAGCATGACACTATACCACATAATAGGCCATGGAGCTGATTAAGTTTTCAATACATTCCAGTGGACTAGGAAAGAATGTGACGATTGCGGCACACAAAGAAGTTAATATTGAGAAAATTAAAACAATTTTTACACCGAGAAAAAATGTAGCAATTGAGAGGCTATTGATTTTCTTAAAGAATGAAAGTTAAGGAGAAAATGTTTATAATTTTTTTTTAATGCAACTAAAAGCAAAGTCAAGCGAATTTAGAAATATTACAGAATCACTGATAAATGGTAGAGTTGCGTCTGGCAAAAAAAAGTCAGAGCTAGATCTGAATGAAGTTGAAAATATATGCAGTGCAGCTGAGACAATGCAAGGGCAACTCAAGCTAATGACTGAATACAATAATGTGCAAGCTGGACAATTGCATCAGGGAATTCAACTACACGCGTGAAAACAAGTAAACACATGTCAAGATCTAATTTTCAAATATCAAATGTAACTAAGAAAATGGCCCGCTTATGGTCAATCATAATTTAACTGTTGAAAACAGAACAATTTTTCTTCTGTATGCAGATATATTCTTGTATAAGCTGTCAACCGTCAACCTAAGATAACGTTAACCGTGGTAACGTAAGACTTATTGTATGCAGCGTTTCCTCGCAAAAAATGAATTAGCAATGCGTGGAAAACAGGTTTCACGCTTCAGCAGATACAAATAGCTTCAACTCTAGACACTTAAGCACAGGTGAACATACTACCGTACAGGTTGTTTTGTCAACTTCAATGCCTTAAGAAATCAATAGCTAGGCTTATAAATAGAATGTTGAAACGTTGCCTGATGTAGACAAAACATTAATCAAATGCTTAGTAAAAGAAAGAAAACATAGATAATTGAATTTCAGACAGTCAAAAACTCTAAGCCAATCCTTGGTCTGCCAGGTTATCAGCAGCTGAATAAAAATTGAATCTGTAATATGCAATGAGCATTAAAGTTCCCAGCAAAGGATCAAAAGATGAAATATTGCAACAATTCCAAAAATAATCTCCAGATGTCCTCATTTTCTGCCTGGAAGCAAAGTATATATACAGAAACAAAAACCTAGAAGCTCCTGGAAGCCATTGATAGTTGTATTAGCAGCCCTACACCAAGGCTATACATCGTTATGATGAAAGATGGTTTGACTTACCGTCGAAACAACATGTTGAGAAATTCATTTATTTGGAGAAGAAGTGGTTGCAGATGTTTTTGAACTGGAAACACCTGAATCAGAGCAAGAGGTACACGCTACCAATCTCAGGCACAAATGGTTCATTACAAAGAGTTGCAACACCAACAAAAATGACAAAAGACGGGAGGAAGTATAGAAATGTACCTCTAATTTGAATGTGTTTCTTCAATTCACTTCTTACAGGTGGTTCTCAATTTGGAAATGATGAAGGGAATTAAATTTATGAATTTTTCGCTTAATGTCCACTTGGATAAAAATATATATTATAAAAAATTATTTTAATTAATTTTTTTTTGTGTGGTAAAGTCGACTAATTGGTTGTTTATCTTTGTTTTAGGTTTCTCCTAAATTTTAAACAAATTTTAAGATATGGTGAACACACAAAACTTTTTTTTAAAGTCAACTTTAACAACTTACGTTTATCGCGAGTCCATAACTATTCGCCCTAAGAGATGATCCAAACACAAGTAATTATTGTAAGTAAACTACACGTTTCGTTATCATTCAAACGGAATTAAACGTTAACACTTTAAAGAGAAATAACTTTTCTAAGCTGTCGGAAACATTCGTCACAAATGTGTCTGTCTCAAAAATACTAGATTGATATATTCACGTCACATGACATGGAAATGCAACACATCTAAACCTATTCATCAATAATATATATATATATATATATATATTAAAAAGTCATTGGTGCGTGACTTTAGAGCCAAAGTCTTTCTGATCAGTATAATGAAAAATGAATATGCCTTCCTTTCCATTAGCATTTTAAAAAAAATATATTTTAAAACAAGTATCAAAGGAATTTGGTGTCAACAGGGAAGGAGAAGCCAAAACAAATTCATGTGACGGGGACATAAAAAAATAACATTTAGTTTTCTCCTCATAGAATCAACACGTAAATGTGTGTATAGTTTATATAAGTGTCATAAATACTATTTAAGGAGAATGCATCTTTGAAGTGATATCAATTGTTGTATCTCTACAAAATACAAATCATGGCAACCCTTTTTTAAGGCGGGGGGGCGGGTGGGGCGAGCAACTCCAGTCTTACTGAAATACCTTTGAAAAGGGTGAGAACGTTAAGTGCTGAGATCAACCATCAACCAAATTATTTCTAGTCTTATTTCAAACCGGCGTATATATTTATATATTATAGTGCATACGAATTAAAGACGTTTGAAAAATAATTGTGAGAAACACTGTAATTTTGCTAAGGTAAAAGCCGACCACTCTGATAGAGACCAGCTAGACCGGTTTTTCAAAATGTTCTAAATACGTTGACACCCTGACGTACAGGTGTGGAGCATTTATAAATGGGAAATTGCCCAGTGCAAAAAACAAAATTAAACAACCCAGTAAAAACAAAGTTTTTGACTATAAATCCCTTATATATGAGACACAACTTAAAGTATTGATTATGTTCAAACGCGACAAATATTTACAGACTGAAACTGACTGATCTCCCCTTTGCTGTAAAACGAGGCCAAGGGGTGTGGTCAAGGAGGGCTGGACTGAACTCAGCGTGACAAGTGAATGTAAACAAATTAGGCCACTACATATAGTTATATCGAGATAAACTAAAAATGCATTAATTTAATTATGGTACATTCGATCGATCTGAAATTTTGATACGATGAATTGTTATGTGACACGAGTCTATGTGCAAATTTCAGCTCAATGGCATCACGGGAAACGTGTCATTTTTTAGGTGTGTTTTTCCGCCCGCTCGTGAACAACATAGATCACGACTGATAGAGATCATGACATACAAGACCGTGAAGTTAATATAAGTGATTTAAAAATGACGTTGTCTTTGTTGCCTCTTCTCACACATCTACAAATACTACAGTTGCTCTATTTTTCTCGAATGAGTTGCATATGTACGTAATAGTTGTGTTCCTGCAACATATCATGACCTAAATTAACCAATGCACAGTGTTGTCTTATCGGATACTCCGTAATAATTCCGACTCACTAAATAGCATATTCAAGTAGTTCAAAAGAAAAATTGATAATTTTAACTACCACATCAATCTATTGATATCTCGATATTTTAAACACTTTGTAGGTAACAAACTGGGAATGATATCTTGACGGAAAAATCACGGATAGAAGTAAGTCTTTTTGGGTGAAATGAATTAATGTTCATTAGTGTTCAACTTTGTGTTGGTTTGTTTTTGAGGAGAAAAAGGAAGAAAAGAAGAAGAACATCGTTATGATTATAACTGAAGACCTCAAGGAAATAAACAGCGATGTGATATTTTAGAAACTATTTAGACGGTAAAAACTAGAATTTTCTGAATGTAGTCTTATGTGCAAATTCCATCTATGACCCTATGAAAAATTCAAATATCTTGTTCACAAATTATAACTCTGTAAGGTTTTGAACTTAAAAACTGGAATATTTCAAAACTACAAAAATGACACGCAGCTTTTTCTTCCCCACAGGTCCTTAGCGGCAACATTAAAAAATTATAATTATTGTAAGTACTAATTTTCTAGAGTTTTTAAATCTAATCAGCAGGCGTAGGGTGGAGTTTTTCCATCCAGGCAATGTTCCAAGTTTGTAACCTCCCCTCCATAAAAAATGCTACAATAAATTAAACATGTATTTTATTTTTAATTAATAATGAGAACATTTGGAGAGCTCTCCTTTCTTGATTTATAATTTAAATTCTTTTTATTTCCTTTGGCCAAAATACTTCATGGAAATGTAAATATTTTTTTTTCCATTAGTTTTCTGCTCATAGCCAAAACAAGTATTGTATGTGTGCAAATTTTTAACAAAATTAATGTTTTAACTCAAATTTAGAGGAGTATTTCTATAAGCAATTGTAAGGAATAATGGAGGCAGTATTACATTAGCAAGGTAATTTTTTGTGAACCTTTTATCATTAAAATTGCAATGAACTCATTTTGAATTTGACGCAACATTGCATTTGACCTTATTTTCATTTGTATTTGGTACGGCCAACGCCCGAAATCAGCCACTTCACTAAATGTCCGGACAATTCGCAAAGTGACCAATGTTGCTTTAAATTGGCTGGCCAAAGCCCGTAATTCGGCTTCGGCAGGCCAGTTCATGAAATGGCGCGGGTCGATTGGCCAAAGTTAAAAGTACGAAATCATAAGCAGATTGAAGGTTGACTAGCATAATATAATACTGCATTGATTGTTAATAACAAATGATGACAATCATTTTTTTAAAATGAAACTTACAAAGTACAGAAAATATTTCTTTCTGTTATCGCTTATTACAACAGTATGGACCTCTATTCCATTTTGAATTACACAACTCTTTGTTATTCATACATCCGCAGCGATTTTTTGCGCACTAAATACTGTAATTGCATCGAGTGTAGCCATTGGCCACCAGTGAGTGATTCATGAGACCCAATGGTTCGTACTGATTTTCCTTCTGTGCCCATGCATTTTAGCGGGAGCAGTTTCTCATGTACAATGGAAAACTCGCTACTGTAATAAGTTTGTTTGAGAAAACCATGTTTTTTCATAGCTTATAGAAGCCATCCTAAACGTCCATTACAACTGCAAGAACGCTTCTTCTTGGATCACCGTTAAGTATGTCAACGTGTGGTATACGAACACGGACGTTATCTCCAACTTCCATTGGTTGGAATTTAGCATCTTCGTGGCTTGACCTTGCAAACTATCGTGAGCAGCTGACCTCTTCTTCCTTATATTTTATTATTATGACATAGCCTGCAAGTTATTTTACCTCCGTACTCTTCGTCTGCTTCATTGCTGATTCTACAAATGGCATGCACATCTTTGCCACAGGGATTAAATTTTGGGCTGAGCTAAATTCTTTTTCACATACCGAACAGTCATTTTTTTATCGTGGTTACAGTCAGGCAACCGCTATGATCTTTCCAATGTGTCCAATGCCACCACGGCAGAATCTTCATTTCTGGGTGCAGTCATTGCATTTAACACATCCTCCATTTATTGTTCAGCGTTTTATGGTCTTCCTCCGTAACTTAATTATCAATAAGCAGAATCGAGGTGCTCAACTAAACGTTTGCTTTTCAGCCAAACATGGCCTAAAATGGCGATTGCTAAATGCCTTGGTAAAAATAATGGTTTTTTCATGTATTGAATAAATCAGATACTCTCAGCCCCAATGTTTGACTTATTTGTTTGCACCCATATCATCATTTTAGTCTGACCAACTTGGGTGGAATGTTAGACGGACTTTTGGCTTTGGCTCTGACTCGGTTCACCGGTTCACTGTGCACCAGTTTCAGATCAGGCCACATTCTTTAGTTCATTTACAACTAGGTTCGCAAATTATTTCACATCATCTCATTGAAGCACGCCTGGTGCCCATATAGTCGTGAAAACATTAAGTAGCTTGTATGCAAATTTATTTTGCTATTTCGCTTTTCACAGGTCACTATAATACATACTTAAAATGATCCTGTGTAAGAATAATAAGAACTAGTCATAATGACAAACGAACATAATCGTCACTGAGTGGAACCATCCTTGCTACCTGTGCACGCTATCATACCAGATGGGACAGATATGCCTGTTACCGGGCAGTCTGCCACTACGACATCGGGATTTCGCCAAGGATACCCGACCCCTTCGCAAATTGGCCGGACAAAGTATGATATAAAATTTTAATAGTTAAATACATCTGGCTTTGCCCAGACTTGTCAGCCAAAATGTGAATTCAAGAACTGGCCGCACTTCGGGAATTGGCCGTAACATATATAATGATCTTGGAGAGCTGGACGGTACTTTGCAAACTGATCCGTATGTTCTAATTGTTATCTGTAAATACACTAAAATTGTCATTTCTGACACCATGAAGAAGACATTATTTTTTCCAGAAATGTCATAATATTCTTTTGCCCCAAAAAATGTTTAGTTTTCTTTCCATACTATTTTATCTTGTGTCAAGTCTCGTTTCTAATTCCTTCAATTTTTAAAACGTTTGCCAATTTTAAGCACTTAATCATGCTATTTATTAAATATTTCATAAGAGCAACCAATTGATTTATTTTGTGCGCTTATGCTGCACAACAAACCACATTGGATTCATTGTCATAAAGTTTTAGCTGGAGATAAACTATGTTTTTTCATAAGACTTTTTTCCATTAATTTAAATATACGAAAGTCATTCTCCCGTTAGCCGTCTCATATTGCCTTGTTATGTCACGTCCGTGTCTGCTTTGGTAAAATTTTATAATATATGCACTTATTGCAAATTTTCATCTTTACTTTCGAGCAATTTATTTATATCATCTGTAACTTGTTGAAATTTGATAGGTCATTAATGGATTTGTTTTTAGGAACAGTAATGTTCGTCTCCTCAACAGAAGCGGCAGACAAACTTGAAGAATCAATTACAGGTACCAACTTATCAGTGCCACCCTCCCTTACTACTTGCTTTCCATCTCAGTAGAATTATTAATAGAAGCATTGAGATCCAATTAGGTGTTTGAAGTTTTGGTAGTTAGAAGTTTCACACATTTTATTATGTTTCCATAACTTCTTTTATTATAGTCATCTTTGGCTTTACTTTGATAAAGAGCTCAACATTTCTCTAACCTAATAATCGAAGTCTGTATAAGTTGCACAAATGTAGTGTAGGAGGCACTGGTTCAACATAATACTTTTAATTCAAACTTTATGTACATTAATTTAAATCATAACGCCCTCAAATAGAAACACACTCCAGTCGGCCATATCTGTCTCCCTCACGTGACTTCCTTTCTTCTTCTTGTCATGTGACCACAACCAACTAACTTCTGACCTCCCTCTCACGTGACATGTAGAAGTTAAATTTGTTGAGAAGTTTCTGGTATACAAACCATATTGTTGATAGTCCTACAAATGACATCGATACAAAATTGCTTTGACAACTAAAAATAATCCGACCGGCTTCCTACAAACAAACCAATAACACATTTAAAATTTCATTCAAAATATCCCCGCTTCTGGAAAAGCAAAAATAATTTACGTAGCATATTCCACACACAGAAAGAAAACCATTCTTAAACAAATATTAGGATAAGACAAGAATGCAGCATTTGCAATTTTAAATAAATTCATTTTTACTGTAATATATCAAAATGGTTCCTCGCTCTCTTCACCACATTCAATATAAAAAATAAGTAAATAACCAAAGTGTATATATATTTTTTAATGACATGTTACAAAATTGGATGCATCGAATCTGAAACAACTAATTACCTTATGAACAAGTTCACTTTTCAGTCGCAAGGGTTTAAAAACACAAAAATAATTATAAGTCGTAAAGGAAGTCACAAGGTATTGTCACATTGTCTTTAATTTCATGAAACACAATATTCGAACCGGCAGTCAAAGCTTAAACACTTCTTAAATGTCTTTATTAAAAAGAAATATTTAAATCCACTCATTAATTCTCACTCAGCCGACGGACGTAAGAATTCACTAGATAAAACCAACTTAGCTAATTTCATTTCAAATTTTCTTAAAGTTAAACATCAATTGTCAAAGGTACTACTAATTAGTAAACAGAATTTCGAATAAATAAAAAAAAGAAAGGAAATTGCAAGGGACGTTAGTGACATATTGCATTATTAAGAACTATGCAACAGTATAACAACATAGCTTATATTGTGTATTTGCAAATTATCTTATAACATGTTCAAATCAATCGCGATAATAAATAGTATACAAACTAAAATACAAGAAACAATTCTATAAAATGAGAACAGTTACAAATTTTGATTTGTTATTAGTAAATATAAATACGGGCGTGAAATATGTACATATTTTGGTAATATTTTAGTTTAAAAAAATATTTTAAAAATATTTTTAATTAAGTAAAATTAAACAATTGGGTTCCGTGAAGTCCCATGAAGAGCGTAGGCTCGGGCCTGCTGACTTTCTTCCACATGTAGGATATTGTGCAGTAATGTACAACGCTAACTTTGTGTCCGGAAATATACAAGTCTAAAGTATACATCGAGATCTATTTCAACTTTTGAGGAAATTGTCATAAACGTCAAAAGACGCATTTAGCAGCAAGATATTAACTAATCCAGTGCGCAGTGTGTGTGCAGTTTGTACTTTCGAAGTGTCCACTTCATGAACAATATAAAATGAATTTTACTTTTCTTGATTGCCGGTATATACATGGACAAATTTTCACTTTTTAGGCACTTCTGTACACGTTTTTAAAAAAAGATATGTATAGAAAATAATAGGTGCATGTCAATTTCGCACGTTTCGTTATTTAGAAAATGTTTAAGTAGAAATTGGAATAGTCAATTTACAAAAAACCGTAAAAAAAAACAAGTTTTTGACTATAAATTCTTTATATATGAGACATAACTAAAATTATGTTCAATATAATACGCACCACTTGATAGACTAGCATAAACATTTACAGCTACAAAGAGATACATAGAGATAATTTTTAAAAATCATTTTTTAAAATTAAAGTACTTTCGATTCATGTGAAATTTTTATAGATCATTTTTATGGTCACCACGAGTCTGCCTGCAAAATTTCAGCTCGATTGGATAGCGGAAAGTGGATTAAAATCGATCCAAATTTTTCGCGACAATCAGACAAGCAGATGCTACGAATAAATATAAACGATTTAGAAACATAATAGTTGTGTATATATTACAACCCTTATTTAGATGATTGCTATATAAAATTGAATTTTTAAAAAAAATATTAAATAATTTTAAACCTTAATCTTTTTAACACATTGCCCTGTCATATCAACTAAAAATTATAACTTATAACTTGTAATTAAGACTTTGTAATCTAGAAACTTTTTGTCTAGTAATGTGTTTGAGAGAATTTTTTTAAAATAAATTTATTTATTTATGTATTTATTTATTTTTTTCGAATAGAAGAAAGTCCTTGCTCACTTACACGTATGTTACCTAATATAATGTAAAAATGGAAAAAAATATATTTCATTCCCGGCAAATACATTTTAATAACATATCGTTAAAAAAATATTTTTTAAAATTAAGTTAAAAAAACACACATTATTTATTTTGCTATTTGTTTTTTACTCAATCCATTGATTCATTGAAATATTGAAGTGGGTGGATATTTAAAAGCTAATGAAGAGTTTTATACGAAACCCATTTCATAACATGGCTTTATAAATGCGAATTTTTGTGATTTTGGTGAAACGATGACATAAATCTGTGGTGTTGAAATATGGGGAAGGCTGAATAAATCAATAATAAAGTTTACAAGAGATGGCGGCAAAACAAAAATTAGGTTGAGAGTAGGGGTGGTTGTAGGTAGCACTAACTGTGGTCCTTTTAAAATATACTCGTTTTTTCTGGTGTGAACTTTATTTCAAGTATTTGAAGTAATTTAATTTATTTTCATAAAGTATTGGGATTGCTTTGCGGTTGTTGTTGTTGTTTTTTAAATGTATTTTACAGCGGGTTAAAAAGTGTACCAAAGTCCGACCCCGGAGGAGGAATTAAATTAAATGGGGTTTTTTCTGCTTGATGGTTACATAAAATAGATATTATAACTTCTAAAACTGTTGCCAGCATATTTTTTGGTCAAGTTTATTATATATGTAATTATATATGTATATTATTATATATATTATATATATAAACATATTAGATATGCTATGAAAAATCGAAACGTTTCAACTTTTTCCCATTAAAATTAAAAATGACTTGAGATTGTAATATATTCTGTGAATTATTAATTTTGTGGGACTTTGAATGCCTTTTAAAAAGTGAGCTCAATTTTTGTATTTGGTACCGTGAGGTTGTTTTTTAAATGATAAATATTAGCAGATTTTTAGTAAACATAATAAAGTTCATGTTCATGAAAGGGAATTCAAGGTCTTGAAGTTTTCAAAAGAAACATTAAGATCATTCTGAAAAAAAGTTATTGAAATCGTATTAATATTTAAAACTGGAAATTAACACTTGTAAAAACGTTAAGAATGTTTTTATTTTCTATAATTTGTATACATATCTGAGAAAAATTTACATAACTCATTACTGTAAGACGTTTTAAAAATAATGATTTTACATTTCAGATGTACCTCAAAACAAATTAGACATATTTGGGTAAGAAATATAAAAACAAAAAATACAATTTCTGTGCGGTTTCAGTAAAAAAAATATATATTTAGTTACTTTCTTTAAAGCAGTACACATTTATTAAAAACAAATTTTATCTTGGCCTTATCCAATGAAGTTCTTTCACATTTCGTAAACTATGCAGTTTCAAATAAATTTTCCACACTTAAAAAAATAAAAAATAAACAAATGGTGTCATCAAACAGTAAATGAAAGCTTTATTAAGTACATTATCTAACCTTGTATTGTAATTAAAAGCTTCATCGCAGTCCTATTCTATATGATTCCCTGACTTATCAAATGAATTTCTTAAACTAGAAGTTAAAGTTAATATAAATCAAACACCATTATTTATCCCATGAATTCATTAATATAGTAGAACCTACGGTTAGATCCCATGAATTCCTAAACATTGTTGTGTGTGTGTGTGGCCCATAACCTATTGGTCGTGGGGGATTCTAATATTACTATTGGTACTTTCTCGGGGCTTGGTAGACTTTGGCGGCGCCCATCTCCTCTCCAGGTAAGCGATTGACATTCATCAACATTTTTATTGTGGCTTTAACGTGGGCTGGATCCCACGCCCCACAGCTTGTGAGGCGAGCGCACTATTGACTTCGCTATCCAGCCGCCACATACAGTTAGGTCTAGACAAAACTCCCGTTACTTACTCCATAAGTTCATTAAACGAAGGCATGCGGTTAGGTCTAAACCCAATATCACTGACTTGTCCAATGAATTCCTTCAACTAGAACTTACCATTAGATTTAAACCAAACATCCGAGACATTTCTCATGAATCTGTCATGAAACGTTCTCGGTGACTGAACAGGGGCATTCCTCTATGTTTGAAAAAATACATATTTTTAAAAAAATAGAAATTCATACTTTTTACACGAACAACTATTATATTGATTAACTTTTGTTTAAGATGATTATATTACAGCATAATTGAAAGGGTAAAAATAATCAATTATCATAATTTGTAATGTTGTGTGGATGGCAAACTTTGCAAATAACTAGTAATAATTTTTTCTTCAAAGGCATTTCTTAAGACTTATTGTTGCAAAAAGAGACGTTAAAGGGGAAATGAAGAAAATATTTTAAGAAATACATTACCTAATGGTATCAACAATTAATTTTTTTTTAAGTTCCATATCATAATTTAAATAAGTGCATTTTGTATTCTAGTAACTAAACAAAATATATACAACTAGATGACCCGCGGCGTAGCATACGCCGCTAATGATTTAGTGACGGGTGAAGACTTCCTGAAAGACACAGTTGTCAAAATGGGGTGGGTTTGGGCAAACGCCTGTGAGTGAATGAAAAGAAGGAACTCTGGAGAGACCCGCGGCGTATCACCCGTAAAAAATGATGGAAGTGTTCAGCTGAAATCTATTTATTTTGAAAAAATGCACTTTTTTTAGGGCGCCTACGGCGCCCACCTTTTTCAAAATCCCAACTAACGTGTCCTTGTTTGATCAATACGAAATATTAAACTTTCTGAAATGTACACAAAGTATTTTATAACTTTTTACATTGTTCCCTTTTTACAAATTAAAATATCAGCGAAAACAATGACGTCATATAATTTTTTTTTACAGCGCATATTTAATTTGCACACCTTTTGATGCATTGGTAAAGTAATTTGGTGCGCTGCTTTCTAAAATTAGTATCTGTTGAACATACTTGCAGCTTGACTCGCAGGTCCGACCACGAAGAGAATTATATATATAGATTTACTATATAAAAACCCAGGTCACTCTCTAACGCTTAAGGACACAATCAGCAAATTTTTTTTTAAAATTGAAAATATAGACGTAAAATCATAGTCATTTTTGTTTTGAGATTAACAGAGCCTGTGGTGTTTCTCGTCGTAAAATATTATATGAAGTCATTGTTTGAGCTTATATTTTAATTTTGGAAAAGGGAACGATGTAAAAAGAGCCGTTAATAGTTTGGCTGAAATTAACGCTAAGGGACATGTTCTAATGAACTAAAATTTAATCAATCATGCTTATTATTGAACTCATTCACATACCATTTTTTGGTTGTCGTACACACTGATTCGAACGCATGCAATAACATTCACGTAAGTTACTTGGACTTTTGAAAAAAGTGGGCGCCGTGGGCGCCTCAGAACATCTAGTTGTATATAGGTATATATATATATATATATATATATATATTATATATATATATATATATATATATATATATATATATATATATATATATATATATATATATTAGGGCTACGGAAATTAACGATTAATTTCTCGATTAATCGTTAAAAAATTTAACGATTAAATTATTTTTAACGATTAATCGACCAATCACTTACAAATTATTGGAAGTAAAAAATTAATTTTAAAAAAAATTATAAAATAGCGGTGGATAAATAATAAATATCCTGAAGATTACGCGAACATTTTGGTTTTAAACTTTTGACTGATGGGACTGTTCAAAATGTTGATAAAGTTTCCCTGCTATGGTTCAAACACTTCGCCAACTTATCAAACCAAAAGAAAAGCTTATTAAGCTAATGACAGTAATGGTGTCTTACTCAGACTCAGAGACAGAAAATGTTGACAGCTCTTCTGATGAATACTGCGTTACAAAATGGAGATGAAAGTTCCTGAATCCATTAACCCTCTACAACGGTGGAAACTTAATTAATGAACACCGTTATCCGATAATGTCATTCCGTGCCAAGACCGTTTTGTGCATACCAGTTACCTCAGTTCCATGAGAATGATTGTTCAGCTCGGCTGGTTATATTGTCAATTCGACCCGCTCATCACTTAAAACAAATAATGTCAACACTCTTGTCTTTTTGCGTAGTTGGTTAAAAGATGACATATGAAGGAGAAATTCCAGTATTATTTAGATTTTCAATATGAACGTTTAATAAGTGTTTCTTATGACATCATACATTTTAATTTTCGACTGTAGTCGAAATTAACGATTAATTAATCGTTAATTTTTCAAAAGTTAACGATTTAATTTAAATTAATCGTTAACAGCCCTAATATATATATATATATATATATATATATATATATATATATATATATATATATATATATATATATATATATATATATATATATATATATATAAGTGTGTGCGCCTGTGTATATAGGTGTGTGTGTATGCGTTTATTTAATTGTTAATTGAATATATCAAAATCAGTTTACCCCGCCTGGTAGGATAGACTTGAAAAAACGTTCCATCTTTCTTCCCAACGTGTAAGGTTGTAAAATATGGATGATACCTATGTATAGTAATATATTTTTTTCCAATAAGGTCCTAGCTGGAACCCCACGGGATCTGTGTCTAAAGGGAATAAAGAATTGCACAAATTTAAAAGATAAAAAATATTTAAATTGCAATTAATTTTTTTCTAAATATTGCTTTTATTCGCATATGTTAGTTATGCTTTTAGAAATGCATTCTGATTTTTTAAAATAAATTTTAATTTACATATTTTTAATTCTTAGCATATCTATCGGCAAAATAGAAAGCAACTACCAGCTTAATGAAGTGAGATACTGACAATTTTAAGCGTTGCTCAATTTATTCTCTACAGCGGTCTTTGATCAGACTTGGGCCAAGATCCTGAACACTATTCATTGGTTGAGTTTGACATTGCCCTTGTCATTTTGAATCATCATATTATTACAAATATGTTGCTGAAAATAAATTTAATTTTTTCTTCCGTGGTAGGATGAATTACGTCTCATACTGGGATTATTCAGTTACGTATTAGGATGTATAGCATCATGAGTTATCATGTATGATATCTCGTGTTAGGATTTAAAAAGTAACATGGTAGGATGCAAACCATGACAATTTTATTAAGCAAAATAGCTTTGGAATAGCATAACAGTAAATATCTTCCTCTAAATCGTTTTTCTCCTAACATACGTCAATAATACTTCTTCAAATAAATTCTTATGTCCTCGTACTTAGATTAGGAGGTTGAATCTGCGCCTAGTCCAAACGCATCAAATCCACCTTAAATATAATCAATCAATTTCGCTTCTTTATTGTTACATTTCTTATGAAAAACGTTGTGCCATTACATCTGATACATTAGGATTACATCAAGCTGTAGGGAGACTCACGCAAGCAATCCAAGTGACTGGGGTGGTTTGATATGTCCCCTTATTTCATTAATATGAACTCTCAGTCGGTCGCTTCCAGTTTTGTTTTCGACCCTATGAACGGCAATAAATAAACTGTAGTTGGTGAGTCCTAGGTTCTGTAAATGCTGAAAATGTGAAGCAAAATGATTGGAAAATACTTAGGGTATTAAAGCGATTAATTTACATTTGGATGTTAACAGCATTTTTGGTACTTGAAAGAAAATCGTATTATTTGTTTTAGTTATTGTTGTTGCATTTGTGATTTTCTTCATTCTTGTTGTTTTTGTTTGTTTGTTTGTTTTTTTAAAAAAAGGATCAGCTTCAAAACAGTAATAGATACATATAAAGGCATGGTGAAGCTGTACAAAACCTGAAAAGGAACAATCAGATAACAAGTTTCTAGATCTTGATGGTTCAGCTAAAAAAAATCAGTTTCTTGAATTACACATTTCAATAAATTTATTCGAATGTGTCTGAGTGAAAAACAAACATTTGAATTAACGCAGCAAAACATCTGCATACTTAGTGCTAGATGCAATGTTGCATCCACTGAAATAGAAGCTATTTAAACCCGTTTAACGAATGCATTTCTTCATATCATACTGTCTCTAAAAGTATTGTGCAATAATACATAGTCTAACAATATATTTATACAACACTATTTGTTGGGTAAGATAAACCTACCATGCAATCCAGTTCTAATAACTCACGCAACCTGAAAACATATGCATCGTCAGTAATAAGTCCTGTTGGACATATGTTCAAAAATTGTTGATCCTTAAGAACGCTTGCAGCATTTTTTCTTTTGGTCGCCCCCTTCAAATCATATCTTGTGTCAATTAAGAGATCGTTGGGAAGTAAGTTATTCATGACCATGAATCGAATAGTTTTGCCACTTCCCTGGAATACAGAAAAGACCATTTCACTAAACGAGATGATTGACAAATTGAGAATAGAAGGACTTGACCTAATTACATTAGGAAATGGGGAAAAGCAGAGGCAAACTACTCTTAATTGAAGTGAACACAATAGAATCATCCCGTAGAAATTGATATTTTTCTCTTACAATATTTTCAACAGAAAGATACTTTTAAAGAGAAATTGTCACTGTCATTAATATTTAATTTTTATCATTGATGTTCTAGAGCAGAGGTCTCCAAACTTTTCTGCCGGAGGGCCGCAATAACTGTCAAACAGCAGTTTGTGGGCCGACTACAAACAGTTTTGTGGTAAAATACACGTAAAAATAGTATCTTTTTTGGAGATTTAAAGGTCTCCAGGGGTCGGATGAGAAAGCCTCGCGGGCCGCATCTGGCCCGCGGGCCGTAGTTTGGAGACCCCTGTTCTAGAGCAATTGTGGCCAAATCGTGACTCTCGAGGCACATGCGACTCTTTTGTTTTCACACTACGGCTCACGAAAATTTTTAAAACATCACAAGGATAACTGCCAGATTTCCAAGCCATGTTTATTGACCCATAGTACTTCAATTCGGCTCTCAAAAATGTTTTTATTATTTTTAAAATGGCTCTCAGATTCTACAGGTATGGCCACTCCTGATCTAGAGATTAAGGTAACGTCTGAGATAAAACTACTAGCTAAGACTTGCCAGTTATAATAAAAGGAATTAATGAACCAAACACATATATCACAATTTAACGAGTTATTTAAGGGTTACAAAATAATCACATACGGTGTGCCATAAATATCCAGTAAGTCATGAGCAATTAATCTGAAGCTACACTTTGGTTTATTTCTTATTATACATTAGGTAAATACAAAAAGACTATTTGTAACTATATAAATATGATGTTAAAAATACTTAAAATTGTTTATCACTATAACGTTTTCTAAATTTTGGCCAAATGTGATAATCAACTCTTCATATTTAGAGATCAAATACTAATAACAAATAATAAAATAAAACATGCTGCTTAAGGAGAACATAATGAGAAGTCTCTAAACGTCCTACAGGACAGTCAAGGGTACAGCGTTTATGATACGTTGCAGCGCTCAACAAAGTTCAAGAGACTATTAGCGATATGTAGGAAATGAAAATGCTTGTAAATAAGCAACATGTTTAGGAAATACTTTTTTTTAGAGTTTTGTAGGCGATAGAAAATTTGAAATTTTAAAAAATTAAGTAGGAAATAGAAATAGTATGTAAGTAGACAGCATCATCCGGAAATAAAATAAATTACTAGCCGAATGTAGCAGGTAGAAATGGCTGAAGTCAACAAAATAATTAAAAAATAAAAATGGTTGTTAGTAAACAGCATCATTTGAAAATAGCATGAATAGCATTATATAGAGGGGGAAAATGTTTTAAGTTAACAGAATTACAACAAAACAGAAGTTTTGTTAATAAAACAGTATCATTGGGTAATAGAAATGTTTACAAGCAAACAGCATTATTGGAAAATAACATTATTAGCAGTATGTAGGCAAAAGAAACGGTTGTTGGTAAACATCTCCGTAAGGAAATAAAGATGGTTATAAGTGAATGTCATCATTAGGAAATTATTAGCATTATGTTGGGTATAAACAACATTATTAACAATTTATAGGCAGTAGAAAAATGTGTGAGTAAACATCTTCAGGAACCACCATTATCAGCAGTGTGTAGATAATGATCAGATTTATAAATTAATAATTTTATAAGTAATCTTTATGGTATTTACTGTATAAATAGTTGATCAAATAATATCATCTCTCTTTATTTAAAAAAAATTAAAAGCATTATATACCTGGTAACTGTATAGGCCAAAAAATCTTGGAAGAAGTGTTTCTGGGTGATCTGTAAGAAACTAAATGAACAAAGCCTTTGTGAATTTGATTAGGAGAGAAGCAATGCTCTGTTACATACAGACTTCTATACTTTACGAGAGAAATATTTTTGATGACCTATGTCATTTTTTTGCAGGGAGTACGAAGATTTGTGATTGACGTTTAATTGAGTTTTTTAATCGTCTTTAAAGGGGATGTGTGATTCTTAATTATATGTCATCTTCCTGTAAGATGTAGCGGGAAAATGAACTTATAGGACATTTAGTTTTGCCCTTCTAGTCAGAAATCCATTTGCCATCCATATTTTATTTCATAACTTACGTTGGGACAGATCCTGCAGTACATTAAAAACGAATATGTATTTTGGTCTCCTGATTGTTGCGTGTGAAATTGACAATCTTGGTACAAGTGCACTTACACAAACGAAGGTTTGCAACACAAACAGCAAACGATTTTTGAAAGTGAATGACAATAACGACATATTATTAAAGCCCCTCGGAGGCAAACATCATCTTATTTTGCACAATATTTATTTGTAATCCTTCTCCCCGTTATATATTTCTATATTTTAAATTTCTATAATTAGTTATGTGACAACAACGTTATTTTGGCCATAATGGTTAAGCCATTGCTTTAAAATATGTGAACTGCTACAACAATAAAAGTTGTCTCAAAGTGCGGGACTTTCAGAAATTTAATAACGAAGGAAAAGTCTACAATCCCTAAAATATGCTGCTCTGTTTTCAGCTGTATTCTTTGTAACTTTTCAGATAGGCTATTTTTTTTACTAGAGAAGTATAAAAATAACAACTCATTAAACCATTAGCTCCTTAGTGATATTTTGTAGCATCTATAAAATTATAAAACCTCTTTGCATGAAACAGTAGTTTTTTTCAGTTAAAATCAATACTTATCGATAACACAGAGATTTCTGAATAAGTACATACATGTATAATGTATTAATTATGTCCATTTAATCTGTTAAAATACATACACAATAATTTTTTCTATTCATTTCTGGTATTAAATTATTGTCAAGTATATTATTTTATTATCAAAGTATGTGGTTCTTTTTAATATTATAGTCACCAGCTTCATTAACAAATATCATGGATGGACCTGTTTTAAGAAAGTGATATTCTTTAGCTTACCTCACATAATCGAGGTAGAATTTCTTTTAAACAATTATATTCGTCATTTGATATTGTCTTAATGATAAAATCTTCATTACTGGAAAGAAAGTACTTGCTGCCAGTCTGACCAGTGTTTAGTAGTAGCCTCCAACCGACGGCATACAGATCATTCTAAAATAAAATAAATTATAAAAAGATTGAAATATTTTAATGTCATTTTAATTTTATTTTCTATTTGGATTTTTTTTTAAAATTGCTGAGTTTATAGAAACAGATATATTAGTTATCGCATTGTTTGATTATTTCATCAAACTTAAAATCGGTCAATATAAAATAACTTTTAAGGCACAACCTGCCAGTAGCAGACATAAATTGTACCTCGTAGTTTTGGACTAAACACTTGTTACGAACGATTGCACAACTTCTAGGAAGGTAGGTTTTGAACACAAATTTCCTGTTAAAAATTAAATTTAAAAAAAATGTTTCATTTTATATTCATTAAATACATAGTTGTTTTTTTTAAACTGTGCTTATATTTACTGATTTTTCTCTCCAGTTATTTAATTATACATCCATTAAAATGTTCTTTCAATGAGTATAATTATATTTCACATCTATAATTTTCTTTTATTAGAAGAACGTTTTCTTCTATACTCCCTTGTTTTGTTTTTGTTTTGTTTTTTGTTTTTTTGTTTTTTTGTTTTTTTTTCGAACTTATGTTGATATAATATTTTAATTTATAATAAAAATCATTATAACGCTAACAGAAATAACTTTAAAGTTTCCATCATATACCTTGAAAGTAGTGTACTGTTGGCTCTCCCATGAGATGTCATGAATGCTTGGTACAGAATGGTGCCGCAATCGCTCTTAAATATTGTGAAGAAGTTTTGTTAACGATAAGAGATAAACGTCATTAGAATGTTAACATATCTAATTGAAGAATCTGTTATTGATATTATCTCAAACTTTAAAAAATGAGATCTAAAAAAATATTAACATTTTAATTCCACTTTTTTTTATCAAAATAGATAAGCATAAATACAAAGTTATTTTTTATCATGTTATACCTAAGGTTCAGTAATAATGTATATCTACAGAAGCTTCTGTGAAACTGGTCAATGTAACATGTTCGAGGATCTTTAACTCTGGACATTTGCTTCTAAAGAAGACGGAGGCCCGATTTTATTATTTTTTCCAATATTTTTTTTTGGTCAATATTTTTTTTAAGATACTTGTAAGGCGTCGTGAAAACCATGGGTTTCTTTTCATCATTTTTGTCAATGTGAACAATCAACACATGTTGATTTTTTCCGCCTGCATAAATCTCATCCATTAATCAGACCTTGTTTGATTCGAGTTATTATTGGAATCAATCAAGAGAGATTTATTAAAATTGCCTTCATAGATGTGACAATTGCTTGATAATTTCCTTTGAAAAATTGACCCCGATGCCTCAATAGACCTTTCTGGAAATTCGCTTCCTTATTTCGTAAGAACAATAAAGTTGCGTCTTCGGCAGAAAGGTCAAGCCCAAAGTCTACCAATAGTTTAACAATCTACCTCGACCATCGCGATAGTAAAGACAGCTGCAAAGCAATCTACATTTGTGTTTGAGGTAGAAACAGGATTGTGGACCATAGTTAGTAGTGGCTGCTCCGATCTAAAGTTTATATCAGTTACAAAAACAGATCATGGACCATATTTTCTACTTAGCCAGTTCTGATATTTGGTTCACATCATCAACTGGGCATTTTGGCTACATTGTTTCTGACAACATTTCTGCTAATAACTTCATCAATAACATCTGCCTCTCTGCCAACACGCCATTCGTCAGTATGGATCTTCACCAAACTTGGTAAAAATAAAAACTTGAAAGCCCATCTTAAAATAATATAGGGCATTAAAACCGTAACATCTATTTCTTCTGAGCGGGGGCCCTAAATTATTTTCGTAAGTATTTAAGATTTTGTTTTAGAATCAATTCTACAAGATATTGATAAAGTTAGATAAATATATCAATTATGAAATTGTTTGAAAGGAACAGTATTTTTAAGTTTATATCTTGCACTGAATGGGCCAGATTGCCCTTAATGTTGTTGTTTTGTTGTTTTTTTCTTCCACATAACCTAAAACATTATTTAAAGCGTTGGCTACTGGTAAATAAGTTGTTCTTGACTAAATTTGATGTATAAAGACTTGATGGCCCATTTTAAAATAATTTGGGGAATTTAAATCCTAATGAACATTCCTTGGTTGCTGAAGGCCCCAAATCTGTTTTCGTAAATGTTTAAGGCCAAATTCATTCTTTGATATTAAATGATTTTGACAAATAAGGAAAAGTATCTCCATCTTAATACAGATAGAAATCATCAGAACTCTGGTATTTTCTCAGTTTGGGTCCAGGGGCCATTATAGGTGACACATATTAAAATATAAAGGGTATTGAACTCCTAATGTACATTCATTCAGGGCAAAGACACCATTTTTTTTTATAATTAAAAGTTTAAGATTTTATTCTCAATTTGATTTTACAGGACCTTCATAAATATTGATTAATACATGCATCATGATTTTGATCGTAATAAACAGGTGTTTTAAACTTACACATCCTATGTTAAGAAACTTTGCGAAATGTTTTAGTAAAATCCAGCATCGTTTTTTTTGGCATAAAAACTTTTTAAAATACAAATTTTAAAGAGATTTCAGCTTAAAATGTCTTTTCCTCTCTTATTTCTGCTTTGCTAAATATATTTTAAACATTTTCTACTTGGCTAAAAGATAAACTTTCCAAACTTTGTTCATTAAAACGTGATGGTATATAATAAAATGTTATGGGGCAGTAAATTCCTAATGTAAATTCCTTTGGAGCAAAAACCCAAATTTTGTTGTAAATTTTCAAGACATTATTCCAAATTACATTTTTAAAGCATAATACCAGTGCCCTGCAGCGAAAAGTGTGATTTCCGTAAGCGTTGAGAATCAGCATAACACATTTTCTGGGAGCTGGGACCACAAGTTCAATATGGAACCTGACATTGGGATCATACCAACAAAATAAGTACATTCATTGGTCAGAGTTAGAGCAGGAAAGCCGCCCTCTAAATTTCATGAAGATGGGAATGGGGCCATAAAAAAGAAAATTTAACATGGCGAACGTTGTCGACCGTTAAGACCGTTGCGCATAGAATAACTAAATGAAACCTGCTTAAATTTTGGACTTGAGGCTTTTAATGAAATTTATTTTCTAAATATGACCCATCTAAATCTCATGTAATAAGTTTGATCAAGAAACATCCATTGTAGCCAGTACCATTCGCAAGTGTACTCAAACACTTTCTAAAGTTTCATGGCCATCAGTGACTAAAATAATATTTACATGGCTTATATAAGAAACAAAATGACATTGTGGGTCCCCGGGCCAAATCGGTGCAAGATATAAATTTAAATCACTAATTAATTGCAATCTAGATCAAGCTGAAAATACTTGTTCGTCAATAGTCTAGATTTTTTTTTAAAATATATTATAGGAAATAAAGCTTTAAAGAAGTAATAGACATTATGAGTTTAATACCTTATAGAATGTTAATACGGGCCATTGATTTTTTAAATATCAATAATACATCCATTTACCCAGAAGCCACTGTTAAAAATAACTTTATATAAATCATGTTTAAAAAATACAAATTTGGCCTCCGGCCCCTAATTAGTGGTATTTTTTAAAAAAATTGTGCCAGAAACATTTGCTTGAATATAATCAACAACTTCCGAAAGTTTTATGGCCATTTAATGAATAAAATAATATTTATACGAATTTAAAGAAACTAATTAAGGGCCATGGGGCCAAATCGGTGTGTGGTGTACAGTTCAAAACAACATATGATTTTAATCTGAATCATAGTTGAAATATTGGTTTGTCAACATTGTTAAAAATCGTGTGAAATCGAATGGGAAAAGAGTCTTAAACGCTGACGAAAATGGTAATAAGAGTCCTTCAGCTCCAAAACAATGGATAATATCAGTTAAATGCCCTATTGTATAATATTTTGTGCCATCAAGTTTTGTAAACCAAGTTTGTTCAATATCCATCAGTTTACACAGTATCGAAAGTTTAAACAAATTTTAAAGAGCTATTTTAAGGTTAAGAAATCTATATTTTGGTCACCGGCCCCATTGAGTTAAAGTTTTTAAAAAATTTTACTGTTACCATTGCGGTAGGATACTCAAAGTTTAATGCTTCTCTCGTACACGGGGAAGATGGAGAATTACTGATAAGTTAGTTTTTATATAGCTCATATTAGAACAAAAAACTTCATTGGGCACCCGGCCCCAATTGAATGATAATTTAAATTTTCTTTTGCCTTTTACTATTGCGGGAGTGTACTTAACAACCTCTAAAAGTTTCATGCTTCTACCTACACGTGAAATTGGAGAATTAATGATGATTGGGTCAGTAAGTATGGGATT